>JARQOC010000003.1:566001926-566109523 GCA_033576535.1 Allobates femoralis
ACATGAACAATACAGTTCCTGTTTGAATGTGCAAATACAATTGATGTATACAATTCTCCATGTTGTCAAATTGTTAGGCAGACATTTGAGATATGTCTCCCCAGCAATCCTGTTAATTCTCTCCTCGTTACATATGGACCGTAAAACCTGCATATAAGGTAGTTAAGGTGATCAAGGGGTGAATTGGGGACACTGTTTATTAATAAACTAATATTAATTGGTTAATTAAAAACTTCTAATGCCCCTTTCACATCAGCGTTTTTTTTAAATTGCGGCAGATGCGGGAAAAAAAACCGCATCTGCCGCAATTACCGCATACCGGCTGCACTTGCGGCACGGTTGCGGCACAGTTGCGGCAAGCCCCATACAATGTATAGGCGGGCTTGCCGCAGGTGCGGCAAGTGCAGTTTTGGCACTTGCGGCAGGTGCGGCTGCAAAAAAAAAATGCGGTCAGCCGCGTTTTTTTCGTGGCCGCACCTGCCACAAGTGCCAAAACCGCACTTGCCGCACCTGCCGCAAGCCCGCCTATACATTGTATGGGGCTTGCCGCAACTGTGCCGCAACCGTGCCGCAAGTGCAGCCGGTATGCCGTAATCGCGGCAGATGCGTTTTTTTCACCGCATCTGCCGCGATTTAAAAAAAACGCTGATGTGAAAGGGGCCTTACTTAGGCCTTTAAATGACCTGCCTTCCTTTGTTTAAAATCTCAGCAGTGAAATGTCATTCAAAAACCAGAGGTTCGGAAATGGACCAGGGAATCACAGACAGGGAGGAGAAGATCTATTAAGTAGAAAACGTCCAATGCTAATTACAGAAGAACAACCAATTGGATTTCTTCACCAAAGGCATCAAATTAATAAGTATTATAGTGCCATTACAGCCACGTCTTTACTTTCCATCACAAAATCGGGCTGACAGGCTCTCTTTAAAGAGGACCAGTCACACCCCTGCTTCATGGCAATCTAAAAGCAGCACTGAATGCAGCATGTCTGCTGCATTCAGGCGAGGGATCCCCCATGTGTTTGTGTGCTGTGTACCCTGAGATATAGCCTTAGAAAAACTTACAGTTAGAAGCCATGAGGCCAGTCCCTGTGGCTGGAGTGAGCTCAATTGACTGGAAGGCCATTCCCTCCCCCTCTGCCTCCCTGTGCTGCTTCTGCTGTGCATGCTCTGCCCTCCTCCTGTCCTGGTCTCTGTCACTCAGAGCGGATGCAAATCATTTGTACTGACATCAGGTCCAGATTCCTGCCCTGGTGTTTGAACAAAGCATAAACACCACAGCAGGAGGCGGCACAGACAGGCAGAGGGGAGGGAATGGCCCTCCAGTCAATCCAGCTCACTCCTGCCACAGGGATTGCCTCCATGGCTTCTAACTGTAGGATTTTCTAAGCCTATATCTCGGGGTACACAGCACACAGATGCATGGGGGACCCCTTCCCTGAATGCAGCAAAAATGCTGCATTCAGTGCTGCATTTAGATTGCCATGCAGCAGGGGGGTCCTCTTTAAATAGTGAGTATATTCTTTTTTCATGATTTCTTATTTGCCACTAGCAGATTGTTTCCATTAAAAAATCCTATTAAACTAAATTATATTTATTGTTAGACTATCACTTCCTGCAAAACCTGGGGTACTTGTGCACAAAATCAGGGTTATGCATTTCGTCACTAAAACTGTGTCTTCCTCAGGCAAGTGCTTCGAAAGGCATGGTCTTGTTTTTTGTGAATCTTGAATAAATGCTTTGTAAGGAGACCCAGAAGTCTTCGATTCTTCAGTAGTGTTTTGTTACTTTATTTTTTTTAAATATCATGATAATATTTGACTGTCTTGCTTTGTATGTGCTTATTATAATGCACCTTTCACATGTTTCTAGTAAGTTGCACTATTATTGTTCAGTTCTCTTTTTCTGTAGGTTTAGAGTTTAACAGTATCTGTCATCATGTACGTTATTGGGGTGGTAACCATATTATTATACGTGTTAGAATAGGGGAAGCTGTAATCATGATGTAGCACTGTGTGTGGTCCGAGCTTCCAGAGTGGGGAGAGAATGCATGTTCCTGGCTACAGCACAGCTTTTTCATCATTGAAAGAGTTCCTTATCCACTGTCTATAGCACTGCAGGAAAGGATCCAGTATTCTGTGGGCAGACTGCTACTATCAGCAGAAAACAGCTTATTTAATCAGGCAGTTTTAATAGTTAAAATAATCTCCGGAACATTTTTGTGCAATTGTGGCTGGTATGGAAAGCAAAATATGCAATATTAATATCCTGCGTCTAACCTTCAGAGGTAGAGTAGTATTGCAGGGTGAGTCTTCTATTATACATACAGATGCCAGTCAGTAATGTTCTGTACATTCAGATAATAATCTTTTTGCAAATGCTAATATCAAGTAAACGAGAATTGTGTCTATATTTTTGTGTACTACCATAAATAGGAAAAAGTAATTTCATACCACATGAAGCCGTACTGGAATACAGACCAAAGTGTTATCTTCATCCTCTTTGTATTTACTTCTAGACCTTTCTCACACCTTTTCTAATGCTACACGTCCTTTTTTTGTTTTCCTTATTGTATTAATAATAATTTAAAAAATTTAGAATAATAATGTAAATGACTTTTCAGATGCACAGAATGTTTAGATTTGATGTCAGGACTAAATATCTCTAATCTTTGTACTATTCTCTGCACTGTTCAGTCTCAGTGGTAATATGTGCTAAAGCTAAACAGATTTAAACAGATGAGCACAGTTGGCCATGTCACTCATCACCGTCTAACCGCCCACTCTATTCTGACGTGGCAGACGCTATGTGAAAGGCTAAGTGACTACACAAAATGACTGTCTAGTCAGAAGACTAGTTTATCTTTTAAAATAACATTGATTTATTATTATTTTTATTAACCAGGTCTGCGTTTCCAATAAGTATGGAAGACTCAGCTTTAGCAGATCTTGTGCAAAGTATAAACTTCAAAGATGACAGCTATGTCAGAAGTGTTAATCTGTGAGGGTCGGGGAGCAGAGGTTCCTCCTCCATTCCCTGGTCATTAAAGAGCACTCTGCCAAGTCCTGCTTACCTTGGAAAACCTATAGTTGGCTATAGACTTTCTATAAACTTGTCTTAATGGGAGTACGTCAGCACAAAATGTCTGTTCAAACCATACACAGGTCCTTGGTGCACCCTAAGCATGGCCATAAAGTTCAGTGCACCTACTTGTTTTGAATCTATCCCCATGCTCCTCTGGTTCCTGAAAAGCCAGAGCTGTTCATCAAGCATGAGAGGACAAGGGACAAGTGCTGAGAGCTGAAAGTGGTGCCGGAATGCAGCGCCAGAGCGGTGAGAAGTATCCCTGTGTGTATGTGTCCTTGTGTGTGTATGAGTCCCTGTGTGTGTTCCTGAGTGTATGTGTCCCTGAATGTGTGTGTGTCCCTGAATGTGTGTGTGTGTCCCTGAGTGTGTGTGTGTCCCTATGTGTTTTGATACTGGTACCATATTGGGGGATTAGGGGGTTGATGGAGATACCGTATTGGGGGCCACAAGGGGATCATGGGGGTACCTTATTGGGGGCTGCAAGGAGATGATAGGGATACCTTATTGGGGGCTGCAAGGGGATGATAAATATTCATTTTTTTTCAATAAATATGAATTCTTGTTCATGGACAAAAATAAGTATATTGAGCTGGAAAGAAAGGCACAATATAGGGTATACCTGTGTGGAACAGTTTTAAGTTGTGAGTTATGGTTTGCACAACTTTTTTGGTTGTGGAAGTCACAACCAAGTTTAAAGACCTGTGATATCTTCTTGATATCCCGACGATGACGGTCTGCAGCAGTATCCCTCCAAAGACAGCAAACATCCAGGGAGAAAAAGAAAAGGGATTTGGTTCGCGCTTCTGTACATCTTTGGTCCGCATCTGTACATCTGTGATTTTTCCTGATGAAGGGGTCCTGCACCCCGAAACTTGTAGTAATAAAATCACAATAAAAAATAAATCTCTCCAGTAGATTTATTACAGTGTGACGGAAGCACGGTGTAGACGGCTGTGAAGATCTTGTGCTCAGTCTTGTTTTTCCCCAGTATTAGATGTGTTATACTTTCTGAAGCTGCATCTTTACTTTTTGAAGGGACATGTCGACCACAGATACCTCCCCAGACTCCATAGTTGAGCCTCTGGGTCGAGCTATTTTGTCTGATATGGGCTATTCCTTCCTCGGCCCTCCACTGTTGGAGGTGCAGGGTTAAAGTGATTTCCAGACCTGCCGGTTCTGAGGCCCGCATTCCTCCCCAGTCCCCACAGATGGGGCTCTGGGTTGCAGTAATGCTCCATGTCCCCACCGCAAGCAGCAAGACAGAGGGAACAAAACGGCAAAAAGGGGGCCCTCGGCTCCCATGGAAAAATGGAGACATCTCCCTATCAGCACCAGGTAACATCTGGGTTACAGTATTTGGGCCAGAAAGTATGGGATGAACGGACACCCTCCCCATTCCCCCTGGCTGGGAACTTGGGTTGAGACACCACCATCTCAGAAAATTAAAGTAGGGAGGATGAAGTGTTAAAAACTGCACTGCCATATTCCATGAGACATGAAAGGATGGATAAAATATTGATTTATTAGTCAGGACTCCCAGAAACGCCCTGAAACATGGCTATATGACAATTATTTATCCTGAGGAAGGGGCCAGGGAGCCCTGAAACACGTTGACTAATAAATCAATATTATATTCACCCTTTAATGTCTCGTAGAATATGGCAGCGCAGTTTTAACCCTTCATCCTCCCTACTCTATATGCACCACGCTGAGGACTGCAGCAGCTGTGATATGCTTTTATAGTGGTAATGACTCTCACAACCACACAAGGTGAAGCCTCTGATACCTATTTAGGTAATATTTTATCTCTCAGACCCTTCATCCTCCCTACACTATATGCTCCATGCTGGGGACTGCAGCAGCTGTCATATGCTTTTATAGTGGTAATGACTCTCACAACCACACAAGGTGAAGCCTCTGATACCTATTTAGGTAATATTTTATCTCTCAGACCCTTCATCCTCCCTACACTATATGCACCACGCTGAGGACTGCAGCAGCTGTGATATGCTTTTATAGTGGTTGTGACTCTCACAACCACACAAGGTGAAGCCTCTGATACCTATTTAGGTAATATTTTATCTCTCAGACCCTTCATCCTCCCTACACTATATGCACCACGCTGAGGACTGCAGCAGCTGTGATATGCTTTTATAGTGGTAATGACTCTCACAACCACACAAGGTGAAGCCTCTGATACCTATTTAGGTAATATTTTATCTCTCAGACCCTTCATCCTCCCTACACTATATGCTCCATGCTGGGGACTGCAGCAGCTGTGATATGCTTTTATAGTGGTAATGACTCTCACAACCACACAAGGTGAGCCTCTGATACCTATTTAGGTAATATTTTATCTCTCAGACCGTTCATCCATCCTCCCTACTTTAATTTTCTGAGATAATGACCTTTGGGCTTCCATTAGCTGTAAGCCATAATCATCAACATTAACAGAAATAAGCACTTGAAATAGATCACTCTATTTGTAATGACTCTATGTATTATATGTTTCACTTTATGTATTGAAATACTGAAAAAAATGAAGTTTTTGATGATATTCTAATTCATTGAAATGTACCTGTATATACACTTCAGGAGGGCAGTAGAAAACATTTTCGATGGGGGTGTGTGGAAATTTACAAACGTATTGTCATAAAAACACATATAATAATTTATGGCCAAATATAGCTTTTCATATACATTTATATATTTGTATTATTTCAGCAAAAACCAAACAGATAAACAATGCAATGTTATCTACAACACTCCAAGTGTTTTCTATGCATTGTATTAAATTTCTGAAAAAAACAAAATTTACATTTAAAATGAGACCTTTGTGTGTTATAGCCTAAAATACAGTCCTAGTAGGCTGTCAAATACAATTTGCAAATAACATTGTAACTCGCTTCCTTAAACAAATGCAATCATAAAGCAAACATTTGGCAACTGAGAGTAAGTTAAGAAAATGTGCATTCTTTTCAACAGATACTCTAAGTGAGGGAGTTCATATTAATCAAATATTTTCTTAGTCTGCCTTGGGAAAAATGCAGGCGTTTACATGCTATGAGACTATTCATCACTCAGTCATATTACATCACCTAAATATGTCATTGCCCATATTGGTCCTAGGAGAAAATGCAGCTTTATTGCACTTACCATTTACCTCCAGTGAATTTTGCAGCAGTTATTAGGAAATTGCTTTATAAAAACCCAATGATGCGAGTTAATTACTGACAATGCACAATGCACCTGAGCAGTATAGCTGCACTGATCCTTACAGCTGCAAAATATCCACTTAGGTACAAATATAAACTACCGTTCAAAAGTTTGGGGTCGCTCAGATAATTTTGTTTTTCCATGAAAACTCATACTTTTATTTATCAAATGAGTTGCAAAATGAATAGAAGATATAATCCAGACATTGACAAGGTTAGAAATAATGATTTTTATTTGAAATAATAATATCCTCCTGCAAGCTTTGCTTTCGGCAAAGAATGCTCCCTTTGCAGCAATTACAGCATTGCAGACCTTTGGCAGGTACTATTTAATGAAGCTGCCAGATGAAGAGCTGTGAGGCGTCGATTTCTCAAACTAGAGACTCTAATGTACTTGTCTTGTTGCTCAGTTGTGCAGCAGGGCCTCCCTCTTCTCTTTCTACTCTGGTTAGAGCCTGTTTGTGCTCTCCTCTGAAGGCAGTAGTACACACTGTTGTAGGAAATCTTCAGTTTCTTGGCAATTTCTCGCATGGAATAGCCTTCATTTCTAAGAACAAGAATAGACTGTTGAGTTTCACATGAAAGTTCTCTTTTTCTGGCCATTTTGAGAGTTTCATAGAACAAACAAATGCAATGTTCCAGAATCTCAACTACTGTAGCTCAAGGGAAGGTCAATTTTATAGCTTCTCTAATCAGCCAAACTGTTTTCATCTGTGCTAACATACTTGTGCAAGGATTTTCTAGGTGTTTCTAAACATTCATTAGCCTTCTTACACAGGCTGGTTTCACACTGCAGTATTTTCCATGATCAGGTTCCATCCGGTTTCTGTGCCAATACCAGGGAAGGAACCAGGAGAGGAACTTGCAGAGAAAAGTATAATTGAAAGATTGACACCTGTTCTGAGTTTTGGAGATACTTCTGGTTTTGACACATAAACCGGATGGAACCTGATCAGGGAAAAAACTGAAGTGTGAAACCAGCCTTAGCAAACACAATGTACCATTAAAACACTGGAGTGTTGGTTGTTGGAAATGGGTCTCTATACACCTATGTACTGTAGATATTGCATTAAAAACCAGACGTTTGCAGCTAGAATAGTCATTTACCACATTAACAATATATAGAGTGTATTTCTGATTCATTTAATGTTAGCTTCATTGAAAAGAAATGTGGTTTTCTTTCAAAAATAAGGACATTTCTAAATGACCCCAAACTTTTGAACGGTAGTGTATGTACATCACCTTATAATCTACTTATTGGACAAAACTGCAACAATCACAGGCATAAATTTTAACTTTTAGGGTGAGTGCAAACAATCAGTGTTATCAGCGTTTTTATTCATTTTCCTTTGTATCCTGAAGCAGTTTTTGCAATGTCAATTTTCCTCATCCAAATTTGCATTAGCTTTATATATGCCAGTCATTCATTCTTTAGCCATTATGTTATATCTAGTTTTAATGTTTAGTGTGCAGCGGATAACCATATATTATAATAGTTTTGTCCTGCTAGCACATACAGGTGTGCCAGTCGTTCTCTCTTTTAATGTTATTACAGTTTTCTGACTGAGCACCCTTCCCCCACCCGATAGCCATGTTTAGTTTACCATCTAGTTCACCATCTTGCTGTAGTCAGGCTCCCACCCACATCCACACACGCAGGTTTTAATTGCACTTAGAGGCACACATCCTTATATGCATTTGTACCGCAGATAGGAGCACAAAGTCAGGGACCCGATAGATATGAGAGCACCTTGACAATGTTATCGGGCTCACATGCAACGGCCAATGCATCAGCTAAGATTCTAATCTTTCTTCATTTTCCTTAGTATCCTGAAGCAGTTTCTGCAATGTTAATTTTGATCATCCAAATTTGCATAAGCTTTATATACAGTGCCTACAAGTAGTATTCAACCCCCTGCAGATTTAGCTGGTTGACACATGCGGAATTAACTTGGCATTGTGACATTTGGACTGTAGATCAGCCTGGAAGTGGGAAATGCAGTGCCACAAAAAAAATTTTTTTTTTTTTTTTTAAAGCGTTAAAAGTTAATTCAGATGGTCATTTATTATTAAACCCCTCAAACCACCAGAATTCTGTTTGGTCCCCCTAAAGTATTAAGAAGTAGTTCAGGCACAAATAACAATGAGCTTCACATGTGTAGATTAATTATCTCTTTTGCCAGCCTTTTCTGACTATTTAAGACCCTCCCCAAACTTGTGAACAGCACTCATACATGGTCAACATGGGAAAGACAAAGGAGCATTCCAAGGCCATCAGAGACAAGATCGTGGAGGGTCACAAGGCTGGCAAGGGGTACAAAACCCTTTCCAAGGAGTTGGGCCTACCTGTCTCCACTGTTGGGAGCATCATCCGGAAGTGGAAGGCTTATAGAACTACTGTTAGCCTTCCACGGCCTGGACAGCCTTTGAAAGTTTCCTCCCGTGCCGAGGCCAGGCTTGTCCGAAGAGTCAAGGCTAACCCAAGGACAAAAAGGAAGGAGCTCCGGGAAGATCTCATGGCAGTGGGGACATTGGTTTCAGTCAATACCATAAGTAACGTACTCCACCGCAATGGTCTCCGTTCCAGACGAGCCCGTAAGGTTCCTTTACTTTCAAAGCGTCATGTCAAGGCTCGTCTACAGTTTGCTCATGATCACTTGGAGGACTCTGAGACAGACTGGTTCAAGGTTTTATGGTCTGATGAGACCAAGATCGAGATCTTTGGTGCCAACCACACACGTGACGTTTGGAGACTGGATGGCACTGCATACGACCCCAAGAATACCATCCCTACAGTCAAGCATGGTGGTGGCAGCATCATGCTGTGGGGCTGTTTCTCAGCCAAGGGGCCTGGCCATCTGGTCCGCATCCATGGGAAGATGGATAGCACGGCCTACCTGGAGATTTTGGCCAAGAACCTCCGCTCCTTCATCAAGGATCTTAAGATGGGTCATAATTTCATCTTCCATCAAGACAACAACCCAAAGCACACAGCCAAGAAAACCAAGGCCTGGTTCAAGAGGGAAAAAAATCAAGGTGTTGGAGTGGCCTAGTCAGTCTCCTGACCTTAACCCAATTGAAAACTTGTGGAAGGAGCTCAAGATTAAAGTCCACATGAGACACCCAAAGAACCTAGATAACTTGGAGAAGATCTGCATGGAGGAGTGGGCCAAGATAACTCCAGAGACCTGTGCCGGCCTGATCAGGTCTTATAAAAGATGATTATTAGCTGTGATTGCAAACAAGGGTTATTCCACAAAATATTAAACATAGGGGTTGAATAATAATTGACCCACACTTTTATGTTTAAAATTTATAAAAATTCAACTGAGCAACATAACTTTTTGGTTTGTAAGATTTATGCTTCTGTTAATAAATCCTACTCTTGTTTGCAGTTTGAAGGCTCTAACTTATTGGCATCTTATCAAACTAGCTAAATCAGCAGGGGGTTGGATACTACTTGTAGGCACTGTATGCCAGTCATTCATTCTTTAGCCATTATGTTATATCTATTTTTAATGTTTAGTGTGCAGCGGATAACCATATATTATAATTTATTATTTTCGACATGCCAGTGTTCTCAGCAGGAGAACACCGCAAAAACACGCTATATCAGTAATCCTGATAGTGTGCACTGACAGAGGATTCTCTCACACAGGATGCTCCACAAGAGTATACACACTGTGTCCAAAGTAGGCACTTCTGATAGTGTGCAAATACTCATAGTATCAAAAAGAAGCATACTGCATTAATGTGTGTGTCTCTGTGTGTGTGTATATTTATACTGTATTGTTCGCTTTATAAAATGCTCCGGATTATAAAACGCACTGCAAATTTGGTGAAGAAAAAGAGAAATAAATCATTTTTAATGTTAAATGGGGACCATCTTATAATGCCAGTGTCCGTCTTAGAATCTTTATATATGTCCCCCTCATCCTGGTATATATATATCCCCCATCCTGGTACATAGCCACCCCATACTGGTACATGGACCCCCATCTTGGATATGGTCCCTCCCTTCCTGGATATGGCCCTCTTTTCCTGCATATGGCCCCCCCATCCTGGATATGGGCCCTCCATCCTGCATATGGCCCCTCTACCCTGGATATAGGCCCCCATCTTGGATAAGGGCCCTCCATCCTGCATATGCCCCCCATCCTGGATATGGGCCTTGCATCCTGGATATGGCCCCCTTATCCTGGTACATTGCCCCCCTCCATTTTGCATATGGCCCCCCATCCATACTGATAGGATGTTTAGATTGTGAGCCCCATGAGGGACAGTGTTGCAAATGTATGTAAAGCGCTATTGAATTATTAGGGCTATATAAATGAATAAACATTATTATTATATATACCCTCCATCCTGGATATGGCCCCATTATCCTGATTATGGCCCTCTTATCCTGGTACATGGCTCCCCCTATCCGGCATATGGTCCCCACGTCCTGTATACGGCTGCCCTGTCATGGTATATGCCAACCTGCTGGTGCGCACACTAAAATAATAAACAGCTGATAACTTAGCCTCCACTGCTCCCTGCCTGCAGCTTCACCACCGTCTTCCTGTGTCTGTGCTCGGCATTCGATCATGTGACCAGCACAGTACAGTGACATTATTATTATTATTATTATTATTATTTATTTATATGGCGCCATTATATTCCATGGCGCTTTACATGCTAAAAGGAGCACACTAGGACAAGTAACATAGTAACAATACAAGTAACAATAAATGTGGACAATTCGGTCATACAGATACAAGAGGGGAGAAATCCTGTCCGCGAGGGCTCACAGTCTGCAAGGGGCGGGTGGGGATACAGTGGGAGGGGGAAGTTCCAGTTGTGAGGCAGTGTGGTGGACTGTGTCTCATTGCAGGTGGTAGGCTTGACGTAAGAGGTGGGTCTTCAGGCTTCTTTTGAAGGTTCCCAGGGTAGGAGAATGTCTGATGTGTTGGGGCAGTGAGTTCCAGAGTATGGGTGAAGCACGGGAGAAATCCTGTATGCAGTTGTGCGAAGAAGAGATGAGGGGAGAGTAGAGGAGGAGCTCTTGGGAGGATCGCAGGTTGCGTGAGGATAGGTATCGGGAGACCATGTCAGAGATGTAGGGAGGGGACAGGTTGTGAATGGCTTTGTATGTCATGGTTAATGTTTTAAACCGGGATCTCTGGGAAGTAGGGAACCAGTGAAGGGCTTGGCAGAGGGGGGAGACAGGGGAGTAGCGGGGAGACAGATGGATTAGGCGGGCTGCGGAGTTCAGGATAGATTGGAGTGGTGCAAGGGAGGTATTGGGGAGGCCAGTGAGCAGGAGGTTGCAGTAGTCGAGGCGGGAGATCATGAGAGCGTGAATAAGGGTTTTAGCAGCATCGTGGTCAAGGAAAGTGCGGATCCTAGAAATGTTTTTGAGCTGGAGTCGGCAGGAGGTGGCGAGGGCCTGGATGTGGGGCTTGAAGGAGAGGGAAGAGTCAAGGATAACCCGAGGCACTTGGCGTGGGGGACTGGGGAGAGAGAGCAGTCGTTGACTGCAATGGATAGGTCAGGTAGTGAGGGGGAGCGTCTTGGGGGGAAGACTATGAACTCGGTTTTGTCCATGTTCAGCTTAAGGAAGCGAGCAGAGAAGAAGAATGAGATGGCGGACAGACAGTGTGGAATTTTGGATAGAAGGGAGGCGATGTCAGGACCAGACAGGTAGATTTAGGTGTCGTCGGTGTAGAGGTGGTACTGGAGGCCATGGGACTCAATGAGTTGCCCTAGGCCGAGAGTGTAAATTGAGAACAGTAACGGTCCTAGAACCAAGCCCTGGGGAACCCCGACAGATAGGGGGTAGGGCGAGGAGGATGTGTGGGAGTGGGTGACGCTGAAGGTCCGGTCTGTTAAGTATGAGGAGATCCAAGAGAGGGCAAGGTCCGTGATGCCAAGAGATTCCAGGATCTGAAGTAGAAGGGAGTGGTCAACAGTGTCGAAGGCGGCGGACAGGTCGAGGAGGAGGAGGACAGAGTAGTGGCGCTTGCTTTTGGCAGTCAGTAGGTCGTTGGTGACTTTGGTCAGGGCTGTTTCAGTGGAGTGGAGGGGTCGGAAGCCAGATTGCAGGCGGTCAAAGAGGGAGCAGGAGGAGAGGTGAGAGGACAGCTTAGAGTGGACATGCTGTTCAAGTAGTTTAGAGGCGAAAGGGAGGAGAGATATAGGGCGTTAGTTGGAGACAGTTGTGTGGTCGAGGGAGGGTTTTTCGAGGATGGGTGTGATCAAGGCGTGTTTGAAGGCTGAGGGGAAGGTGACAGTGGTAAGTGATAGGTAGAAAAGGTGAGTTAGGGCTATGATGATAATGGAGGTGAGGTTGGGAATGAGGTGGGTTGGGAGAGGGTCATGGGCGCTGGTGGTGAGGTGTGATTTTGACAGGAGGGAGGAGAGCTGGTCTTCAGTTATGGGGGGGAAGCAGTTGCTGGAAGAAGAGGGCAGTATAGGTGAAAGGGGAGGCTGTGGGGATAGTGGATCAAAGCTGTCTCTGATTCTGTCAATCTTTTCTTTGAAGAAGGAGGCAAAGTCTTCTGCAGAGATAAGGGGAGAGGGAGGGGGAGCAGGAGGGCGGAGTAAGGAATTGAAGGTTTTGAAAAGTTGTTTGGGATTGCGGGACAGGGAGGTTATTAGGGATGAGAAGAAGGTTTGTTTGGCGGCAGTAAGTGCAGTCTTGAAAGCGATGAGGGACTGTTTGAACAGCGCAAAGTGCTCAGTGGAACGTGATTTTTTCCATCATCTTACAGCGGCCCTGGATGCTCGTCTCAGGTCTTTAGTGAGGGTGGTGTGCCAGGGTTGCCTGTTAGTGCGTGGAGCATGGTGTGTGAGGGGGGCGGCTAGGTCGAGGGCCTTGGTTAATGTGGTGTTGTAGAGGGTGATGGCAGTGTCTGTGTCACTTATAGATGTTATGTTAGCGAGAGGGAGAAGGGATTCTGGGAGTGAGTGTAGATCAATGTGTTTTAGGTTTCTGCAGGGATGAACAAGTTTGCGGAGAGGAGGTGGTGTAGTAGGGGAGGTGAGGGAGGAGAAGGTCAGCAGATTGTGGTCAGACAGGTGGAGGGTTGAGTTTGTGAGGTTAGTGAGGGAGCAAAGATGGGTGAAGATGAGATCCAGCGTGTAGCCATCTTTGTGGGTGGTAGAGGAGGGCCCGAAGGAGGAGGTTAGGGAAAGAAGTTGAGAGGCAGTTGGGTGGGCAGTGTCAATAGGGATATTGAAATCGTCCATAATGATGGTGGGGATGTCAGTAGAGAGGGAGTGACGTAGCCAGGTGGTGAAATGGTCAAGGAAGGTGGGGATGGATCCAGGGGGGCGATAAATGATGGCTAGCTGGAGGTTACAGGGGGAGAAGATGCAGACAGAGTGGGCTTCGAAAGATGGGAGAGTAGCAGTGGGGGGTAATGGAATAGGGGTGAAGGAGCAGGTGTCGGATAGAAGTATGCCGACACCTCCAACATGTTTGTCAGAGGGGCGAGGGGTGTGGGAAAGATTGAATCTGCCGTAGGATAGTGCAACAGAGGAGGCCGTGTCAGAGGGGGTGAGCCAGGTCTCTGTGATGCCAAGGAATGAGAGTTTATTACAAATAAAGAGTTCATGGATGTATGGGAGATTATTACAGAATGAGCGGGCATTCTAGAGTGCACCTGGCAGGGAGATTAGAGGCGCAGGGGCTGGGGGGATGGGTCTAAGGTTGGTCAGGTTGCGAGGGTGGGTGATGGTGAGGTTATGAGAGTTGGTGATGGGACGTGGGGGTGGGGTGTAGGTAACTGTGGGGATGTGGCGGGGGGGCCGGGATTAGGAGAAATGTCGCCAGCGAGTAGGAGGAGCAGTGAGAGGGTTAGCAGGTGGGAGCAAGAGAGTTTACGTGGTGGGTGTGCCTGATTGGAGATGGAGGATTGAACGTGAAGTAATAGTTCAGAAGAGTGGGTGAGGTGGTTAGGTAGGATGGAGGGTGAGAGAAGTACTATGTTGCTGGGTGGAGGGATGAGCCAGGGTAGCAGGAAGTGGAGAAGGATGGGAGTGAGCGTGTAAAGGAGGGAATACATTGTGGATGGTGAGCGGGGGTTGGGAGTAGCGTGGGTCAGATGCAGCAGGAAGGAGAACTGTAGTGGTGGGTGAGTGGTCAGTAGTGAAGAGTAGTCTGGGCTTTACATAGTGAATACATAATTGCAGCACAAGTGAACAAATTACATATCTGTTTGTTTGTCTTGCATGACTTACCCGTTTCCTGCCCCGTTTAACTGCCCGGTGTAACTGCATAACATTTGTACAGTCGGCACTTATGCAGTGGGCATGATTGTAAGACCCCACATTACTGCACCCCTTAGCTGCATCATGCCTGTGTGCCCAGATCACATGATTGGATGCCAAGCACAGACACAGGAAGAAGGCGGTGATGCTGCAGGCAGGGAGCGGTGCAGGATAAGTTTTCAGCCGTTTATTATTTTAGCATAGTGCATGTCAGCAGGGGGCATATAGAGTGATGGGTGGGCCATATCCAGAATGTAGGGGTGAGTGCAGGCTCACATAATATGCGCCACTCCCCCCGCCCACATCTTAGTACCAGGTTCAGCAATGAGGTGATGAACAGCAGGATGCAGTGCATGATTTTATAAACTTAAAAGGGTACTTTCACATTTGCGTTTTGGAAATCTGGACTAATTCCACCTTTTCCAGAAATATGGTTTGACTTTTGGTTTCCCTCCGGATCCAGCAAATCCGGCACTTCAGGCTCGTATTATATAATGAGCTGGGGCAGGTGACCATAGGCTGCCTCTGCAGCTCGCGCCAGCCCTGGACACTCCTCCAAAGCTGCCCCCCCTCCCCTACAGCACAGCATGTGTTCTGATTATAAAACGCACCCCCACTTTCCCCCAAAATTTGGGGAAACAAAAGTGCATTTTATATTCCGAAAAATACAGTATATAAATATATATACATATTCACACAATCATGGCCAAAGGTGTTGGCATTCTTGAAAGTGTTTTAGAAACTTAAATATTTTTCAAAAAGAATTATTGCAATTACAAATGTTTTGTTATACACATCTTCAGTACCTTTGTGTGTGTTGTAATAACACATTGATGCAAAGGAAAACAATAAAAAAATGCAAAATTGACATAATTTCACACAAAACCCCAAAAATTGTCCAGACAAAATTCTTTGCACCTTCAACTTAATATGTGGTTGCACACCTTTTTGAATGAATAAATGCAATCAATTGCTTCCTATAGCCATCAATTTTCTCAGGCTTGAAGATGAGTACGTGAAAAGGATTGGGGGATACTGTAATTTCGGCATCTGAACACTGCCTTGCCTCTATCTTGCAGCAGGAACGCCTACTTACCACTACGGTTCTGCTGCACGCCTTCCACATGTACTGTTGCTATCTTTTGCTCCCAGGGCCTGTGCACACTGGTCTCCCAGGAGTGCACCTAAGTCATGCGGCTGTGCTCCTGCCCTGTACTTAAAGGGCTAGTGCTCCATTACTAGGAAGTGCCCCTCAGCCTATGGCTGAGAGATGTGGCGCCCCACATGGTCAGGCGACACAGTGGGGTATTGCACCCGTAAAAGAGGTGAAATCTTCCCCACTTGCAAGTGGATCCTAGGTTGGTGGGTGGGACCCATTCCTGCACTCCCACATTAGAATAGTGGTGGGAGGTTACCCGGGAGGGAGATATATTCACCTCTGGGGGGGACAAACAAAAAAAAAGGAGAAAGAGTAGTCTCTCTAGGCAGTGAGAGAGAGAGTCGGAACAGTTGTAGTTGGAGTGTGGAGCGAGGCAGAAGGTTTTACCCGGACAGCTCTACCCTGATCCGGAGGGAAGAATAAAGAGGATCTTGAGGGGATCCTGAGAGAGGGTGTCTGACGTGTGGAGTCTTGGCCCTAGAGAAAAAGGGGGTACCCCAGCATGGAGCGACCATACTCCAGGGAATTCCCTAGTCTATCACGGGAACGCCGGACCCGAGGAAATGGCCAGAGTCCATCTCTGATAGTCGTCAACTGGCTGCTGCGATCTGTTCACCGGCTGCAGCACCCTGCCAGACGGAGCGGTATGCCTGCTTCCTCACCACGAGGGAGGGGAGCCCCAAGGCTACAAGGACCCATTGGGTATAGACTCATCCTAGGCGGGGAAGAAAGGACACAGGTTCGTCAACTAAGGTTTACCACGGGTTCCACCATACCACCTGGCATCCACTTGCAGCCACCCGTAGGACTACCTGTTTGATTAACAACTTGCTGAACTGTGGACTATGTATTTTGCTGTTAAACGTTTACAGTAAAATACCTGGGAGAAAGTGACTTTGCCTCTTTGTGGTTATCTTCATCTTGCTTTCAGGATCGCTGCCCCAGAGGACCAGTTCCACCTGTAGGGAGCTTTGCCATCTCAGCCACATTACCATCGACCTCTGGAGGACTGTGGCGGCGCTGGTGACCCATCACCAGGTACTACAGGTGGCTTCATATGACAAACTCTAATCCCTGTACATACACCCCTTATTGAAGTGTCACCCAGGCCATGGGCTCAGGCGCTGCCACCCGTGACATCCCCGTGTAAAACACCCACCGAGCCTGATACCCGAGTAACCCAGGGCCTGGGGCTCGACAGAGACACTGGACATATAAAGCATCCTTCCATTATGGGATGTGCCTGATTATCACCTCTAGTTAGTGAGTTTCAGTCTAGCTAGTTGTCAGGTCCTGCCTTCCCATACTTGCCGGTCCTGCCTGGATTCTGGATCTGCTGGGAATTCATTCAGCAAGCTGTAATCATTAGTAACAGATTGGTCCCCAACCTCTGAAGCTGATTACTCTGCAAGTTGGCTCCATCTGCCATTCAGGAACCAAGAAGAGGCCATCCAAGCAGCAGCCCTGTATCCTAGACCTTCCTCTAGCCTGTCCTTTTGTTACCAACTCTGAGGCATCTTTTTGGAGAAGAGACTTCTCTCAGGCTTGGAGAAGAGGGGGGTACTGTAATGCCGGTGTCTCCATGCTGCTTTGCCTCTGTCCTGCAGCGGGGATGCCTACTTACTCATTACCATGGCTCAACTGCGCTCCTCCCCCACTGTGCCCGTCCATCCACGGGTGCTGATGTCTCTCATTCCCAGGACCTATGCATGCTGCACATTACTCCCGGGAGTGTGCCAAGGCACGCCACCATGCTCCTGCCCTGTACTTAAAGGGTCAGTGCTCCATTACCATGAAGTGCTCTTCAGCCTATGACTGAGAGGCACTGGGTATATAAGGTTTCCTCTTATTAGAAGTGCCTGATCAACACCTTTAGTTTCAGTGTAGCTAGTTGTCCGGTCCTATTTGCACTGTGTCCATTGTCCGTCCCTGTGTCCTGCCTTCCTATGCCTGCCTTTCCTACTGTGCCCCTGTATTCATTTACTCCTGCCATCCTGTCTGCTGTGTCCATCCCTGTGGCACCTGCCTATACCATTGACTATGTCTGCTATCCCAAAGACTGTGCCTGAGTCTGTCCCTGCCCTGGGGTCAGCTAACACAGCTCACCTGTGGTCCAGTATGTCCACATTCCCACACTCACCCTACTTGTGAGCGTTACAATCAACTAGCTTTTTACACCTCTCAACTGGAATTACGGACCACTTTTTCTTTACAAACTCCTCAAGGTCTCTCATATTTGAAGGTTGACTTCTCTAAACAGAAATTTTAAGATCTTTCGATTTAGATCTTGACGCACTCCAAGTCACTTCTGAACTCTTCAATGCTTTATTTCCATCCATGTCTTGGTGCTTTTGAAGTATATTTGGGGTCATTGTCCCGCTGAAAGACCCATGACCTTGGATGCAAACCCAGCTGACACTGAGCACTACATTGTGACCCAAAATCCTTTGGTAATCTTCATATTTTATGATGCCTTGTGCACAGTCAAGGCACCCAGTGACAGAGGCAGCAAAACACTCCTAAAATATCTTTGTACCTCCAACATATTTCACTATAGGCACTGTGTTCTTTCCTTTGCTGTCCTCATTCCTTTTTCTGTAGAAAGTAGAATGATGTGCTTTACCAAAAAGCTCAATCTTGGTCTCATCTGTCCACAGACACTTTTCCAGAAGGTTTTTGGCTTACTCACGTATATTTCTCCATTCGCCTTCCACGACAGCATTGGAGGATGTCGTCCACCCCTATTGGGGGACAGGAACACAGAGAGGCTAAAAGCCCCTCCCCTTCCTCAGTACTCCAGTGTCTTCCTGTCCCCCTTGGGGCATGGAGAGGTTCCAGTGCTGTCAGGCCGGCAGAGGCAGCATTGGGGTGTACTTACAGCTGGGCCAGGGATGGACGTCGGGGGCGGCCTCCTCCTCCTTCTCGGGGCTCCCGTGGTGGGACCATCCGGCCTTCCTGCGTCCTACGGGGCAAAGCAGGCCGTGTATTGCAACGCCGGAGGCCTGTTCAGCTCTCCGGCGTCTCCCTCCTCCAGCTGCGGTCCCTGGGGCATGCATTAGAGGTGCCACGGAGGCACTTCCGGTTTCAGGGGTGGCACTTCCGGTTTCGGGTGTGGCACTTCCGGTTCCGGGATGGCACTTCGGGTTTCGGGCGGCGGCTCCTGTAAGAGCTGTGGCAGGCTGGGCGCGGCTCCAGGGAACCCAGCAGGACTTTCGCGCGCTACTGCCCGTGGCCGGTGACCAGGAGGAGGGAGGGAACAGGTGTTCCTCGTTGGGGGCACGGTACTTCTGGATAAGTACCCGCCGGAAGCTACACCCAGGTAAGGCTGATCCCTGAAACATGGAGGGTGATAGGCTTCCACCTCTGCTTCTGCAGAGCCCAGCGTTCCCCCAGCTCATGTAAGTGTTTCTGGGGGTGGTCACAAGGGGTAGAGTTATTTAAGCCCTGCACTCACACTGGGACCCCCTTCTCTTCCCTTTTTGTCTATAGGGAGACAAGGGCCGTCTGTGAAAGGGAGCAATAATGTGGCTGCGGCACAAAATTTCCCTCTTCCTACAACAAGGTGTCGGCCATGACTGACAGGGTTGTCAGGATGGACTCCCCATCCTTGCTTGAGGAGCTCCAATCCGTTAGGGAAGAGGTGCAGGCTTCTATCTCGGCACTGCGGGGTTTTGCTGCAGCGTCCGGGCCTTCCCCTCCGTAAGAGAGGAAGCTCCAGGATTGTGAATCTGTGGATCTCATGGAGGCTGGCCAGAGCTCAGCGTTAGAGGACGGCGAGGATATTGCCGCTGTTGCCTCTGTCCAGACACGAGAATCTGGACACTACTATTTTTCCACGGAGTCCATGGGTACATTGGTGGACACTGTCCATTGTACCATGGGAGTAGAGGTGGTAGAATCCCCTTCTTCTGTGCAGGACTAAATGTTCAGAGGCCTGACGGCTAAGCGGCTCACCCCATCCGAGTGGATTGGAGGGTGATGACTTTGTCTGGGAGGTCCCGAAGGTGGACATCCAGGTGGCCAGGGTAGCAATCAGCTGCTATTGTAAACCCATTGTGCATGCCCTTGACACACTGTTGAAGCTAAGCAGCAGGAGCCTCAGTCACGGGCTGGATGGGAGACCTCATGAGAGACCCAATGGGAATCTCTATGGAAGTCTCTATAAAGTCAATGGGACTTCTAACATGAAGGTCTATGGCAGTATTCCATTTGGGAAGCTTAGCCTATAAGACCGCGTTGCCTTTTGAAGATTCCTCCCGGTTGAAGGACCCCCTCGTTCGTAAAATGGAGAGTGTCCTCAAAAAATCCTGGGAGGCGGCAGCTATGTCTTTAACGGGGTACATTTCCTCTACATGTGAGCAGGTCTCTCTTTAAGTGGCTCACCCAGCTGGGAGAATTCATCCTGCAGGGTACTCCCAGGGAGGAGCTTTGGACTCCATTCCACTTCTGAGACGTGCTACGGGCTTCCTGGCCGATGCCTCTGCTGAGTCGTTCCGCGTTGGCACCATGTGCGCAGTGTTGGCTAACACAGCTCGCAGGGCAGTGTGGCTTACAAGGTGGAATGGGGAGGTCACGTCTAAGCTCCAACTGTGTGGCCTCCCCTTGCAAAGGACATTGGATGACATCCTGGAAAAGGTGTCAGACCGGAAAAGGTGTCTCCCGGAACAGGAGCCCTTTCGGAGCAGTCCTTTTGGCCTGAGCGCAGCCAACCCTCCCAGTCTAAAGGGAAGGGTAAGTCTGGTCGCTGGGCATTCCAGTACGGGAACAAGACCCGTAATATCTTGCTCCCCCAGCAGCGGCATCACCAGCCGCCCCCTAAACAAGGTCGCCTTCCCCATTGCGGGGCGGCTCCTGCGGTTTCTGCCACAGTGGAAAGCAATCTCCTTGTGCCCTTGGATCCTCTCGACCATTTGGGAGGGTCTACGCTTGGAATTCGAGAGCCAGCCCCTCCGTGTCTTCGAGTCCTCTCCCTTCCTCAGGGGGATTCTCGCACGGTTTTTCTTGTTGGGTCTGCGACACCTGTTGGATTCGGGTGTGGGGTCCCCGGTTCCTCCTGGAGAGGAGGGCCAGGGGCGCTACTCCAGGTTGTTGTGGACCTCCAGAACGCGTATTCTCATGTCCCCATTCACCCGTCCCACAAGCGGTTTCTGCGATTCACGATCTCCGGGGCAGGCGGGACGGTCCATTCACGGCTTAATGTGCTGCCCTTTGGGATTTCGTCGGCCCCAGAGGTTACCAAACTCATGGGGGAAGCGATCACATTCATCCAGACCCAGGGGATATGTATGCTTCCCTATTTAGACGACATGTTGGTGGTGGCTCCTTCGGCAGTGCTTCTGCGCACAAAGGACTCCAACACATTGGAGATTCTTCAGTCCCTGGGATGGGTACCCAATCTTCGGGAATCGGATCGGGTGCTTTCAACCCGACGTCAATTTTTGGGAGTCTTGCTGGCCTCCTCCAGACAGACCTCGTTCCTTCCTGCGGCATATCAGCTTTTGCGCCGCGTGAATCTGACCTGCTTCCGGGCAGGGAGGTCGCCCTCCTTGCGGGAAGCAATGTCCCTGTTAGGGGCCATGATGGCCTGCATTCAGTCAGTAACATGGGCTCAGGCTCCTTCCCGACTGCTCCAGGAACACATACTGAGTTCCTGGGACAGACGTCAGGATTCCTTAAACTCACGGGTCTGGACCCCGGGGCGGGTGGTAACCTCGCTTTCCTGGGATGAATCCCAGACACCTTCCTGTGACCTCCTTTCCCACTGATGCCAGTGGTTCCGATTGGGGCACGATGGTAGTTCGCACACCGTTCCAGGGGATTTGGAGTCGCTCGGTCAGTCGCCAGTCTTCAAACTTCTGGCAGTGGAGGAAGCGCTTCTTGCTGCAGCTCACGTTCTCCGGGGTCATCATGTCAAGGTCCTGTCAGACAATGTGACTACGGTTGCTTTCTTGCGGTACTCGTGGCTTCCACTTGCAGGTGCTGGCAAGACTGTTCTTTTTTGTGGGCAGTAGGCCATCTTCTCTCCTCCTCGGCAGTACATGTGAAGAGAATGGCCAATGTACAGGCAGATTCTTGAGCCGCACGGAGGTCCACCCAGGAGAATGGTGCTTCCATCCGGAAGTATTTCGCTCTCTTACGGACAGGTGGGGTGTCCTTTCGATCGACCTGTTCGCTTCGGGCTCCAATACAAAGGTGCCAACCTTTTTCTCCCTGACGCGGTTGGACCATCCTCGGGGGCTGGACGCTTTTGCCCATCCCTGGGACTTCCGGTTGGTGTATGCATTTCCTCCAATCCCGCCACTTCCCAAGACGTTACAATGGATTCGGGCTGAGGGGGTGACACTATCCTGGTGGCTCCCCTGGGGCCCAAACTGGCGTGGTACAACGCCATCCGAGACCTGGGCCTGGAGGGACCGATTATGTTAGCCCAGTCTCAACCTACTGTCCCAGGGTCCTCTGTTTCACCCGAGCCCTCAGTGGCTCATTCGGGCGGCCTGGCTGTTGCGGCCGGGATCCTGAGGACCAAGGGTCTCTCCCAGGCAGTGATCCGCACGCTTCAGCAGAGCAGGAAGCCTGTGACAAACGCTATTTACGGGAGGGCTGGAATCGGTTCCTGTCCTGATGTGCTCCTTCCATCCCGACCATGCATCATCCTAATGTGGCCAAACTCTTGGATTTTTGCAGCGTAGCTTTTATTTGGGGCTTCGGCCGAGCACTCTTTAAGTCCAGAGGTCGGCACTTGGGGCGGTTTTTGCCCAGGATCTTGCTTCCCATCCATGGCTCAAGCAGTTTTTTCTTCTGCTTGGGGGTGGCGTCCCCGGATTCGGCCTTCTGTCCCTCCCTGGGATTTGATGCTTGTTCTCCAAGGGCTTGCTCAAAGTCCCCTTGCACCCTTGTCTGCTGCATCCCTTACGTCTCTCTCTCACAAGGTGGCGTTTTTGGTGGCCATCACTTCTGCTCCCAGAGTTGGAGAACTGCAGGCACTCTCTGTCCGGGCTCCGTGTCTCGTGGTGTCCGTTGTTCGCATTACGCTTCGGTTGCATTCATCTTTTTTTCTGAAAGTTGTCGGCTTTCCATCGGTCCCAGGATGTGGTTCTGCCTTCAATTTGTCAATCTCCTGCTAATGCGGCTGAGGCCGTGTTTCACTCCTTGGATGTACGTCGAACTGTCCTCCTTTATCTCCGAGAGTCTGCTTCCTGGAGGTTAGATCAGAACCTGTTTGTTCGGCTTTTGGGAATAATACAGGGAAGAAGACTTCCCAGGCTACCATCATTTCCTGGATCAAGGAGGCGATCTGTGAGGTCTACGTCGCTCCGGTCCTTGCTCCTCCGGTGGGGTTGAAGGCTCCCTCAACTCGGGCTGCTGCTACTCCCTGGACGGAGCAGGCTGGAGCTTCATCGGAGCTGATTTGCAGAGCGGCTACGTGGTAGCCTCTCCTCACTTTTTCTCGCCTCTATAGGTTAGATCTGTCCTTCAGTCGGGATCTGTCCTTTGGTAGGAGAGTCCTACAGGCAATAGTCCCACCCTGAGGAGTATCGGTGGTATTCCTCCAATGCTGTCGTGGAAGGCGAATGGAGAAAACTGAATTAGTCCTTACCGGTAATTCCTTTTCTTGAAGCCTTCCACGACAGCATCAGTTCCCCCCCTTGTTGGTGTTTGGTTCCGGTTTGTATCAGATAATCCATGGCTAAGGGTGATCTTGGTAAACACTGGAGTACTGAGGAAGGGGAGGGGCTTTTAACCTCTCTGTGTTCCTGTCCCCCAATAGGGCGTGGATGACATCCTCCAATGCTGTCGTGGAAGGCTTCAAGAAAAGGAATTACCGGTAAGGACTAATTCAGTTTTTGGCAAACTGCACTCTAGTTTTTTTTTTTTATGTGTTTATGTCAGCAGTGGGGTCTTTCTGGGTCTCCTACCATAGCATTTCATTTAATTCAAATATTGATGGATAGTTTGTGCTAACACTGATGCACCATGAGCCTGCAGGACAGCTTAAATTTCTTTGGAACTTGATCAGGGCGGTTTATCTACCATCTGCATTATCCTGCGTTGCAACTTTTCATCAATTTTTCTCTGCCGTTCACAATTTTTTTTCTCTGTAATTGTATGACAATGAGACAATTATAGACAAAAAGTTCATTTACCAGTAGCCAAACACTTCTGTTGTCAAGGACATAACATTGAAAATATAAAAGTGACCATTTTAAGAGGCTATTTCAAATCACAGAAACATCGAAGGGTCTGTTAAAACAAACTCATTCAAACTTTTGACTTTGTTCACTCAGGGTTAAATCTATCAGAAGGATTTATTACTCATTACAACATCTGAAGGAAAATATTAAAATCTGAAAATTTTCTATCTACTGGCTAACACGATACAAACAACATTTTTTACAACATCTGAAGAATGATTTTCGAAGACAGTGAAGGTACCAGATTTACATATGAATTAGGCCCATAAAATGTTCATGCCACTAAGCCTGGCTAGTTAAGGATCCTCTCTAGGCTCTGTTTGTTTATTTAAATGTACATTCATTTTAACTTGTATCTGCTCTAGTTGGGTATATACCGTATATACTCGCGTATAAGCCGAGTTTTTCAGCCCAAAAATTTGGCTGAAAAGTACCCCCTCGGCTTATACGCGAGTCAGTGCTGTATACCGATGTATACATCGGTACATACCGATGTATACATCGGTATACAGCAGCCCCCGCATCCCCAGTAATGCAGGGCCCCCCCAGCGTCTCTCCGGTCACCTGTAAAGCAAACTATACTTATCAGTGTCCCGCTCGCACCCGCTCACAGCTGCCGTCCGCGATCCTCCATCTTCATGCGACTCCTTCCTGTTTCTGTGCGCGTCGCCGGCAATGACGTCATTCCCTGCGAAGCGCACAGGAAACAGGAAGGAGTCGCATGAAGATGGAGGATCGCGATGTCGGCAGCGGCGGGGCGCGGACAGCGGGACACTGATAAGTATAGTTTGCTTTACAGGTGACCGGAGTCAGGCTGGGGGGGCCCTGCATTACTGGGGCTGCCTGTATACTACCGCTGGGACTGCTATATACCTCTGGGGCCCTGTATACTAACACTGGGGCTGTATATACTACCACTGGGGCTGTATATACCTCTGGGGCCCTGTATACTACCACTGGGGCTGCTATATACCTCTGGGGCCCTGTATACTAACACTGAGGCCGCTATATACCTCTGAGGCCCTGTATACTACCACTGGGGCTGCTATATACCTCTGGGGCCCTGTATACTAACACTGGGGCTGTATATACTACCACTGTGGCTGTATATACCTCTGGGGCCCTGTATATACTACCACTGGGGCTGCTATATACCTCTGGGGCCCTGTATACTAACACTGGGGCTGCTATATACCTCTGGGGCCCTGTATACTACCACTGGGGCTGCTATATACCTCTGGGGCCCTGTATACTACCACTGGGGCTGCTATATACCTCTGGGGCCCTGTATACTACCACTGGGGCTGTATATACTACCACTGGGGCTGTATATACTACCACTGGGGCTGTATATACCTCTGGGGCCCTGTATACTACCACTGGGGCTGTATATACTACCACTGGGGCTGTATATACTACTGGGGCTGCGTGTATACTACCACTGGGGCTGCTGTATCTACCTCTGGGACTGGTGTATACCACACTGCTGGGGGCTGTATACTTGTGCTAGGGTCCACCCTCAGCTTATACACGGGTCAATAGATTTTCCCAGGTTTTGGGGGCAAAAGTAGGGGGGTCGGCTTATACACGGGTCGGCTTATACACGAGTATATACGGTATTTCAGTTTCTTTAAATGTTTTGTCATACCATGCCTGATGAAGAGTCTCAAAAAGCTACAATGCCTAGTAACATCAATTACTTTATTTTTTGTTAGCCATTAAAAGGTATCACAACTACAATATTATTATTTTGTTTCTCCCACTGAGTGCAATCAATCTTTTTTCAACTAACATGGTACTAAAGCTTTTTTTCTTCTACTGTCAATCACTTATGAGGACTACCCACTTTACTATTCTGTCCGTGCTGTTTGTGTGGCGCCCCACTGGTCGGGACGCCATGGAGGGGTACTGCACCCAAATAGGAGTGTGTAGTATTCCTGTAACTAAGGGAACTGGGATGGTAAATGAGGGACCCTCACAGCAACCATTCATACACACCCTAGTGTAGAGAACCATGGGAGAACCTGCTGTGGGGAAGACCCAGTCCTGTGGGAAGAGTCAGGTGGGTAGAAAAGTGTATGGGCGGGATGACAGTTAGAGAGTCGAGTGGAAGATGACACAGGGGAAGGTCATCGTGACAGGAGAGAGACCCTAGGGGCACCAGAAGACCCTAGGGGCACCCAAATCTGGACCCGGTAATGCCAACCAGAAGGGTCTGGTCCCGGGTAGGGGACCAGCTCTGGACGCAGTGTGGGAGTTTATCCCTGAGCCGTTAAACCAGAAGCCTCAAGCTTTTTCAGGAAGCTGTGGCCAAAAGAATCCTGAGTAATTCACCCCAGTTCCCTTGTGACTATGACCCACCCCAGGGTCGTAGGGTACCCGGTCCCGGGTGTTATAGTTCACTAGGGATGTCACGGGGCCTGTCGCTTAAAAGGGGATTTAAGTCAATAAAAATAAAAATAAAGGAGGATTTGTGACACCACCTACGGTTCCGGTAATGTTACCGCCACTGCAGGACAATCCTGCGGGGTGTTGGTGGAGAAGCTGGATGGTTACGCTCCCCGGGGCAGTTGTTGGACAGTCTTTTATTTACAAAGGGAGGCAGTTTACCCCAAGCCTTGTCACTTGTCCTTTCACTGCGGCAGGCGGTGGCTCATCAGGTGGAGATAGTTTTTTTACTCTGAACGGGTTTACTGGCAGTTGTTAAGGCTGGTTGACAGTTAACACAGTCTTTTAGGTCTGCCTGGCCTGGGTAGTCACTGCAGAACCAGGTTGCCCCACTCAGGATCCTTGGTGGTGTACCTGTCATTCCTTTCCGGCCCCTCACTGTGCTCCCCTGTTCCTTCTTAGCATTCCCGCGCGCAGAACCTCAAGCCAGTTCCCATGGATCCTCTCTGCGGGACTCCTCACCAGGTCTTTGGGACCCATATATATATATGGATGTTGCAGGTATTCGGCCCCGACTTCCTAAAGAAGCTTGGGCCTCCGGTTTGATGGCTCAGGGATAGACACCCGCACCATGCTCAGAGCCAGTCGTTCGCTCTGGGACAGATCCCCCGGTCGGTAGAAGTACCGGGTCCGGATTCAGGTGCACCGCACTACCTAGTGCCCTTAGGGGATCCCCTTCTGGCCTCTCTGCCATCCCGCACCCCTCACTCCCCAACGGAGCTCTGTGCTGACTGACCTCACTCCCCTCCCACCCACACACTTTTCTACCCTTTCACTCCATCCATGGGACTGGGCCCTCCCTGAAGTGAGTCCACCCACGGTCCCCTACCTAAGGTTTGTGTGGATGTGTTTGTGTGAGGGTCCTTTATGTGGCATCCCAATTCCCTAGTCACAGGGATACTACACACTCTTTTAGAGGTGCTCTACCCCTCCGTGGTGTCCAGACCAGTGGGGCGCTACAACTACTCAGGCCAGAAAGACCCGAAAGACTGTATCATCTGTCTATCTGCCTTAACAACTTGTAAGTAAACCTGATCAGAGCTAATGACTGGTGTGACGTACTTTCTTTCCCTCGTCACACTGTCCGCATTGAAAGGACAAGTAACAAACCTATGTGGTAAGCTGCCTCCCTGTGTAAAAACTATTACAACTACCCTGGACAACCCGCTCCACCTACGGGGAGCATAACCATCTGGCTGCCCTACCATCGTCCCGGTAACCATACCGGAACCATAGGTGGCGTCACAAACTACTTTCCTTTTTATTACTTTTACTGACTTTCAGTGACCACCAGGTCCATTGGACTGGGCACAGGCCCGTGACATCCCCCATAAATCAACTCCCGGAACCGAGTACCCAACAGCCCTGGGGCGAGTCATTTGCTCTGGAAAGGAAGGTTTTAAAACACAATGTTAATGAGGTTATCAAGCCAAATTGTAATCTCTTTTCAGGTTTTAGTATTTTTAACACTCATTTCCACAGTGCATAGTTTCAAGGGAAGAGTGACCCACTTGACTGTAATGTCCAATTTCCATAAATAATTTACAAGCAGGGCCGTATCAATGATGAGGCAATGTGAGTGGCCTGACTCAGGCGGCGCCACCTGCTGGTGAAGGAGGGCGCGGCATCTGCAAGGGGTGCTCATGTTCTCCTGCACCTGCAGGGCACGGGACGAAGTGAGAGCAAAGATCAGAGAGGAGCCTCCTGTGCTGGAAGATACCTAAGATAAGCAGCTCCGGGTCACAATGTGAGAGATCTGGTGCATGGCAGCGAGTGAGGGAGGGGGGCTGGGACCCAGGGGCTGTGAGCATGTGAAGCTGCACATGTACAGCCAGCACAGAGGACTGTGATGTATCTGTATAATCTGTGAGTGAGCTGTGTGTCTGTCTGTGTGTGAGCTGTGTGTGTGTTGTGTATGTGAGTTGCATGTGAGTTGTGTGAGAGATGCATGTCTGTGTGTGAATTGTATGTGTGAGCTGTGTGTGAGTTGTATGAGTTGCGTATCTGTATGAGTTATGTCTCTGTGTGTGTGGCAGCTGTGTGTGTGAGTTGTGTCTGTGTGTGTGAGCTGTGAGTTGTGTGTGAGAGCTGTGTGTGAGTTGTGTCTATGTGTATGTCTGTGTGTGTGTGAGTTATGTGTCTGTTTGAGAGTTGTCTGTGTGAGCTGTGTGTGAATTGTGTCTGTGTGAGCTGTGTGTGAGTTGTGTGTGTGAGAGCTGTGTGTGAGTTGTGTCTGTGTGTGAGCTGTATGCGTGTGAGTTGTGTCTGTGTGTGAGTTGCGTATCTGTGAGTTACGTGTCTGTGTGTGGGAGTTGTGAGTGTGTGAGCTGTCTGTGAGCTGTGTGTGTGTGTGTGAGTTGAGTGTGTGCGAGCTGTGTTTGTGTGTGATGTGTGCGTGAGTTGTGTCTGTGTGTGAGCTGTGTGTGAGTTGCGTATCATGTGTGTGAGCTGTGTTTGTGTGTGTGAACTGTGTGTGAGTTTTGAGTATGAGTTGCGTGTCTGTGTGTGAGTTGCATGTCCATCAGTTGCGTGTCTGTGGTAGTTGTGTGTCTGTGTCAGTTACATGTCTGTGTGTGAGCTGTGTGTGAGTTGTGTGTGTGTGAACTGTGTGTGTTGTGTCTGTGTGAGTTGCGTGTCTGTGAGTTACGTGTCTGTGTGAGCTGTGTGTGAGCTGATGTGTTTGTGTGAGTTGCGTGTGGGAGCTGTGTATGAGTTGTGTGTCTGTGTGTGTGAACTGTGTCTGAGTTGTGTGTCTGTGTGAGGTGTGTGTCTGTGTGAGTTACATGTCTGTGTGTGAGCTGCGTGTCTGTGTGTGATCTTTGTGTGTCTGTGTGTGTTATGTGTCTGTGTGAGTTGCGTGTCTGTGTGTGACTTTTGTGTCTGTGAGCTTTGTGTGTCTGTGTGTGTGTGTTTAGATATCTTTTGAGTATAGTGAAGTGTGTGTATATACACTTCTCCAGCATGCGTGTGCTGTGTACATGATGTGTACCTGCTGAGTATCTGTTATATAGCTAAGACATGTATGATGTGTGTGCCTGTGTGAGTGTATGATGTGTATGTAATGAGCATGTGTTGTCCAGTATATGTGTGCTGTATACATGTATATATAGTGTAATTTAACCCCTTCACTACCTTTTGAAGTACATATATGTCAAAGCTTGTATTCCTGCCTTTGACACTGGCTCACATGCTCAGCACGCATCAGGTTGAAGGACTGTATCTGCCTACAGGACCACGGCTCTGCCGCCATCACTGTGGGTCTGTATGGTTGAGCCAATTACGCCATTGCCATTAATGATCCTTGTTCTGGATTCTTCTGTGTGGTTCTTGTATGTGCGTGTGATGGCGCTGACATACATGTGTTTAAACAACTTTTTTTTAATTTCTCTAAATTAAAATATCCACTATTGTCCTCATTTCACTTTACAGGGTAGATATAAGTCTGTGCAAACTAGATTTATTTCTATCGATTGAAAAAAAACTTACTGGGGGGGGGGGCGTTTTGCAGTTCGCCTCCGGCAGCACAATGGCTAGGTTCGCCCCTGTTTGCAAGTAATACTAAATATTTTCTAACAAACCTACAGTTCAATCTCTGCTCCTCCTGCTCTATAAAATGCTGATGATAGGTTGCACAGAATTTTTAATCTGACAGAATGCCGTATTTTCGGACTATAAGACGCACATAGGTTTTAGAGGTGGAAAATAGGGAAAAAAAAGATTTGAAGCAAAAAAATTGGTAAATGCTTTGAGGGAAATATGGCGCTGCGGGGCCTGAGTGGTTTTGACAGAGTACAGTATGGAAATGTTAGTAGGTGAGTATAAGAACTGGGGGAGGCTTGCATTTAAAGTGCCACTCCAGTACTGAAGAAAAAACACTGGAGTGCTGCTTTACGATCTCACAGGTGCCATTCATGTCAAATAAGGAGAACTAAAATTCCCAGCATGTCCTGCAGATCCTTTGGCATGCTTGGAATTATAGTTCACCATAGGACTGGTAAATTTTGTTTGTATAGTATTTTATTAACAATTTAGTCTTCACTTTTAGAAGGTGTGCTTACTCACTTTAAATGCTTTCATGTCCTCCCACGTTAGTAACCAGGAAGTATCGTCATCTTACAGGACCATCGAGGATGTAATGAAGAGGGAGAGCTGGAACATCACATGACAATACAGAGTCCCGCCTCTTCATTACATCACCACAGGTCCTGTAAGATGACAAGATATTTCCTGGTTTCTAGCTTGGGAGGATGTGACAGCATTTAATGTGAATACTCAGTGTTGTGCTCCTAAGGTATGTCGTGACTGGCCCTGTCACTTCTGGGCCAAGCATGTCTTTGGCCATCCCTGCTTCTGCTCCTCAGCCAAGTGGACACATGATTTCCCCAGCCACTGCAGGAATCCTTCAGCTGAGGCAACCATGTGGGCTTGCTGTTTAAAGTGAAGGAATGTTTATTTGCTGCTCCCCACTCCCACCTCACAGTGCTGGCTTCAGTGCTGTGAATATGGGGAGCAGCAAATGAATATTCCTTCACTTTAGACAGTGGGCCCATGTGGTTGCCCCAGCCGCAGGATTCCTGCAGTGGTGTTGCTTTCCTTACTCCTGTGCTCCCAGCCCACTGCTGCCCCTTCCCCACAGCAAGACAGTGCATGCACATTCAGATTACCGTATATACTCGTGTATAAGCCGAGTTTTTCAGCCCAAAAATTGGGCTGAAAAGTCACCCCCTCGGCTTATACATGGGTCAATACGGTAATATATGTGGTGGGGGCTGTGTCCGGGTGCTGGGGAGGCTGGAGGAGGCGGGGGGAGGCTGATGACTGAGCGGCCCGTCACGTGGGGCCGCTCATTAGATATGCACGGCTCCCCCCGCCCATCACAGCGGCAGGGGGAGCCGTGCATACAGCCCCCCAGTGTATACAGGCAGCCCCCACTGTATAAAGGCAGCCCCCACTGTATACAGGCAGCCCCCACTGTATACAGGCAGCCCCCACTGTATAAAGGCAGCCCCCACTGTATAAAGGCAGCCCCCACTGTATACAGGCAGCCCCCACTGACAGTCGTCCCCCCCATCATAGAAAGAGCCCCCACACTTTGCAGAGTCCCCCCCCCCGGCCCCCCGGCCCCCGCTGCATTATCTTACCATCCAGGGTCTTCACCGCGGGTCCTCCAGTCCTCCTTCCTCGCGCGCTGTCTTCCCGGTCTCATGTGACCCGGCGCGATGACGTCATTTCACTGCGCCGGGTCACATGAGACCGGGAAGACAGCGCGCGAGGAAGGAGGACTGGAGGACCCGCGGTGAAGACCCTGGATGGTAAGATAATGCAGCGGGGGCCGGGGGGCCGGGGGGCCGGGGGGGGGACTCTGCAAAGTGTGGGGGCTCTTTCCATGATGGGGGGACGACTGTCAGTGGGGGCTGCCTGTATACAGTGGGGGCTGCCTTTATACAGTGGGGGCTGCCTGTATACAGTGGGGGCTGCCTGTATACAGTGGGGGCTGCCTGTATACAGTGGGGGCTGCCTGTATACACTGGGGGCTGCCTTTATACAGTGGGGGCTGCCTGTATACAGTGGGGGCTGCCTGTATACAGTGGGGGCTGCCTGTATACAGTGGGGGCTGCCTGTATACACTGGGGGCTGCCTGTATACCACTGGGGGCTGCCTGTATACTACTGGGGGCTGCCTGTATACCACTGGGGGCTGCCTGTATACACTGGGGGCTGCCTGTATACACTGGGGGCTGCCTGTATACAGTGGGGGCTGCCTGTATACCTCTGGGGCCTGCCTGTATACACTGGGGGCTGCCTGTATACCTCTGGGGCCTGCTGTATACCTCTGGGGCCTGCTGTATATACCTTGGGGCCTGCTGTATACCTGCTGGGGCCTGCTGTATACTTGCTGGGGCCTGCTGTATACCTGCTGGGGCCTGCTGTATATACCCCTGGGGCCTGCTGTATATGCCTCTGGGGCCTGCTGTATGCCTCTGGGGCCTGCTGTATGCCTCTGGGGCCTGCTGTATACCTTTGGGGCCTGCTGAATACCTCTGGGGCCTGCTGTATATACCTCTGGGGCCTGCTGTATACCTGCTGAGGCCTGCTGTATACCTGCTGGGTCCTGCTGTATACCTGCTGGGGCCTGCTGTATATACCCCTGGGGCCTGCTGTATATACCCCTGGGGCCTGCTGTATATGCCTCTGGGGCCTGCTGTATGCCTCTGGGGCCTGCTGTATACCTCTGGGGCCTGCTGTATATACCCCTGGGGCCTGCTGTATATACCCCTGGGGCCTGCTGTATATGCCCCTGGGGCCTTCTGTATATACCCCTGGGGCCTGCTGTATATACCCCTGGGGCCTGCTGTATATACCCCTGGGGCCTGCTGTATATGCCTCTGGGGCCTGCTGTATATGCCTCTGGGGCCTGCTGTATGCCTCTGGGGCCTGCTGTTTATACCTTTAGGGATGCTGTATATACCACTGGGGAGGCTGCTGTATATACCACTGGGGAGGCTGCTGTATACTACCACTGGGGAGGCCTGTATACCACACTGCTGGGGGCTGTATACCTGTGCTGGGGTCCACCCTCGGCTTATACACGAGTCAATAGGTTTTCCCAGGTTTTGGGGGCAAAAGTAGGGGGGTCGGCTTATACACGGGTCGGCTTATACACGAGTATATACGGTATGAGATGCACCCCACCATTTCTTCCAAAACTTGGAGGAAATAAAGTGTATCTTACAGTCAGAAAAATATGGCACCTTAAATGGCAATAATGAAAACAATAAAGTAAAATAAGTTGTGTTTGTGAACAATTATTGTTATCTAAAAATTTTTTATTGCTTTTTTGTATTAACTCAAGCTATTATTTCTGTGTTTCTTGTCATAGTGTGTTTATTTATACAGTCATGATTAATTGAGAATTAAACAGACTTCCCTTGTGGAATAGTTCTCATAAAATATTTATTTTCTTAAACTAATATTAAGACAAAAACGAAAGAAAAAACGCAATGTTATCATTTCAAATGCATTTATTAGTTACGTATAAATTTACTGACAGAATCATAGGGTTGCAATGTGGTCTGGACCGTTACGGTTTTTGCAGTTCTACTGAGACTTTGTAATGAGTTTGATTAAGTATAACTATTCTGGGTAGAAAAATGAACAATTATTAAAGCTATCTCCATGTACAAACCAATGCACGGACTAGTTACTAATAGAGATGAGTGAAACTTTTGAAGTTTGGGTTGGGCTCTGTTGCAGAACAGGCGTATGTTCACTAAATAGATTGGCAAACAGTTTGCCAAACTTTCGAACATGATTCAAAACAATGGGAGGCAGAATCAAGGGTATAAAAAACACCCTCAAAGGGGTCCAAAAGCTGCCAAAACAGCTCAAACTGTTTTACAGTTGAGCCCCGATGTTTTAGCACAGACATTAGCTTCCTAGAATATTTTCCAACCTTCAGCGCCGCTGTCATCCTACTTTTGGTTTTCTCATGAACGTCACTGCTTCCCCCTGTTTGGTTAAAGTCAGACTTTGCCATGCCCACCCTCTCTGCTGGCATGTAATTTGTTGGCAATATGGCAACCAAACTGACTTTAGATTACTATAAAAATAAAATAAATAATTGTAAAAATGGGGGTGCACTTCGTGACATGTTTGATTTCCAGCCAAGGCAAATCAGGCAGCTGGAGGCTAGAGTTCTCATCATGGTGAGGCCCCAGCATTCTGGGCCCCCCATGTTAAAAATTGCAGCCCACAGTCACCCGAGAATTGGTGTCTCCATGAAAAATGCTGGTTAACAAGCTCTTCCAGTTTGCCTGGTGCCAGTGGCAGACTTGGCAATAAGGGGTTAATGCCAGCTGAATTTTGCCAAGTGTAAGAAGAGCAAGAATCCATCCCTTTTTTCCCGTGTTTATTTATTTTTTTTAATCAGATAGATTTTTATTAAGAAAAAAAAAATTTGTAACAGCATAACAAAGCATACAATTATTTCCCAATTCCCACCATCCACCCCCCTCCCCCCTCCCAGACAGCCTAACCCATCCCAGGTACAGGTTATTGTAATCAATACATAACTAATTTGCATCAAAAGATAGGAAAGAGTCCAGTCCATATACACAAGAATTGAAACACCAGGGATCAATACTTATACTAAATGGTATTGAAGAGTTTACAGTAATCCGTCAAACACGGTTTATGAAACCAAAAGCACCTTATTCGTTTTGCAGCCAAGGGGTCCAGAGCTTCTCAAAAACTTTGAGGTTTCCCCTTTTTTCATATACTTCCCTCTCCAATTGGATGACAAGCTCCACCTGCCTCATATAGTCTCTCCTGGATGGAGGACTCTCAGTAATCCATTTCTTGGTGATAACCTTCCTTGCCACATAAAGTAGTCTGACAATCGCAGTTTTAATAGTATTTTCCGTTGGTTTCCTAATAACTGCAGCTAGGGGTTCTATTGCAATTTCAAAAAGAAGCGGCTATAACGGGCAACTTTGTCTCGTTCCCCTCTGAAACTGTATCCCCTGGGACACCACCCCATTTACTCTAAGTCTGGCGGAGGGTTGAGAGTTCAACGGTTGCACCCAACCAATGAATTGTGGACCAAAACCCATCCTCTGTAACACTTGCCATAGGTATCCCCACGCAACGCTGTCAAAGGCCTTATGGGCGTCCAGCGAGACAATCACCCTCCGGCCCGGGTTGTCAGATGGCAGCTACAAATTCAAATACAGTATCTGTACATTGGTGGCTGTTGTCCTATTGGGCATAAACCTGGACTGATCCATATGGATCAAATCGGATATAATGCTAGTCAGCCTATTTGACAACACATTGGACAAAAGCTTTACGTCAGCTGTCAGCAATGAGATTGGTCGGTATGAGTCTGGGATTTGTGTGTTTTTACCTTCCTTAGGAATTACAACTATGATGGCTTCCCTCATAGAATCAGGTAAATTTCCCATGTCCCTCACCGCCTCTTGCACCTTCAATAAGCGGGTTAGTAAAGTTTCTTCCAAATGCTTATAGATTTCTACTGGCAATCCGTCTGACCCCGGGGCTTTATCGTTAGACATGCCATGCAGAGCGTCCTATAATTCGTCAATTGTGATAGGTGATTCCAATTTATCTCTATCCCGATCTGACAGTACAGGTAACACACCCTGTGCAAGAAATATGTCCACTACTCCCACGTGTGTCTCACCACCCAATATGTAGAGTGCCCCATAAAAGTCCTTAAAGACTCCCAGAATATCTGCCACCTCTGTAACCAATGTCCGTCTGCGGAAATCATACTATGTACAGATGAATTCTCTCTCTGGGCAGCGGCTATGATAGACAATAAATGGCCAACCTTCTCACCTTCCTCATAAAAATTAAGTTTTTGAAACGCCCGTTTCCTTGCCGCCTTATCCATAAGTATCTTGTTGACCTCTACATAAGCTTTCCCAAGTGCTTGTTTTGCTGCTGGCATATTACACTGGGTTGCCTCCTCTTCAGCCCTGTCTAAAGCTTTCAGTTTATCTTTCTCCTTGTCTTGTGTGGGTTTGCGTCTACTAATATCTCGAAATAATAGTCCCCTAAGGTAGGCTTCCATCGCATCCCAAACTACCAGTAGTCAGTGCTACCATCATTATTTGCAAAGAAGTCTTCCAATTCCTGAGTTATATTTTGCATGTTAATGTGGCGTAACCAAACTGGATGCAATTTCCACCCACCCTTCATTCCTCCTATTTGGTTTCCCCTTCTGATGGACACAGGAATGGGGCTGTAATCAGAAATCACTCTTGTTAAATACTGCACATCCCCAATCCATCAAACCATTGGCCAGAGCTAAGTCGATTTGAGACATGCTATTATGAGAGGCGGAGTAGCAGGAGAATCTATGTATTCCTACGTTCCTTACTCTCCAGGTATCCACCATTACCATTTCCCGAATAAGGGTGCCAAAAGGAGTAATAGAGCTATTCAGAGTCCCTTGAGGGCGCTTGCTCCTATCCCAATAGGCATCAACCACATTATTGAAATCACCCACTAATAAAAAAGGTAGTGCCTCTCCCTTCTCAGCAAACTCCCACATCTCCCTAATTTTAATACTCATGTAGGGGGGAGGAATGTATATCGCTACAATGCACATAGGCTGACCATAGAGTCTGCATTTGACGGCTACACACTGTCCTTCCTTATCAACGTATGACTCCATCTCCTCATAGTTAACTGACTTATGAATCAATAACGAGACTCCTCTTGCATAGGTAGAGAAGGTGGAGAGATAGGCTTTCTGCACCCATCGTCTATTTAAGAAATGCGTTGTTTCCCGCACAAGGTGCGTTTCTAGTAGACATATTACTGACAGGTTCTGATCCTGGATGTGTTAAATTATAGCTCCTCTCCTTATGCCGTCTGACAATCCTCTGATATTCCAACTTAGAACTTTAACTCTTTCCCCCATATCTCCAAAGGAACCACCACCAAGTTTTGTTGTACCCACCTCCCGCTGTCTTCGAACCCACCCATCTCCCACCCCTGCCCAGCCCCCCCTTCCCTTCCTACACTCCCTTTCTCCCCCTATTCGCATCCTCTCTATGAGAGTCTGGTTATTCTATCCTGGTCTACAATACCCAAGAACACCTCTCCAACTCAAATCCCTCCTCCCATCAGAATCATGTAAACTATGCATTGTAAAGTATTAACAGTAAAATAACAGTAAACGTATATAATAGTCACCACCGCCGTGCCTAAAATAGGCAGCACCAAATGTATAGGTCTCACATCGTCCGTCTCGCAGCCCTTTCTCCACATTGACAATCCTAAGAAGGGAAACGTGAAGAAAAAGAAAAGAAAACGAAAAACACAAATATGAGCAGAGAGAATAACAAATCCCGGAGAGAACATAAAAGTAGGGTTCAGTTAAATTCGGCCTATCATACGGTTTTGTCCTCAATGAGAGCTAAAAAAGGGGAAAAAAAACACAAAAATTCAAAGTCTCAGCCAACTGTCTCGTGTGTACCAAACAGAGTCTATCATTCGTTCAGACCTTTGCCTGAAGTTGTTTGACGTTAACCTCCAGCCATTGCATGGCCTCCTTCGGTTCCTTAAAAAAGTGCACCTTCTCCAGAGCCACTACCCGTAGCTTCACCGGGAATATCATAGAGTACTGCAAGTTCAGCTCTCTCAAGCACCTCTTTACTCCGGTGAATTTCATGCATTGCTTTTGCACTGTGATGGAGTAGTCCGGATAAATTGCAATTCTCTGACCATCCAGCATAAGCTGTTCAGCATCCCTTGCCTTACGCAGTATAGTATCTCTGGCTCTATAATTGAGTAGTTTGGCAAGCATAGTGCATTGAGACTCTATGGGGCCCCTTCAACTGCAAAAGTCTGGACAAAGTGTCAGCACCAAACTTGTCTCTGAGCCATCTTCCACAAAATCAGTGGGATTCCTCCCCTCAGTTTTCTCAGGGATGCCCACTATCCTGATGTTATTTCTTCTAGAGTGATTATCTAGATCATCATTTTTAGTTGTTATTTCAGCTATCTGCTGTGCCATTCTCTTTTCAGACTTTTGGAGCTTAATAATGTGGTCCTCGGCCGTTCCCACCCACTCCTCTACAGCACTTGTTCTGATATCAGTTTTTCTCATATCTCTGTTGATACCTGCCACTTCTTTCTGCATTCCCTGAAATTGTTGTGTCAAGGGTGGTCAGGGCCTGTTTGCAAAAGGAGACCACTTCAAATACAACCCTTAATGTGGGTTCCTCCATATTTCCCTCTGGGACTCATGGGTGTCCCTTCCCTCAGCGCCATTTTCCTGGTCCCCATCCACCTCTCCCTTATCTGTGGGGTTCCCTTCCTCATCATCCTCCTCACCTCTGAGATCCATGTGCTGCGGGACCTCCTCAGTCCTCCTGGCAAACTTGTCCAGTTTAGCAGCCGCCTGCATGCGCTGCCAGCAGGCTGCGTTTCTCTCTCCCCGCCTCCTCTGTTGCCGTGGCGCCATCTTGAGAGCAGGGCCCTTCTCCTCCACCTTTTCCCGTCTTTATTATCCCGAAACAAACAATCCATGATCCTCTGTGACGTCTGTTCACAGCGGGAACCGAAACTGCTTGCTGTGAGAGGGTGATGTCATCATCTGAGGTCAGCCAGAGTGACATGGCTGAGTTCTGACCTCAGATGAACTTTTTCACGTCACCCCGGTCACAGCAGTTTCGGGTACTGCTGTAAACGGATATCGCAGATGATCATGATGGGTTTTTATGGGGATAATAAACATGGGAAAAGAGAGATGTATTTTGGTTATTTTTACAAATAAATGATTTTTCAATGTGTATTGTATTATTTTCTATTTACTTAGAGGTTCATAATGGCAGGGTCTAACATTGGCCCGACATCATGAACTTCGGGCTTAGTGCCTGGTGGCAACATTTAGTTTGCATTAACCCCTTATTACCTAGTCTGACAACCCCACAGTGCAACTGGAAGAGTCTGATACATCTCCAGAAATTTGCGCTTCTATGGATGCGCCATTTTTCTGGGGCGGCTGCAGGCTGAAATTTGCAGCTGGGGGTGGGGAAGAAAGCTTGGGCCTCCTCATGATGAGGATTCCCAGCCCCCAGCTGTTTAGCTTTACCTGAGTAGAAATCAAAAATACAGTGAAGCCCCACATTATTTTCATTTTATTATTTCAAGAATTTAAAAAAAAAAGAGCTACCCTGTATTTTTGGTTGTCAGTCAGGTAAAACTAGACAGCTGGGGGTGGGTGGCAACCTGTACCTGTCTGCTGTTCCTATGCTGGTAACCAAGAACATCAGAGCCCCATGTTGTCAGCATAAAATAATGGACATATGTTATTTTTTTTTCTGAATTTGTAGCAGATAAGTGTAGAAGAGGTCACCTTGCAAGCTGCTGACCCTCTGCAATAATTAAAATTTGCTCTCTAAAAAAAAAAAATATAAAAAAAATAAAAAGTTATAATAAAAAAATACATAGCTCTCTTAAAAGGGTGTTTAAGGGACTTTGTAAGTCTCCTGGCCATCACAGCTGTGGCCACATCTGGCGCTGTTCCAAAACTTTACACTCTGTGGGTCTGCAAACTCAAAGAAGATTAAAAAAATTATTTTAAAGCTCCAATAAATTCTACAGGTTAAAAGAAAACCGTAGACCCGATGGCTGGTACATCCCTAACCTTAATGTTAAGTGTTGCTCCTGGCCATCGGGTGTTCTGGCAAATCTTTTAGCACCAAAGATTCAGAGAAAGTTTAAGGGCCATTTTAAACTTTTCCTCATTGGTGTCACAGTGTAGTGAGAATTCTGATGAGGGAATGGCAGGTATGGGCAGGGTGACCAGGGAAGATTAGTCTGAGCTTAGTCTAGGAACCCTGAATGGCCCTGATCCCAAAGGTATTTCTGATAATGAGAAGGGTTGGGCCCCCAGCCTCTCCCTAAACTTCTCCACCAGCCCTGCGCTATTCCCCCCTCACCTCCCTCCACAGAACTGGGATACAGCAACTCCAAAGGACATCAGCCACACAAACACACAGGACTGCACAGCACGGCTTCCAGGCACAGAGTGAAACTCTATCAGCAGCACCACCTGGTGGAAAGAGAGGCTACTTAAAGGCTAGGGGGATAGGAGTTCAGGTGAGTCACACATTAACCCCTCAACCAGCAGTTGAACCTCATGTGAATGCAGTTCTGGAGCACTACACAGGAGCCAGGACCTTCACAACTATTAACCATGCAGCTCTTAAAGACAAACACATACACAGCAGCATCCAGCAGTGTCAGCGCTAACTAAGCACATGACAATTGGTCAGGTTCATGCCGAATTTGAAATTGGCAAATATATCCGGGGAAAGTTCGCTCATCTCTAGTCAGTAGTCTTCTGGCATTAGCTTGATAGCCTGATATATGCCTATGAGGTTGTCAAGTAGGGATCAGGAGACCCGTGGACCAGTTTGTGCATCCTTGTTAACACTTGGCCCATGATACTCAGACCTTTGACTTTAGAATTAACTAAGAATGACAGACATAGCATAAACGATGTACATATCTGATTATAGATAAATAGTTCAGCGTTTATTGCTTATTTTAATTTTATTTAGAGTTACCAAAGTAGATACACCATTGACAAATTGAGCTCTGGTACATGTGTATCCTTCTTATATTTACAATATCTATTTTTTTTTTTACAAGTATTCCTTTTTGAAACACATGAAAACACTTCTAGTTTTACTGATCCTCTGCTGGCCTCTGCAGGACTTTATGTAAAATAGTAAACTGCCCTTATTAGTAAAAGTATTGTGGGTATGTCATTACTGAAACTTGTGATTAGTGTTACAAGTTATACAGATCATACTCTACTCATCATACTAGACTAATCAAAGTAAATGTGATGAAGGAATCACTTTACTGGACACCACTGCCTAGGATTTTCTACATTTCTGGAAAATACTGTCAGGCAAAATGGTCTTTAGACTGAATTCTATTTAATAGTTTAGAATCTGAAAAGTTTTCATTTGGCAAATTACATAATACCATTCCCAAACACAATAGGTTGAAAGGACCTGACCTAATGCTTTTCATAACAAAAGTAAAAAAAGGAATTGAGGGATAAGTATTTGGATTTACAGTAGTTAAATATCATCAGATTTAAAATTACAGAAATGTTTTTGCACTAATGAATTGAACTGTGGACATGTTTTTTCTGAAACCTTTTGGCAGGCACGATCATTCAATCAATCAGACACAATACATTCAAGAACTGAGGCATAACCTGGCATGAGTGCATACTGTTAATTACAGTGTGTTTCTTCTGGCATTGAGATTGTTGGGAGGTATGTCTGTCATCAGGAGGAGTATAGATTTATATTTTATCCTAATTGGTTTTGGAAGTTAAATATCACATTCTAACTAGATTTCTACATTTGGAATTGCAATCTATTTTAGAATAACCTGTAACTACAGGTTTTAATATATATATTTTTTACATTGAGTGTTTTTTTATATATTTTATTGTGGCATAAATTATTTTTAGTAATGTGTTACTAATTTAATTTTGTTTAAACTGATTTCTGCAAAATATTACCATAACACACTGATAAAAAAAATAAAGAGAACACTTAAACAACACAATGTAACTCCAAGTCTCTCACACTTCAGTGAAATCAACCTGTCCAGTTATGAAGCAACAATGATTATGAATCAATTTCTCCTGATGTTATGCAAAAGGAACAGGCAATAGGTAGAAATGATAGGCAATTAGCAATACCACCCCTGTAGAGGATTGATCCTGCAAGTGGTAACCACAATCCATTTCTCTGTTCCTTTATGGCTGATGTCTTGTTTACCTTTTCACTTTGTCATTGCTCTCATGCCTATGGGTAACATGGGGCGGCGTCTAGAACCCACAGAAGTTGCTCAAGTAGTGCATCTCATACAGGATGGCACTTGAATGTGAGCTGTGGCAAGAAGGTTAGCTGTGTCTGTCAGCGCAGTGTCCAGAACGTAAAGCAGAAACCTGGAGAGATATAAGGGGTCAAAGATAGACTTTGTCCAATTCAAAGACCATGCCATATGCGTGCTAAAGGGGACCATGGTCAGTAGCCCTGCGCCTTCGCAGTGGCTGGCCCTAATGTACCACCTGGAGGTGAAGCCTTCTCCTCTGACTTTCGTGGAGGCCAGTGCACAGGCCAGCGCACAGTCCAAAGCAGCCCTTACCCCCCAAGGCCATGCAATCACAGTTACATGAGCTGACCAAAGGGATGGCCAACCTGGCCAAGGCCATGCAGTCCATCAAAGGGTCCAGACCACCAGAGGGAATCCGGCTCGCCTCCAGCCCTGATGACGTCCAGTGGATCTGCCAGAGGAGATACCCTGCCAGCCGAGGACAACCTAACGACCATTACGATGCTGCAGGACATACCATCTGCTGCTGCAACAAGGCAGGCCACCTGGCAAGAGCCTGCACTTTAAATGAGAAACCCCTGGGGCCGAGGGCCAACCCCCAAGAATGAGCCCATCCGGCCCGCAGCACTAGTGCAACATGTATGTGGGAGTACGACTGGTCCTACCTGTTGTGCTGGATGGTATCCCCATGAATGCTTTACTGGAGACTGGTTCACAGGTGACAACAATACCCTATATCCTTTATAAGCGCTATTGGGCTGATTCTGACATTATCCGCCGCCCAGATGACACCTTTACCATATTTTCTAGTAACGGGCAATCCTTACCACAAGTGGGGTTCAAAGAAGTGACTATTAAGGTGGGGCGGGTAGAACTGAGTGCCCCGGGTATGGTGGTTGTTGATGTGGACCGACGCACGAGTAATCCAATGCTAACTATATGTACAAATGTTATTGAAAATTGTCTGCGCAAGATTATTGTTCTGTTGCAACAGATTGCTAAGACCGCCAACTTCAGACAGCAGAAGGTCCTACAGAAAGAGATAAGTGCCCTGTTGCAGAGACAGCAAGTGGAGCTGTCTGGTGGAGAAGTCGGCAGTGTAAGGGCCCCTTTGCACGCCACCACTGAAAGGTAGCAACTGCCTGGCATTGGGGATATTTATGCCAGTTGCCATGAAATTGTTACGAAATGGCGGCGTGTAAATAGGGAAATTCCTTCCTGTGTCCTGACGGTGAAAGACCTAACCGCCACAACAGACGCAAGAGCCTTCCAAATGCACTTCTGTAGATCCCACAGCTACCCTGAACAGGTACTGACAGATCAAGGTCCAGCATTCAAGGCTGAGGTGTTTCAAGAGTTCTGCAACCTGTACGAGTGTAAGAAGATCAGAACAATGCCGTATCACCCCTAAACAAATGGTATGTGCAAAAAGATGAACCAGGTGGATAGACTTACTGAAGACGCTCCCACTAGAAGAAAAAAGTATGTGGCCAGAGAATTTGCCAGACCTGGTGGACCTGTATAACCACATTCCTGTGAACTCCACCAACTTCACCCTGCCTATTTGATGAGAGCAAGACCCGCCAAACTACCTATTGACCTTGAAATGGGAGTCCTGGCTTCTGAAGACAGCTTGCTAGACACAGAATGCAGAATGCCAGCAGAGGTACAGCCAAGTGGAGGAATGCGTAGAGAGGAACTTGTCACAGGCCAGAGAGAAGCAAGAGAAGGCCTGCAAACCCCTTAGCACCAGGTGAACAAGTCCTGAAGAACAAGCGGCGAATCCATAAGCTTGATGACCAGTGGGAAGCTGAGCCATACGCCATGCTGCCCTCCCACTTTGGCAACACTAAAGTCTGCCTAATCAGCAGGGAAAGAGGAGAAACCTCTGCAGCCTTGTCCAGAGACCACCTAAAGAGGTGCCCAGAGAAGCTGAAGAGCCAGGAAAAAACCCTGACAAGACCTGAACCTCAACCAGGAAAGGAAGAGATGATCCACACCATACTTGGAGACTTCCCAAAGACATGGACTCAGATCAATGGAGCCATCATAGTCCCAGAACAGACCTTTCCTCAAGTGGTCATGCCAGAACCAACCCAGACTCCAGACTGAGCTGAAGAGCCCCCACCAGCAGTAGAGCCAGGAACTCACCCACCTGTTACCGGTGTATCTGTCAGTCCTATGGTGAGCCAAGGACAACCCACTGCCATGCCTGTACCACTTAGGCCAACACTTAGACCACAGGGTAGAGCACACACCCAGCCAGTGGAAGACACTACAGACCAGGATAATCATTCAGAGTCCCCTGAACTGCGTAGATCGACATGTAGTAATCTAGGACAGGCCCCAAATCATTACAGGGACTGTTAGCAAGGAAAATAGACCAGGGTACCCAGTTTACCATGTAAATATGTTTTATTTTTTTTGTTATATAATTGTGTGTTTATGTGTGTTTCCAAGTAACAAAGTAACAATGCAACCACCAAGCCTACCGTGCCTACAGGACTTTCTGTATGAACTTTCACAAATTCTTGAACTTTTAACTAATTAAGGATCAGTAAACCAGGACTGGTTTTGGTAGAGACACTTTATTAAATAACTATAAATTAAGTGACTGTTTTTCTACACTTTTTTCTAGATTTTTGTAGTTTTTCATTTTTGAGACTCTGTCATTCCTGGTTTTTGTACTATTCCCTTTTGAGACTTTGTTCATTATTCATCATCATTGTCATTTTATGTCTTTGTGTGTACAAATGTATTTCTTCAGTCCAGGAGCACTGCATTTAACCAAGGAGGAATGTGACACCCCAGAGTCCGGTTGCCATGATAGCATCATCTCCCCCGGGGGACCATGCTGTGCCTGAAAGCAAGGAAAGGGTCTCCACACCAGGTAAGCCCACCACACACACCTTCCCAATTCCAGGCCAGAAGGGGAAGCTCCGAAACCTGAGTCCAAGGGGAGGTCCCCAGCTATAATTTCTGGTCTGGGGGCGGGGTTAGGCAGTTCAGTTCCTACGAGGACTATGAAGAGGTCCCATGGACTGAAGCAGCATATGGCTCGTCCCGGGACGGAGACTAGCTAGCGTGAGGGACCTGTAGGAGAGGGTCTGAGGAAGTGGAGAAGTAGGCCTGGGGAGTGGAGCGAGTGGCCCAGCTCACCCCAGCGCAGAGCGCCAGGAGTGGACACCGGAGTCTGAGGCTGTGAGGGACTCTAGGCCCAGCAGCCAACACCGGAGGGCGGGAGATTCCAAGTCTCTCGTCCACCATGAAGCCTGGGAGGCACAGCAGCATTAGAGAGCTCAGGGAGAGCGGCCAGAGGAGTGCAACCCAGAGAGGGATTGAGCTGCCTGCCATATGGGCAAGAGACTGAACACAGTAAGAAAGGATTGCAGCTTAACTACAGGCAGCCAGAACCCGCCAAGAGTAGTACAACAGGGAGACCTCAGCTCTCACCGGGTGAGGACCACTTCATCCTTCTGCCATGGGCCCGGACTCCCAACATCTCTTGTGGACGGTTCCCTGGATGAACCTGCTACTTCTACCAGTAAAGGTAATGGAGACTTCAACCCTTGTGTCTGTCGGTCATTCCACGCCCTCTGTTCTACACTCCCCAATGGCCTACCACCACCATAAACTTTACCGGCTGCCCTGGTGACCCCCTCCGCCCGTGGGGAGCAAAACCATCACTGCTGCACTCTCATCGTCCTCAGATGTTCCATACAGCAGCTGCGACCACTAATAGCCGCATTCCGTGGGTGGCGTCATGTCACTCATTTCCAAGCCACAAACTAATGACCTTTGTTAGCCGACCTCCGGGATCACTGAGTCGGGCCTCAACCACTGTGACTCCCCTGGAAGGGCCCCAAAGCCCGGTTCCGAGTATCCCCACGACCCTGGGGCGTGTCAATGACTTTTGGGTTTTCATTGGCTGTAACCCATAATCATTACCATTAACAGAAATAAACACTTGAAATAGATCACTCTCTAATGACTCTATATAATGTATGTGTTTCACTTTATGTATTGAATTACTGAAATAAATTACCTTTTTGATGATATTCTTATTTATTAAGGTGCACTTATATACATATGTATATAAAGAAAAAAAAGCCGGGCACCGCAAAGAAAATTATAGCACAGGTACAAGCCTCATCACTGTGCAGCATCTGGAACAATGGATACTGGAAGCCTGTGCTAGCATTTCTTCTGCGGTGTTGCCATCAGTGTGTCAAGAGTGGGAGAAGAGGGTTGCATTGACAATCCAACACAGTGGGCAGCACTTTGAACACATTTTATAAGTGGTCATAAACTTATAAATAACTCATGAAATAATAAAGTTACGTTAAAACCAAGCACACCATTCTTTCTCTTATGAAATTCTCAATACGTTTGATGTGTCACATGACCCTCTTCCCATTGAAAAAACAAAGTTGGATCCAAAATGGCCGACTTCAAAATGGCCACCATGGTCACCACTCATCTGGAAAAGTTTTCCTTCTCCCATATACTAATGTGCCACAAACAGGAAGTTAATACCACCAACCATTCCCATTTCATTTAGGTGCATCCATTCCTGCTTTAGGTCAATTACGATTGCCATAATTATTAATATTTGCCAAATGCCAGAATAATGAGAAAGAGGGAATATTTTAAGGCATTTTTATTACTTTCTACAAAGTCACAAGTTTACATATATTTCATTAGTATTTAGTACCTTTGCCCTTTAACTCTATGACATCGGTCAAACGTTTTGGTTATCCTTACACAAGCTTCTCACAATAGTTAGTATGAATTTGGGCCCATTACTCCTGAGATAACTTTTCAGCTTTGTCCATAAATTTTCAATAGAATTGAGATGAGGGCTTTGTGATGGCCACTTCAAAATATTGACTGTTATCTTTAAGCCACTTTGTAGCCAGTTTGGCAGCATTCTTTGGCTCATTTACCATTTTGAAGACCCATTTCCATCCATGCTTTAACTTCCTGGTTGATGTTTTGAGATGTTGCTTTAGTATTGCCACACAATCTTCTTTCCTCATGCCATCTATTTTGTGGAGTGCACCAGTCCCTCCTGCAGCAAAACAACCCCACAGCATGATGCTGCCACCCCTGTATTTTAAAGTTGGGATGGTGTTCTTAGACTTTAAAGCTTATCCCTTTTTCCTCCAAACTTAACGATGATCATTATGGCCAAACAGTTCAATTTTAGTTTCGCCAGATCACAGGATATGTCTACAACAATTTAGATCTTTGCTCCTGTGTGCATTTACAAAAACTATTTGGCTTTTTGTTGTTTCTTTTGGAGTAATCCCTTCTTCCTGGTAGAGTTACCTTTCTGACGATGTTGATACAGTACTCGTTTCACTGCGGATAATGACACAAACTTACCAGCTTCCCTCATCATCTTCACAATATCTTTTGCTTTTGTTCTTGAGTTGATATGCACATGTCGGACCAACGTACATTCATCTACAGGACACAGAACCCATGTCCTTCCTGAGAGGTATGATGGCTGGACATTCCCATCTTATTTGTACTTGCATATAATTGTTTGTACAGATGAACAAGGCACCTTCAGGTATCTGGAAATTGTAACCAAGGGTGAACCAGACTTGTGCAAGCCCACAACTATCTTCTCAATATCTTGGTTGACTTCTTTAGACTTTCCCATGATGCTACACAAAGAAGCAGTGTGTTTCACGTGTGCATTAAAATACATACACAGCTGTTTCTCTAAATAACGCAGATGTTTCTAATAAACCTATCAGATGCTTCCAAACACGATATCATCATATGGGCCGTCCCAAATTGTTTATAGGCATAGTAATCTTAGTGTATGTAAACTTGTGACTTTGCAGAAAGTAATAAAAAACTGCCTTAAAACATTCTCTCTCTAACATTATTTTGGCATTTGGGAAATATAGATAATTATGGTAATCCTACTGTCATGGGTGTGTCAGGAGGCACGGATGAGACAGTAGAGGCCACTCGCAGCAGGTCCCAGCGTTTAGCCAAAAAGTCCAAATCCTAAAACGAGTCTCTGTTGCTTTCAGAGGCATTTCCCTTTTAGTGAAAGCTGGAGGTCACTTGGACCCAGCTGATCCCTTATCTTGAGCTGTCTTTATATTTCCCTTGAGTCCCAGGATGCACAGCTGTTTATAGCTTGTCAGGTGGTTGGAGGAAGATTCTCAGCTCAGCAGTGTATCCTGGAGTTTCTGTTGAATTGCTGTGTGGCTCTTCTCAAGCTAAGTGTTTCTTCCCTTCCCTCTTTGTTTGTTTCCCTTGTGTTTATCTTTAGTTGGTAGCCGGGCTGACTAGTGTTCACCTGCTCTGATCCTTATTTAGCTGTAGTTCAGGGTCAGTCAGGGATAGGTATCATGGTGGCGACAGTTGCGGAAACTGTATAGGGATGTTAGGGAGCCAGGTGCCAGCGCTAATTTATCTAGGGGTCACCATCTCCCCTTTTTGCTCTTAGCATCAGGGTGTCCTTCCCCCCTTCCTGTCATCGTCTAGCGCTGGTTGTCTCCGCACACCCAGCGTGACACCTACTTGACCTAAAACAGGAAGGTTTATTCTGATTTCATGTCAGAGAGAAAAACATTAATATGTCTATTTTATATAGTTTATGGAAATTTATGTATATACTAGATGGCAGCCCGATTCTAAAGAATCGGGTAGTCTAGAATCCATATATAGTTTATTTAGTAATAGTTAGGGGAGTGCGGTGAAATTAATTGTGTGTATAGAGGTGGCTCAGTGGTTAGCACTGCGCGGTGGCTCAGTGGGTAGCACTGCGCGGTGGCTCAGTGGTTAGCACTGCGCGGTGGCTCAGTGGTTAGTACTGCGTGCGGTGGCTCAGTGGTTAGCAGTGAGTGCGCTGGCTCAGTGGTTAGAAGTGAGTGCGCTGGCTCAGTGGTTAGGAGTGAGTGCGGTGGCTCAGTGGTTAGCAGTGAGTGCGGTGGCTCAGTGGTTAGCAGTGAGTGCGGTGGCTCAGTGGTTAGCAGTGAGTGCGGTGGCTCAGTGGTTAGCAGTGAGTGCGGTGGCTCAGTGGTTAGCAGTGAGTGCGGTGGCTCAGTGGTTAGCAGTGAGTGGGGTGGCTCAGTGGTTAGCAGTGAGTGCGGTGAGATTGGTCAGCGCAGCGCCGTGGGCAGAGTGGTCAGTGCAGCGCCGTGGGCAGAGTGGTCAGTGCAGCGCCGTGGGCAGAGTGGTCAGTGCAGCGCCGTGGGCAGAGTGGTCAGTGCAGCGCCGTGGGCAGAGTGGTCAGCGCAGCGCCGTGGGCAGAGTGGTCAGCGCAGCGCCGTGGGCAGAGTGGTAAGCACACACATACACTCGGCTATACTTACCACCGACCCTGCGTCTTCCTCGCCGCCTGGATCCTGAGTCGACATGTCGCCGCCCCCGGACGACTGGATCCAATATGTTGTCCGGGTAGTTTTTCAAGACATCTTGGACGCTATATTGGATCCAGTAGTTTGGGGGCAGCGACATGTCGACTGAGGATCCAGGCAGCGGACGCAGGGCCGGTGGTAAGTATAGCGGAGTGTGTGTGTATGTGTGTGTGTGTACAAAGTTGAGGGAAGTGTGGACAAAGTGACGGAAGTGCGTACATACACACATATACACACATAGTGTACATTGCATATGGAGGGGTGAGGAGAGCGGAGGCTGGAGGGCAGAGGACAGGGAGAGGAGAGCGGAGGCTGGAGGGCAGAGGAGGGCGGAGGCTGGAGGGCAGAGGACAGGGAGAGTAGAGCGGAGGCTGGAGGGCAGAGGACAGGGAGAAGCGAGTGGAGGCTGGAGGGCGGAGGAGAGGGAGAGGAGAGCGGAAGGTGGAGGGTAGAGGAGAGGGAGAGGAGAGCGGAAGGTGGAGGGTAGAGGAGAGGGAGAGGAGAGTGGAAGCTGGAGGGCAGAGGACAGGGAGAGGAGAGCGGAGGCTGTAGGGCAGAGGAGAGCAGAGGCTGGAGGGCAGAGGACAGGGAGAGGAGAGCGGAGGCTGGAGGGCAGAGAAGAGCGGAGGCTGGAGGGTGGAGGCTGGAGGGCAGAGGACAGGGAGAGGAGAGTGGAGGCTGGAGGGCAGAGGAGAGCAGAGGCTGGAGGGCAGAGGACAGGGAGAGGAGAGCGGAGGCTGGAGGGCAGAGGAGGGCGGATGCTGGAGGGCAGAGGACAGGAAGAGGAGAGCAGAGGCTGGAGGGCAGAGGACAGGGAGAGGAGAGCGGAGGCTGGAGGGCAGAGGACAGGGAGAGGAGAGCGGAGGCTGGAGGGCAGAGGACAGGGAGAGGAGAGCGGAGGCTGGAGGGCAGAGGACAGGGAGAGGAGGGCGAAGGCTGGAAGGCAGAGGACAGGGAGAGGGGAGCGGAGGCTGGAGGGCAGAGGACAGGGAGAGCAGAGCGGAGGCTGGAGGGCAGAGGACAGGCAGAGGAGAGTGGAGGCTGGAGGGCAGAGGAGAGCGGAGGCTGGAGGGCAGAGGACAGGGAGAGGAGAGCGGAGGCTGGAGGGCAGAGGACAGGGAGAGGAGAGCGGAGGCTGGAGGGCAGAGGACAGGGAGAGGAGAGCGGAGGCTGGAGGGCAGAGGACAGGGAGAGGAGGGCGAAGGCTGGAGGGCAGAGGACAGGGAGAGGAGAGCGGAGGCTGGAGGGCAGAGGACAGGGAGAGGAGGCGGAGGCTGGAGGGCAGAGGACAGGGAGAGGAGGGCGAAGGCTGGAAGGCAGAGGACAGGGAGAGGAGAGCGGAGGCTGGAGGGCAGAGGACAGGGAGAGGAGGGCGAAGGCTGGAAGGCAGAGGACAGGGAGAGGGGAGCGGAGGCTGGAGGGCAGAGGACAGGGAGAGCAGAGCGGAGGCTGGAGGGCAGAGGACAGGCAGAGGAGAGTGGAGGCTGGAGGGCAGAGGAGAGCGGAGGCTGGAGGGCAGAGGACAGGGAGAGGAGAGCAGAGGCTGGAGGGCAGAGGAGGGCGGAGGCTGGAGGGCAGAGGACAGGGAGAGGAGAGCGGAGGCTGGAGGGCAGAGGACAGGGAGAGGAGAGCGGAGGCTGGAGGGCAGAGGACAGGGAGAGGAGAGCGGAGGGTGGAGGGCAGAGGACAGGGAGAGGAGAGCGGAGGCTGGAGGACAGGGAGAGGAGAGCGGAGGCTGGAGGTCAGAGGAGAGCGGAGGCTGGAGGCTGGAGGGCAGAGGACAGGGAGAGCAGAGCGGAGGCTGGAGGGCAGAGGAGGGCGGAGGCTGGAGGGTGGAGGCTGGAGGGCAGAGGACAGGGAGAGGAGAGCGGAGGGTGGAGGGCAGAGGACAGGGAGAGGAGAGCGGAGGCTGGAGGTCAGAGGAGAGCGGAGGCTGGAGGGCAGAGGACAGGGAGAGGAGAGTGGAGGTCGGAGGCAGGAGGGCGGAGGCTGGAGGGCAAAGGACAGGGAGAGGAGAGCGGAGGCTGGAGGGCAGAGGACAGGAAGAGGAGAGAGGAGGGTGGAGGGCAGAGGAGAGGGAGAGGAGAGCGGAGGCTGGAGGGCAGAGGACAGGGAGAGGAGAGCGGAGGCTGGAGGGCAGAGGACAGGGAGAGGAGAGCGAAGGCTGGAAGGCAGAGGACAGGGAGAGGGAGCGGAGGCTGGAGGGCAGAGGACAGGGAGAGCAGAGCGGAGGCTGGAGGGTGGAGGCTGGAGGGCAGAGGACAGGGAGAGGAGAGTGGAGGCCGGAGGGCAGAGGACAGGGAGAGGAGGTCGGAGGCTGGAAGGCAGAGGAGGGCGGAGGCTGGAGGGCAGAGGACAGGGAGAGTAGAGCGGAGGCTGGAGGGCAGAGGAGGCTGGAGGGCAGAGGCCAGGGCAGAGGAGGCTGGAGGGCAGAGGCCAGGGCAGAGGAGGCTGGAGGGCAGAGGCCAGGGCAGAGGAGGCTGGAGGGCAGAGGCCAGGGCAGAGGGGAGGGCAGAGGAGGCTGGAGGGCAAGAGGCAGGGCAGAGGAGGCTGGAGGGCAGAGGCCTGGGCAGAGGAGGCTGGAGGGCAGAGGCCAGGGCAGAGGAGGCTGGAGGGCAGAGGCCAGGGCAGAGGAGGCTGGAGGGCAGAGGCCAGGGCAGAGGAGGCTGGAGGGCAGAGGCCAGGGCAGAGGAGGCAGAAGGGCAGAGGAGGCAGAAGGGCAGAAGAGGCTGGAGGGCAGAGGAGGCTGGAGGGCAGAGGCCAGGGCAGAGGCCAGGGCAGAGGAGGCTGGAGGGCAGAGGCCAGGGCAGAGGAGGCTGGAGGGCAGAGGGCAGGGCAGAGGAGGCTAGAGGGCAGAGGCCAGGGCAGAGGAGGCTGGAGGGCAGAGGCCAGGGCAGAGGAGGCTGGAGGGCAGAGGCCAGAGCAGAGGAGGCTGGAGGGCAGAGGCCAGGGCAGAGGAGGCTGGAGGGCAGAGGCTGCAGGGCAGAGGAGGCTGGAGGGCAGAGGCCAGGGCAGAGGAGGCTGGAGGGCAGAGGCCAGGGCAGAGGAGGCTGGAGGGCAGAGGCCAGGGAAGAGGAGGCTGGAGGGCAGAGGCCAGGGCAGAGGAGGCTGGAGGGCAGAGGCCAGAGCAGAGGAGGCTGGAGGGCAGAGGCCAGGGCAGAGGAGGCTGGAGGGCAGAGGAGGCTGGAGGGCAGAGGGCAGGGCAGAGGAGGCTGGAGGGCAGAGGGCAGGGCAGAGGAGGCTGGAGGGCAGAGGCCAGGGCAGAGGAGGCTGGAGGGCAGAGGCCAGGGCAGAGGAGGCTGGAGGGCAGAGGGCAGGGCAGAGGAGGCTGGAGGGCAGAGGCCAGGGCAGAGGAGGCTGGAGGGCAGAGGCCAGAGCAGAGGAGGCTGGAGGGCAGAGGCCAGGGCAGAGGAGGCTGGAGGGCAGAGGCCAGGGCAGATGAGGCTGGAGGGCAGAGGCCAGGGCAGAGGAGGCTGGAGGGCAGAGGAGGCTGGAGGGCAGAGGAGGCTGGAGGGCAGAGGCCAGGGCAGAGGAGGCTGGAGGGCAGAGGAGGCTGGAGGGCAGAGGAGGCTGGAGGGCAGAGGCCAGGGCAGAGGAGGCTGGAGGGCAGAGGCCAGGGCAGAGGAGGCTGGAGGGCAGAGGCCAGGGCAGAGGAGGCTGGAGGGCAGAGGCCAGGGCAGAGGAGGCTGGAGGGCAGAGGCCAGGGCAGAGGAGGCTGGAGGGCAGAGGCCAGGGCAGAGGAGGCTGGAGGGCAGAGGAGGCTGGAGGGCAGAGGAGGCTGGAGGGCAGAGGCCAGGGCAGAGGAGGCTGGAGGGCAGAGGCCAGGGCAGAGGAGGCTGGAGGGCAGAGGCCAGGGCAGAGGAGGCTGGAGGGCAGAGGCCAGGGCAGAGGGGCTGGGGGGCAGAGGCCAGGGCAGAGGAGGCTGGAGGGCAGAGGACAGGGCAGAGGAGGCTGGAGGGCAGAGGCCAGGGCAGAGGAGGCTGGAGGGCAGAGGCAGCTGGAGCCGGTAGGGCAGAGGCTGCTGGAGCCGGCAGGGCAGACTCACCACGGGCCGGCCATCAGGTGTACTGTAGCAGGAGAGGAGGGCCGGGCAGAGCTGCAGGAGAGGAAGTCCCGCCCTCCCTCCTCTGTAGGCAGACAGCAGGGAGCACGGGTATCCCCAGGGTGTGTGTGGGCCCCGAGGTGGCGGGCAATGGGCCCCCCCTGCCCCCCGGTATGTAGCTACTGGCTGGAGGGCAGAGGGTGGAGGGGAGTGGCAGGAGTGCACACGGAACTTCCGATATCGGAACGTTCCGTGTGTCGGTGCCTGTAGCCGGGGGGCAGCCCGGCTACAGTGCACTGGATGAGCCTGGGCGAAGACCATCACGGAAGTGGGCGTGGCCTTTTCCGGAAGTGGCCTTCGGGTTTTATATATAAGATTGAGGAAGGCACATCTCACATATCATATTTATATACACACATACACGTGATGGGTCACATCACACACACATATATAAACACATATATACATGTGGTGGGTCACGTGAAGCAGCGGGTCACGTCACACATGCACACACATACATATACACCTATACACACATGAGGCAGGTCACATGACACAGTGGGGACATACGCATATAAACACACACGGCGGGTCACGTGACACAGTGGCTCAACATATACACATACATGCAGTGGGTCACGTTATGCGGCGGGGACATACACATATACACACATATACAGCATACACACACAAAGTGGGTCACATGACGCAACGGGTCGACATATACACATATACACACATGGAGAGTCACATGACGCGGCAGGGACACATATACACTTACCGGGCGGGTCACATGATGCATCAGGTCCACAACTACACACACACATATAGACACACATACATGCATATCTAAAAGAAAGGGGTAGACATGGACGCAATGGCTCTAAAACGTTTATAGGATATGTATGTGCAGTGTAGGAACTGCTCACCTTAGTCAGTTGTGAGACCCACATTTGGTATTAGCACGTCACAGCTGCAGCAGGATCCTCCGCCACATGGATGGTCATCGATATCTCCAGAAAATGGACAAAATGTTTCTGATCCGTGCTGCTGTTTAATAACAAGACTTCCTCTGTGCTTTAAATGGTAGTTCTTTATTCCTATGAGTTTTGAGATCCTTCTGATCTCTTCCTCAGGGATGCATACAGCAGAGTCTCTGTTGTATGCATCCCTGAGGAAGAGATCAGGAGGATCTCGAAATGCGTAGGAATAAAGATCTACTATTTAAAGCAGCAGCACGGATCAGAAACTTTTTGTCCATTTTCTGGAGACATCATACACATATACACACACATACATGCAATGGGTCACGTCACACACACACACACATACTGTATATATAGAAATATACATCTGGCGGGTCATGACGCAGTGGGTCATGTCACACACATGCACACACATACATATACACCTATCCACACACACGGCTGGTCACGTGACACAGTGGCTCCACATATACACATACATACACACATATACATACATACGGTGGGTCACGTTATGCGGCGGGGACATACACATATACAACATATACACACAAAGTGGGCCACGTGACGCAGTGGGTCCACATATACACACACATACACACATGGAGAGTCACATGATGCGGCAGAGACACATATACACACACCAGGGGGTCACATGATGCAGCAGGTCCACAAATAAACACACATACACGCATGCGGTGGGTCACATGGCGTGGCGGGGAAACACACATATACACATACAGACACGTGGCGGGTCAGGTGATGCGGTCGTGACTTACACATATACACACATATATACACACACAGTGGGTCACATGATACAGCGGGTCAACATATACACACTTATACCCACATGCAGCGGGTTATATGACGCGGTGGGGACACACATATATACACACATAAGTATACACACACACACAAATGTGGTGGATCATATGATGTGGCAGACACACACGTGCACTCTTACGTGTCCGCCATCTTTTAACACTCGAGCGTGATGCACCACACTTCTCACCCTCCAGCAAGATTACAGTAATTACAGGATTACATCGGAGGGGAACTTGGTGGGAGCTAATAAAGTGGATAATGAAGAGTCTCTGTCTACTTTGTATTCAATAAAGGATGTTCCCTGTGTGTGTTTTTTTTTCCTCTTTACAGAAAGTATTGCTAACAGCCGGCTGTCATACTGACAGCTGACATTAACAATACGGCTTGATGCCAGCTGCCAAAAAAAAAAGAGGGAAGACAGCACAATGGAGAGAGTACATGAGGGAACAAGACAGCACAGGGGAAGAGAGCGTGGACAGGGGAGAGCACACTTAGGGAGACAACTCAAAGGAGAGAACACATGTGGACAGAGTGCACAGGAAAAAGACAGCTCAAAGGAGAGAACACATGAGGGGAGAGAGCGGGCAGGCAGAGGGAGAGAGTGGACAGGGGAAAATGGCCACCAGCACCACAGAGCCCGCTTCCATCATGACGTGACAGCCCTCCTGATGGGATAGCATCGGGCCTCCATCTAGTAGATATATATATATTCTCACTTTGCTCTTGTTGCCACTCTGTTCTGAGACTCTGCACAGCAGATGCGATGTAGTGATGACATTGTGTCTCTCATTTGTACATGCTCAGTTGTTGAAGAAGGAGGTGGCCTCGTCCTCCATGATTGTATTTACCACTATCTAATCCTGAGGAAGGAGATAGTGGTGAAATTGGGACATGGGGCAGGGAGAGCAGCTATATGGGTCACTGTTTTTAGCACTTCAGTCATATCAGTCTGTAGGCCAGATTGGAACAGCCAGAGGGCTCCATTTGGCCACAGATCACACTTTGCCCAGGTCTATGTAAATTGATTCTTTATTTAGCTTGCAGTCTTTCTAGTTTTGGCCAACAAATTTGAGCTGTTTTTCAGAATAAAAGGTAGGAGGCAGGGTGGAGGAAAGTAAGAGGCTCACAAGTGGAGAAATAAGCAAATAGTTCTGATAAGATTTAATACAAAATTGTTATATTTGATTATACTGTTGATTTATGCAAGGTTCATTAAAGCATCAATAACCATTTAAGATAGGGTACTTGTTTAAAAAATATCACTGAAGACCTGTCGGCATCCTCTCTAATAATTACATATTCAAGTAGTCAAACAGTCTACAAGAAGACCAAATGCTTTCTGCATGTTTCTTCACTAGCAAAAAAGTGATTTAATATATGTAAAGAAGATAATTGCCCCCAAGGTTGACTGAACATCTCCAATCCATACCAATGACATCACATGGCACAATGGGAGTACAATATTTCCATGCCCTATCAATAATAACCTGCTGTTACTACAAGCTACAGATATTTCTGGGATCGGGGAACATAATTGATCTATGCTTTCAAGGGTCAAGATTGTAAGCCATGGGAAACCATCAAAATATATTAAACTGAAATAGCTAGTCCTCCAGACCTTGTTTTAGCCTCTCTTACATCCAGATCAGAATTCCCACACACTGCACTGATGAGGGGCAGTCACCCAGAAACGCAGCATCTGCAGTTTGGGGTTCTGATCTGGCACAAATCCTAAGTCATATTAAATGGCTTGTTAAAGAGTCAATTATGACTTTCATGATTACTACCCTTATTAGGTGGCACTAGAGTTCGTCCACTTCTTCACTGAAGTGACAATTTGGATATATCATAGTGATTTTTGGTGTGTTCAGGATGATTAACGTATGCTAGTAAGTATGGTGGTCATATTATTCTACTTGGGGTTCTGTGAGAGTATCCACTGATATAATCTTCCTGTCCTGTCCGTTCCTGACTACCGTCCAGATGTCCCTGATTCACGTGCATCTGACTTTCGGTGTGGCGTCATATTTCCACACCCAAATGATGAGTGTAGGAATATGGCATACCGCAGCGTCATGCACCCGACGACAACTGCAGCCGCCACAAGGAAGCTGCCGCTGCCACAAATGACACAACCGCACTGTCCCCAGACACCCTGTCACAGATTCTGACCCAACATGCACTCAGCTCCCACACTCGGTCCCCATTCACCAAGCACTCAGCCCCCACACTCAACCCACACTCAGCCCTGACTCACCAATCACTCAGCCCCAACACACCTACAGCACCCAGCCTCCACACTCAGCTCCCACTCACCCAGCACTCAGCCCCACACTCAGTCCCCACTCACCCAGCACTGAGCCCCCACACTCAGCCCCCACTCACCCAGCACTCAGCCCCCACACACCCACAGCACTCAGCCCCCACACTCAGCCCCCATTCACCCATCACTCAACCCCCATACTCAGTCCCCACTCACCCAGTACGCAGTCCCCACACACTCAGTCCCCATGCACTCACCCTACACACTCAGTCCACTCACTCAGCCCCCACTCAGCCAGCACTCAGCCCCTACACTTGGCCCCCACTCACCCAGCCCTTACTCAGCCTCTACACTCAGCCCCACACTCTGGCCCCACTCTCCCAGCATTCAGCTCACACACACCCAGCACTCATCCCCCACTCATCCAGCAATCAGCCCTTACTCATCCACAACTCAGCCACGACTCACCAAGCACTTATCCCCCCCTCACCCAGCACTCAACCCCACACTCAGCCTATACTCACCCAGCACTCAGCCGCACATTCAGAACACAGCCTCCACATACCCAGCACTCATTCCCCCCCCCACTCAGCACCTCCACTCAGTGCCTACTCACCCAGTCCCCACTCATCCCCACACTCACCCCCCGCACTCAGCCCACACACTCAGCTCCTGCACTCAACCCCCACGCTCATCTCGCACACTGACCCAGCACTCAGGGTGCAGAGACTGGCCATGGAGGGTGTCAGAGAGCGTGCACAGGGAGTGGGCAGAGAGTGAATGGGAAACAACAGTGGACAGGGAAGAGACCGCACAGGGGAAGACAGTCACCGCCCCCAGTGCCACAAAGCCTGCCCCTATCATGATGTCACCACCCACCTAATGCGATAGCATCGGCCTCCCATCCAGTATGACATAAAGTACATTAGCATTATGTCCTGCACCCATTTTTCCTTGAATACATTTATTCATCCTTGTCACATCTAACCCAGAAGAGGGGAGAGGAGTTTGAATGAAACTCTGTACAATAACTCATCTAGAAAAATTAATTGTCAGAAATAGGAAAAATCGTGAGTATCATAGAAATATCTACATTTCCCATATCTCTTCTGTCAAAAGCTTTCACATATCCAATTTATATGGCTTTTCTGTATTACTCATTCTTATATTTGTACTGTTTTTGCCTTTTATGTAGGTTATTTTGTTGTTTCATCTCTTTGTAACTTTGTAAGCACTATACCCTTTTTCATATATTAAATAAAAAATTAAAGTTTTTACCTTGTTGCTCTAAACATACCCACAATTTCAAACAAGAAAAGCATAGCATGCTTCTGTTACCTTGCGTATGCCAGAGAGCAAGCAATGCATCTGATGGGTGTTTAGAAAAGCTGGGCGGGTGTCTTGCTGGCAAAATGGCAAGTGGTGGCAACAAGAAGTGCTGTGTGAATGTGTGAACTTGCTGTGGGGTATGCTTAACTGATTGTCAGGCTATTACAATTGGTAAATGCATAAGTGAGTATACTGTATAGCTGCATTCAAATCACATATGCACTAATTGATAAATATTCCTGACAGTATTGATATACAGTGTGAAGGTGGCCTAGCGAGTCTCCAGACTTGAACCCAATAGAAAATCTTTGGAGGGAAACTCAATGTTGCCCAGTGACAGCTCTGAAACTGATCTGGAGAAGATCTGCATGGAGGAATGGGCCAAAATCCCTGCTGCAATGTGTAATGGTACCTTTACACGCCGCGACGGCAGGCTGGATACATCCCGCTACAGGCTACAAATGTAGCTTGTAGCGCCAATGTAGCCCGTCGTAGCGGCGTCTGAAGACGTGACGATACAGCCGGCAACAGATACATCTGTTTCCTAGCTCTGCTCGAAAACTGATGGCTACAACGCCGATGGTAGTGAGCTGTATCGGCGTGTAAAGAAGCTACGGAAGGGAACTCTGGACACCCGGCGATGTAGCTGCAATGTAGCTAAGGCGTGACCCCGGCTCCGTGTTACCGCGCCCCATGTGCGATCATTGGTGGAAGCTGCTGCATGACGATTGGTAGTCGCTGCATAGGGAGGCATATTTAAAGGAGCTGACGAGTCACACTACACAATCGCTCGAGCGTGCTGTATTACTCAGCCTCCTGCGATGCCTGCCCAATCATGGGTTTCTTGCTTTGTCCTATCAGCGTACGGACGTCTCGTAATCCACAATTGTGGCACGCCTATGTGCTGTCCCTGCTGCACCAGGTACGCCCATAGTAGCTGGTTGTAGTGGTGTGTAAATGAGCTACAGATGGCTACTTGAGACACCCGGCGATGTAGCTAGCTATAGATGTAGCGTGGCGTAGCGCATCATGTGGCGGCGTGTAAAGGTGATGCGTTGACCGTTTGTAACCGTTTGAGCGTGCTCGTGCACGTGAAGTAGCGGGATGTATCCAGCCTGCCGTCGCGGCGTGTAAAGGTACCTTAAAAGTTAAGAACTACAGGACACATCTGTGCTCTGTAATTGCAAGCAAAGGTTTATGTACCAAATATTAAGTTCTGTATTTCTATTGTATCAAATACTTATTTCATGCAATAAAATGTAATTTAATTATTTAAAAATTATGTAATTTCTGTATTTTTTTAGATTGTCTCTCACAGTTGAAATGTACCTACTATAAAAACTAGAACTATGTCCGTGCTTTGTTGTGGGGAAATTTACAAAATTGGCAGTGCATCGAATACTTTTCCTCAGATGTTAAGTCATAGTCAGTCAGTTGTCTTTATCTACTCTGCACTTTCCATAAGATGCCTTGGGTTATAGTTTTTTTTTTGTTTGAGAAAGTGATTGACCAATAAGGGGCTTTTGAAAGCTGAGACCTTTCCAAAATTGATCTGGCCATGTTGCTGTTGTCTGCCATCCTTTCTTATGCTGTATGGTGACTAATGAGGTACAGTCAATAATTAAGACACCAGCTGCAAAACATCTTTACTGCTTATGTTAGTGTGGATTCCATTGTGCTTTCAGCATGTTTATATGTTTTAATGTATATTTATAGTACAGGCCATGGTTTCCATTGTCCTTGGACACTGTATGATAATTGGATCATATATTTACATTGCTGGGAATATCATATAACGTCATGATTAGAATGCAATGTGACACTGTGTTCCAGATGTATTCTCCATCATCATATACTGCTTGTTGAAAACTGGTTAAACATTCAGTGCTAAATTTATAAACAAGGTGATGTACGTAGGCAAAAATATTTTCCAAATTTTTCCATGTCCTCAAGAAGTCAACAGTTAAGAGATTACCAATCAAGACATTAAAAATTCATCCTGTCAAAACACTTCATATTCACTAAACATCAGCATCATACAGCATGTGCATATGTCTGTCATCCTAAACCAATGTTTCCCAAATTCCATCCCTCACAGTCTGCCAACAAATCATGGCTTCAGGATTTCCCCTTATTGTCTAGTTCGGTGAACTTGAAGCAACTGTTGATACCCTGACACCAAGTACTTCACTTGGTGGATTACTAAACAAAATCCTGACAACTTGACATATGTATATTGAAGGCAATCAACTCTGATAGTCAACGGCAGGGACGCAGTGTAAGAGGCCACACATGCGGTTACAGTCCAAAAACTCAGTGTTTTTTTCACAGTGGCACAAACAATAAAACACAAACTTAGGTACATTTGCTATTGAATGCATTAACAGTGCCACAGTGCCACAGCACCCGGGCTTACCCTGTCATGGGAGGTGCGTAACTAAGCTGCTACCTGGTTCTTTGCTACAGCTACTGAAGGTGTGATAGACTTGGGCCCCAGGTACCACCAGGTGCTTCTTCCAGGTCAATCCCTAGTCTGTGATGGCAGCCACAGGGCAGGCTGACTCCAGGTATTATTATTATTTATGATTACTGTATATGATTGATTTATTCAATGGCGCTTTACATGTGAAGAGGGGTATACATAGACAAGTACAATAATTATGAATGATACAACGCACACACAGGTACAGGAGGAGAGAGGACCCTGCCCACGAGGGTTCACAAGGCTTGGGTGAGGATACAGTAGGAGAGGAGAGAGGACCCTGCCATGAGGGCTCACAGTCTACATGGGATGGGTGAGATACAGTTGAAGGGGAGAGAGGATCTCCCCGTGAAAGCTCACAATTACAAGTGATGGTGAGGATACAGTAGGAGAGGAGAGTGGATCCTGCCCAAGAAGGCTTACGGTCCATATAGGATGGTGAGGATACAATAAGGGAGGATAGAGTTGGTCGTGCGGCAGTTTAGTTGGCTGAGGTTCACTTCAGGTTGTAGGCTTGTCAGAAGACTTGGGTTTTCAGGTTTCTTTAGAAGGTTTCCATGGTAGGTGAGAGTCTGATGTGTTGGTGCACAGTTTTGGTATGAATGAAGGAAATTCCGGCACCAGACCACGTCTTCAATTTTTCAGTGTTTATTGGTGCATTACATGAATAAATTTATCATACAAGGGATCACAGTCCCCTCCAAAAAGGCTGGACGCGTTTCGGACTATGTCCTTTGTCAACAGCATAAAATTATAACACTCCATTCCTCCTTAAATAGTGAAACCACATACAAAATTAATGCACACTGGTGGGGTAAATTACAATTAGCTATGGCGTAGGTTGAAGACACACCTAGTACAAATCGCATTGCTATAGGCAAGTGAACCAAAGATAACATATAGTAACAAACATTACAATTGCATATATTATAGGTACACAGTAATTACAATGTACACTTCTTTTCACAGAGTTGCAATGAGTAATTTTCTTAGTTCATAGGGAAATGTGTCAAACATGTCAGATCCCGATAAACATTTCTCACATTCTCATTTATGTTGATTAGATACACAACCCGCCGTAATTCAGCGATGAACAGCAACCACATCACTAACAGTCCTCATAACCAGCCCTGGTATCAATTAGAAATACGATAGGTCAGACCGCAAATTCAGTCCCTCCAGCTGTTTAGTGTTGAGGGACAAAATCTAGTGGGCTTCGCGACAGAGGACCTTACGTTCCTTATCTCCGCCTCTTCGCGAGCCCACAACACGCTCTATACTTTTTATTACTAGGCTGTTCATGTCCACTCTGTGAACATTAAGGAAGTGGCGTGACAGGCTAGACATGCCCCGTCTACTAGGCCGCAGCTCTGGATTTGTGGCTGCAATGTGTTCCTATATCTGCTTTTTTAGTGGTCTCGTAGTACACCCCACATAATCCTTGGCGCATGTCTCACAAGACAAGTAAACCACATGGGTACAGTTGATGTAGGCATGGATGTCAAATTTGCGTTGGGTAATTCTATTAGAAAAGGTTTTTGTCACATCCATGTATCCACACAAACCACATCTGATGCCTCCACAGCAGTAATTGTCCTTAGTATTTAACCATGTAGGCTGTCCCCTACTACCCGTACAGTCTTGGTATGCAGTCTTCACTTGAAATCACACATTAAGTATAGCACTGACTAGCTTCCTTCATCCCTAACTCAGCACAACTCAGGCACTCTGGCTGTCTTTTTATGCAGTTTTCATTGCTGCATCAGTGCAACTCGAGAATTGCACCAAAAACACAGAATAGCATGAAGGTCCAGGCTTTACTTAACCTCCTTATGTGCTGCTCGCCAGTGTGAGAGGCACTTGCTGGGAGTAATGTATTCTTCCATTTAGCACCCCATCCTTCACTGCATATATATACAGTACTGTGCAAATGAAATGGGACAAAGCATTTTTGTAAGTAAAATCGTACGTTGGGGTTACCAGTCAGTGATTCAAACCAGTTTTAACTGCTTTGAACAGGTGTGAGTATACAACCTTGAGTAACAAAATGTGGTTTGACTGGTTTTAGTCAGAAAATAACAGCTAGCTGCCCCCTCAGCTTCAGTTGAGAGCTTGTTTCTGTGAGGAGTGGTTTAGTGTACTTTTTCTCTCAGTGTGATTCGTGCCTGTAAAAATGGATGTTACTCCACGGAAGAGGTCTAGAATATTACTCTTAATGAACATACAAGTCTGACTGTAAGAGAAATCGCTTCCACCGTTGGTATTGGAAAATCTACCGTTTCAACATAATTCGCACACACAATGAAACTGGATCTTTTTCTCCAAAACGAAAAGGGAAATGTGGAAGGAAAAGGAAAACGACACCAAGAAGTGATAAAACACTTATCACAATAGTAAAACTAATGCAAGAAAAACAAGTAAGACTTGCTTTGTCCCATATAACTTGCACAGCACTGTATATCATATATACAGAAGAAAATGGATTTTGAAGACAAATTAAATAAAGATAATAATACCAAAGAATTTGTGATTGCAATCATTTTCAGGAACAAACTAAGTATTATCTGACAGAATTGCAGGGGTGTCAATACTTTTGCCATAACTGTGTACCCTGGAAGACATGTAGAGGATGGCCTCAGACTACATTTTTTGACAATTTTGAAAAGATTGTCTCTCCTACCCTGGTAAAACTAATGCACTCACTTCAAAGCCTAGCTTTAATTCCAAGGAGAAATTGCAATACACACAATAAGAGACATAGAGGAGGGACTCTGACTACATTTTGGGACAATTTTTAAAAGATTCTGACTCTTGCTTAGGTAAAGCCTATGCGTGGCGCCCCTGCGACCAGGGTGGCCACATAAGGGAACTGCATCCAGTCAGATAGGAGACAGTTTGTGCACCAAACACCTTCAGCATACACACCCAACAAGCACAACACCAAACCCAGAGCCTGGGACTCTAGGCAGGCAAGGGTGGTAGGGTTTAGAGGGAAGTGGGTGGGAAGGTAGGTCAAGGTGACAGACCAATATAAAAGGGGGAACAAGGAGGAGTTAGGCAGTAGGCCGGGGTAAGGCTGAGATGAAAAGACAAGAACTGACAGAAAGACACTTTCCCGGAGGGTTGGGGCTCCCTGGAGGCGCAGAATCCACAGAGTCACCGTTCCATGCAGAGAAAGCCCGCTCCATAGCCCACAGCCCAAGAGAAAGGAAGGACAGAGACTGGACCTGTGCCACCGAGTCCGAGGAGTACGGCAGCATTGACCGAATACAGGCGGGAGAGGTTTCCCTTATTGTACCAGGTTGTCACACGGGTCAGAGAGAGCCCGGTAATCCCTTGCACGACAGGGTTACCCAAGGCTAGACTGGGACCAGAGTGTCGGCTCTGAGGGGGACTGCAGCTATATGCTAGCTCCCCAGACAAACCGACGGGGAACCCTGATTCCAAGTCAGAGTTCCTACCACAAAGGTTGGAGGCACAGCAACACTATAGGACCCAGGCTTGCTGCCCACACACACAGGGAGAAGTCACACAAAGGGACCGATTTGCCGCCATACAACCCACAGGGAAGAGCAAATGAGAAACAAGCCGGAAAGGTTCAAGAGAGAGTGAAGGGTCTCAGCGAGGAAGCCTGGCTGCAGGGTGGTTCTGAGTGTCCGGAGTTGACTGTGAATAAGAACTGTGTTGTTTCTACATCAATCTATCACCCACGCTAGGTGACTTGCCATGTGGTATAGTCTGACCAGTTCTTGTTTTCTTGAGTTTTATGCCCTTCTCCTCCTCCACCACATCAACAGAGTAATGATGCCACTCTTGCTCTTCATTTTTCCAGGGTGTTTAGCCCTTACACTTAGTGCACCAGCTTTACCAATCTAGGAGTTCCACTCCTTGCAAATGGTAATTAAAAAATTTTGTGAGGCCCTCCTCTACATGTCCTCCAGGGTATATTGGTGTGCCACCTTCTAATTTATTATAAACCTTGCACATAGTGAGTTGGTTTCACCAGTGTAATAGTCCCACTCTTTCCAAATGGGGCAAAAATGTTTGCTCAGGTTCTCAGGCACTCCAATACGTCTTTACCAGTCTACACACGGCCCCCTCTTTGGTATACAGAGGCCCCCTGCCTCCGCATTGATCTCACCCTCTGATGTCTGCAGGCACCTGAGGTCCTCCGTCCACTCTCCTTGCTGTATTCCGGCGGGTTCTACATGTGACCGCCGGGCGCAGTGATGACGTCATCCCTGCTGCGCCGCTCTCAGCAAACCCGCATACAGCGAGGAGAGTGGACGGAGGACCCCGGGTGCCTGCAGACATCGAAGGGTGAGATCAATGTGGAGGCAGGGGCCCTCTGTATACCGAAGGGGGGCCGTGTGCCAGCAGGGGGCCTCTGTATATTTATACATAAATTTAAATGGATAAAAACCACAGTTGCCAGATATTACATGTACAATTGTTCGAGAGAATTCCTTTTTAAATAGGATTTTAGCAAAAATATCGATCTTGGTTTTACAAAAAATCCTTACGTGATGGAAAAAAATGGAGGTCATTTTGTAATCAGCACACCAAATTGCATAAAAATCAGTGAAAACTTCTTTTGTATTTTTCAAAAAATTCTATTTTGCAGGGTTGTGTTATCTGTAATCGGGGATTGATCCGCACAACTATGATTCCTGCCAATTCTACCTTAGTAACGATACTTAGCCATCCCAATTTCAAACCAGGTGTTAATGATCCAGTATTTGGTTGTTGGATTAAGAATAGGGTGGACAGAGTGGAGAGTTGGGGAGGGGCTGATGGGTGGCCATCGCTCGAGACCCTGAGCTCTATTACTGCTCCTAGTTCCCTGAGATTCTGGAGATGCTTGCAACTCAATCAGTACTTTCGCAGCCTCCCTCCGAGGGTAGAATTTCGTAAAACCAAAACTACTTTTGAATCATTATGTCAGGGCTCGGGAGCCTGTAGACATGCCCTATCTAGGACATAGTCCTCTTGATCTCTTCCCCTGATCTACATACGCCAAAGTATATGCTACATTGGGAAGCATATTTAAATGTAGAATTGACCTCGGAACAGGGGAACTAGAATTTATACACTGGCACATACCACATCAATTAGTTCGAGATTTCAGGAAGCAAACTACAAACTACTCATCCGATGGTATAGGGTTCCCCTACATTTGAATAAAATGTTTCCTTCTACTGACCCGTTGTGTTGGAGGTGTGGAGTGGCGGAGGGCTCTCTTCTTCACATTTTTTGGGAATGCAATAGCCTCAGACATTTTTGGTCCAAAGTAAGTGAGATCATTCGTGTGGTTACGAACTATGGCGGAGAGCTGAGACCTGAACTGTATATGCTTAACTATTGTGAGATCCCAATCAACCGATTCCCTATTGAAATTTTTGGTGATGGTGGCTCGAGCATGTACCATCATTGCCAAAAGCAGAATCAAAATGCACTCTCAGGAAGCAGTCAGAGCCCAATTGTAAAGCAAGCCCAGCTGCAGGCTAATAAACCACCTCTACCAGCTATGTGTGGGAGGAAGACTGCCATGCATACACTGGGCCTGCTTAAGGCACCATTCACACTGATACACTTAAGAATTGCCTTTAGTTCAACTGCTGTCATTTGGTGGGGTTGAGAAGTCTACGCTAATCCATGCTTTGTTAGTTTTGAAAATAGTTAGTCTATCAGCATTTTCAGTTGACAGGCAGATGCAACTATCAGTTATTATGCCTCTGGTACACTAAAAGTCTGTTCAGCGAAAACACTAGCAGCAGGGCAGGCCAGCATCTCCAAGACATATAGGGACTATTCTTGCTGCGTTTTCAGCTTGGAAACCCAACTGTTTATGGCACAGAGGAATTGCGTAGGATGCTGGTACAGTCAGGAGGTGGGTACTCCATCTCCATCTTCATAAACTTTTTCCGCCTTGTTAAAGATAAGATAAGATAAGATAAAAATAAACTTTATTGATCCCGGAGGAAATTACAGTATTAAAGTTAAAGTTCTCCACACATCAGGGCCTGGGCTCTGAGATGGTCTCATGAAACTATTCCAGACCATTGACAGTGTTCCCCTGCGTCCATTGGTCCTGCTGTGTAGCTCCCTCCTTTCTGCTTCTTGGTTGGTCAAAGAACTCTGACCTCTGTTATCGCATTGTTAGATGGAAATTTTTTGACCAATTCTTCAACTATGGCCTTCTGGTCTTGCACCATTTTTTAAACCCTCTTCAATGCAGTAAGTAGAGATGGAAAGTTCTCCCTGTAGCGTTGGCCTAATAGGGTGCACAACTATTAATATATGTTTAACAAAATACATATAACCTTAGTCTCACGGAAAAGGCAGTTGGTCATACAGTCTGCCATGTGTGCCAGACGCCCAACAGACAAGAATTACCTGTCCCCATCCAGAAGGATGATTCTTCATCTCCTCCTCCCTCTCCTCCTCCTGCTCCTTTTCTTCAGGCCATCCACATTGAACAGACGAGAAGCTGGTGTTAGTAGTAGTTCCCTCTATAGCGCAGGCATCTATCTCCTGTTTGTCCTCACCTCCTCCTTCTCATTATCACCTAATCCGTGCTGAAAAGATGAGATGAGGATGGGTATTATCACTCTGTGTACCTTCTTACCCCATCTCCACTTAGTTTAGCATGCAAAGCTTCATCTTCATCTTTAATTGTGAGCAGTAAGCATTTCAGTAGACAAAGAAGTGAGATGGTTACATTGATCATGCATCTTCGTGCACACCATATTGGAAGATTCCTCAAAATTTTGGAGAACCCTACAGATGTCAGACATCCATGGCCACTCATCACTTCTTATGTGCAGAGGCTGACCAGAATACCAATGGGTATGTTGTAGTTGGAATTAAACTACTGCTCTCTGCTGCTCACAAAACCTTGCCAACTTATGTAATGTTGAGTTTCAGCATGTGGGCAGCTCAAAAACCAGTCAGTTGGGTGCAGCACTATCAGACCGGGGCAGCTGTAGATCACTTATGGAAATGGACACACAAACTGTGTACCTTTGCAAGTAGGTCAGGTCAGACAAATCTATGTAGGTTTTAAGAAACCACTGAACCACTAAGCTGAGCACATGAATAAGGCATGGCACATATAGCAGCTTGCCAAGCTTCAGAGTCGCAATTGGGTTATGGCTAGTGACAGGTGAACGTGAACTGTAAAGTTCGGGGTCCATACCGAACACCTCGTGTTCAGGCACAGATCTCCTACACGGACGTCCCTGGGAAGTCCATGTTACAGTTTGGGTTTGGTTCGGGGACGTAGTAAAAAATTAGAAAATAGTTAATAAACATCAGCGTTATATTATGTCCGGATGCTGCACTTCTGGACGGCTCATAACGTCCTATAAATTCACTACAGAGGTACCCAACAGCCAATCACAGATGCTGTTACAGAGAGTGGGCATCTGTGATTGGCTGTTGTAGTAACTTGGAATGTTCCATATATTCTAGATGCTTTCGTAGTGCCGTTTCAAGCACTTTACCCAGATTTTCAAGTGGCCCTGGTGACTGTGTGTAATAAAGGGGTTAATGCCAGCTTTGTATTGGTAGCTGGTACTAAGTCCGAGATTCATAATGTTCGGGTCAATGTTACGTCTGTCCACTATGAATTTTTAGTAAACATTAAACAAAAAATCACAGAGAAAAACTCTTTTAATTGCAATAAAACACAAAAGACATCCCTGGTTCCCATCTTTAAAAACCTAAAACAAACCCTCTGTCATGCATTGTTCCGCTCTGTGCTCGCTTGGTGTCCTGGCATCTTCTGACTCTGTACACACTATTGAGTCTGATATGCAACCTTGTGCTTCTTTGTTGTTCAACCAGAATTAGGGCGTCGGCTGTTTTGTGTTACTAGTCATCAATCTTGCAGGAGTTAACTTTTTGATGGCTAGTAATTTGTTGCTGGAGTTTGCAGTTGCTTTAGTCCTATCACGGCCGGTCTCCACACTTTAAGTACGATAGAGCCTAGCCTCCTATGCGGATTATAGCTTTAGCATTGCTCCAATGATAGCGAAGCTTTCCTTGATGTTTCAGTAATCTGGTAACAGTTGCTACTAGTTTGGTACTTGATGAAAACTTCCTTGTTGTATTTTTATCTCCTGTTTGTACTTGTTTTCTCCATTATCACACATTGTATTCTCCCTGTGTGTGCGTGCTGTGAGCTTGTGTTTTGGTTCTCCCCTGTCTGTCCTTATCTGAGGGTTCCTTTACTCCAAGCTCTGGGGGGAGTGGGAATCAGTTCAGGGCTGTATAAGGGTATGTGCCCACAGGAAGGTTTAGTGGCGTTCAAACTGTCAGTAAACCGCTGGAAATTATCAGTTCTGAGCTCTGAAGTCTCCAGCTGTTTTCCGGCAGTTTCCCAGCGGTTTTTTTCAGCGTGTGCACAGCGTTTTTCAGTCGGTTTTTCCAGCGGTTTTTCCGGCGGTTTTCTATGGAGGATTTTGTTAATGGAACCGATCAAAAACCGCTGAGAAGAATTGACATGCTGTATGCTGCTAAACCGCTGGGAAACCGCTCAACCGCAGGCAGATCCGCTCACAGACACCGACTATGTGTGCACAGTGGTTTCTAAATTACATAGGGTTACTTGTAAGTCCTAACGCTGCTTAGGATTTACATAAATTTAAATAAAACCTATGCTAAACCACCGGCGGTTTTCGCTGCTAAACCGACGTTAAACCTTCCTGTGGGCACATACCCTAAGAGCAGGGTCAGGTTAGAGTCTAAAGGCCCCATCACACTAAGCGAGATCGCTAGCGAGATCGCTGCTGAGTCACAAGTTTTGTGATGCAACAACGACCTCAGCATCGATCTTGCTACGTTTTACATATAGCAGCCACCATGCCCCTGCTGTGAGATCGCTGGTCATGTCGGAATGGCCTGGACCATTTTTTGATTGTTGGATCCCCACTGTGCAGCATGCATCGGTGTGTTTGATGGGGACAACGACCAACGACCTCAATACTATGCCCAAGAGTGACAGGGTCCCAACAACCGCCGAATCATTGCTGCATCGCTGGTGAGATCTGACTGTTTGACATCTCACCAGCGACCACATAGCGACGCTCCAGCGATCCCGACAACAATACGACCTGTAAAGGCCCAGTTCCACACACAGATAATTGTGCAGAGATTGTTAGCAGATCTCTGGTTGCAGTGAAATCATGGACACATTGTTCCATTTGTACATGGCCACAAAATGGAACAATGTGTCCTTGATTTCACTGCAACCAGAGATCTGCAAATTATATCTGTACAATTATCTGTGTGTGGAACTGGGCCTTAAGGATCGTTGGAGTGTCTCTACGTGGTCGCTGGTGAGATGTCAAACAGTCAGATCTCACCAGTGATGCAGCAACGATACGGCAGTCATTGGGAACCTTTCACCCTCAGGCGTAGTATTGAGGTTGTTGGTCATTGTCCCCATCAAACACATCGATGCATGCTGCCCAGCAGGGACCCAACTATCAAAAAATAGTCCAGGTCATTCTGACACGACCAGCAATCTCACAGCAGGGCCCTGGTCGCTGCTACGTGTCAAACATAGTGAGATCGCTGCTGAGGTCGTTGTTCCGTCACAAAACCTGTGACGCAGCAGCAATCTCGCTAGCGATCTCACGTAGTGTGCCAGGGCTTTAGGGAGAGTTCAGGGCTCCTTGGCTTTAGGAGATAATCAGGAACCCTGGGATCCCTTTTTTCATTGCTATTGTGACACCCTCCAACAATAATCCACAGGTCTATCCCTCAGCAAACATATTCAGCCCTGCTACATCGCTGTGAGCAGACACATGTTTCTTCACAGTAAGTAGCAGGCTTTCTGAATATATGGTTAAGGACTTGAAAGCGTGAGGGCCCTCGACATGGGTTGCGAGCTTAGGTATTTTGGTCAAAATATCCACCAACACCTCACATTATCATTCATCACTTTTTTTGCACTTATTTATCTTTTTGCATGATGCAGCTGAGCCCTTTTAGGGCATTTGTCCTGTGTGGTACATATACATAGTGTAGTGCAGCCCAACTGAACTAATAGTAGGTGCGTGATCAATAGGCTGTATAAAGACACTTTGCACTGCACATACCTGTGTGGCTGATGCCCTATGAAAACCTTGTGCATATATATACCATAAACATATTTTTTAAATGTTTACTAGCGGTGCATAGTGGGTGCTTTTAACATTGGCCCCACATTATAAATTTTGGGTTTAGTGCCAGCTGCCAATAAAAGCTGGGATTAATTCCTTTATTACCCAGTGTGCCACCGCCACCAGGACTGCTGAGAGAGCCAGGTAAAATGCCTACAATGGTGCTATAAAACAATGCGCCATTTTTAGAGGCAGCTGTGGGTTGCAATTTTCAGTGTGGGGGCCCAGAGCGCTTGGGCTTTACCACGCGGAGAATCCTAGCCCCCAGCTGCCTGGCTTTTACCTTTGCTGACAATCAAAAATAGGGTGAATTCCACGCATTTTTTAAAAATTAGTTATTTAAATAATAAAATAATAATAATGGGCTTCCCTGTATTTTGATTGCCAGCCAAGATAAAGCCAGGCAGCTGGTGGTGGCAGCCCATAGCTGTCTGCTTTATCTGTGCTGAGAATCAAAAATACAGCGAAGCTCTACATAATTTTTTTCAATTATTTATTTATGTTACAGTGCTATGATGTCAGTCAATGGTTGAGGGCCCCAATAGCCAATCACGGATGCTGTCACAAAAAATGGGCATCTGTGAATGGCATCTAGAATGTAATTGCAGTTTCCAGGTTACCCCAACAGCCAATCACAGATGCCTACTCTCTGTGATTGTGTCTGTAATTGGCTGTTGAGCCCCTCAGCAGTGAATACCCAAGACGTTAATTAGTGGCTCGGAAGTACAAGCAGCGAGAAGCTGTAAGTATAATACTGATGTTTAATAACTATTTTCTTTATTTTTATAGCCCCCGAATCGAACCCAAACTGTAACACACACTACCCTGGGAAGTCCTCATTCGGGGTCTTTGCCCGAAACACTAGGTGTTCTATATGGACCACGAACTTTATAATTCAGGTTTGCCCATCACTACTTATAATATATCAGTCTTGTCCATAAGGTCTTCTATTGCAGAAAATTGCAGTTTGCTGACGAAATGGATGAGGTATGCAAGAAAGCTGGTCATGGTCCTTTTTTTTATATTTATGTTTATCTTGCTTTGAATGTATATTTTAGATGTTTAAGCTTCTCCGTTCATAATGTCTGCATATGGTCGAGGGGAAGTCAGTATGTAAACAAGGAAGGGGGATAATGACATATGCTCTGAAAGTTGCATCAACTGAATCAATCTTTATTTATTGTTTTAACTTCAGTCTTTAGGTCTTTTGGAAAATGTAATCAATGAATCATTGAACTCGGGGCGTTTGTTAAACACATTTAAATAAAAAAAAGATGTGAGCCCTGATTACATTTCACAAGTATGTGATCAAGAACACTGCAAGGGCCTAGAGACAGACAAAGAGAGTCCATTAACACTGTGTAAGAACTGTAATCATTCCCATGTCGTGGGCAACAAACTGGATTCAAAGCTGATGTATTGTAGATACGTCTTTCTAATAGAAGACGAATACCCGCCAGAGGCGCCTCGCTTACCTGAACCATGCAGTGTGGATGAGCGAATAGCGAAATGTGGTGCATTGAATTAATTGCATGTAGCAGGAAGACATATCAATGTAATTGACTTCAATTAGTTCTTTCCGTTTAAAGGAAAGACTGGTCGGTAATTCTTATCACATGTCATTAGGCATTACTGGCTTAAGTTTAGATCTGCTTCAGTGATGACATCTTTGGGAAAAGGTTCACTCATCGCACAACAACAGTGTAATGTTTTAATATCTCATATCTCAGAGGAAATAATATACTGTACTAAAGAAAGAACATGATAACTAAAGCCATATTAGCAGTTATAATATGGTTATGGTTTTTATACAATTTTAATGGATATAAATTCCATTAGTGGTACAATTATTTTCATACAATATGATATTATGTCATTATAACCTAGTAGCATATACTGTTATTTTGGCATGGTACTAGTTGAGATGTTTTTGGCAAAATACTATGCTCTGAAAATAAAATGTTCCTTATTGCACATGGATGGTAAGAGTGGAGAACCAATTTGCTGAAGACCGGTCCATCAGCCAGGTCCGTAATCTGCCACCAAGGAAGAGAGACCTGCAAATCTCCTTACATTTTGGTATTTCCAGATTTTTGCTGATGTGATGTCATTATTGTACAACTAGAAATAGGCCCGATGCTATTGCATCGGGAGTGCGGTGAAATGAACAGATGCCGTAGAAATAGCCGCTGAATAGTACAGTCCTCTCTCCAGAAAGTACGCTGTTGTTGCGGGATTTATTTGATGTATATGGAGGCTCATTGGTTAGCACTGTGTTCTCTGGCTCTGTTCTGTGCTCCTGTCCTGTGCTCCTGTCCTCTGCCTCTGTCCTGTGCCTCTGTCCTCTGACCTGTGGGCCTGTCCTCTGTCCTGTGGCCCTGTTCTGTGGCACTGTCCTCTGTCTTGTGCCCATGTCCCGTGGCTGTGTCCTATGTCCTGTGTCCCTGTCCTCTGCCCTGTCCTGTGCCTCTGTCCTGTGCCCCAGTCCTCTATCCTGTGCCCCAGTCCTCTGTCTTGGGCCCCTGTCCTCTGGGCCTGTCCTGTACCCTTGACCTCTGCTCTGTGCCCATGTTCTCTGTCCTGTGCGTCTGTCTCTGTGCTGTGCCCCAGTCATCTGTCCTGTGCCCCAGTCCTCTGTCTTGGGCCCCTGTCCTCTGGCCCTGTCCTGTGCCCTTGCTCTCTGCCCTGTGCCCCTGTCCTCTGTCCTGTGCCTCTGTGCTGTGCCCCAGTCCTCTATCCTGTGCCCCAGTCCTCTGTCCTGTGCCCTTGTCCTTTGCCCCTGTCCTCTGTCCTGTGCTCTTGTCCTCTGTATTATGCCCCTGTCCTCTGTCCTGTGCTCTTGTCCTCTGTATTATGCCCCTGTCCTCTGTCCTGTGCCCTGTCCTCTGTATTGTACCCCTGTCCTCTGTCCTGGGCCCTTGTCTTCTGCCCTGTGACCCAGTCCTCTGTCCTGTGCCCCTGTCCTCTGTCCTGTGCCCCTGTCTGTGTGCTCTGTCCTGTGCCCTTATCTTGTCCTCTGTCCTGAGCCTCTGACTTGTGCCCCTGTCCTGTGGCCCTCTACTCTTTCCTGTGCTCCTGTCCATGTGCCCTGTCCTGTGCCCTTATCTTCTCCTCCGTCATGAGTCTCTGTCTTGTGCCCCTGTCCTGTGGCCCTCTCCTCTTTCCTGTGCTCCTGTCCTGTGCTCCTGTCCTCTGTCCTTATCCTCTCCTCTGTCCTGAGCCCCTGTCCTTTGTCTTGTGCCCCTGTCCTGTGCCCCTGCCTTCACGTGCCTTCTTCCTCCTGTACTTTTGTGTCTCTGCCCCCATTCCATCTCTCTGCTCTCCCCTCTGTTACAGTGCCCCCCTTCCCTGTGTCTGCTCCCTCCTTCTGTGTCTCTGCCCCTCATTCCCTCCTTCCGAGCTGTGACAGCTCCGTGTCATAGCTAGGAAGAAGTGAAGACTACAGGAGGCGGAGTTCCAGTGATGTACGGTCATGTGTGTGATCACATGACTGTGACATCACCAAAGGTCCTGTCGGAGTGTCTATCCGCGGATTACTGTGCATGCGTGTGCGTCGGGAGGCCGCGGCTGGTCGCAAGGATCAAGGGAGGGCTCGCGGCGGTGGATTCTCGGTAAGGCGGCGCTCGCGATGGCGCATTCGAGCCATCGCTTGCGCCGCGTGTACTCGTAGTGGCGTTAATTGCGGCTCACATCCGGCCGCGGTGCATGCCGGAATAGCGGCACAGTGGCCAGATGCCAGCAACTGGCAATTATTATATAGGATGATGCACACACAATGTCATGCCAAGTCAGTTATACTGTGGTCACGCCTCCTGTCCATCGATCACAGATTACTGACTTGGCCTATGGATTGTTGTCCTGAAAACTGATTCTCCCATTTGCAAATTATTGGCTGCTACCATACTGAAATGATTTACTGCTGTAAACAATCACTGGGGCAGCGGTAAAGAACAGCACAGGACCTGATGAGTACCGATTGATTTTATAATTTTATCATAAGCACACTGTGGAAACATGAAGCAGGAAAACCACTTTAAAGAGACTGTTTCAGAACAGAATGACTATTCAAACCAAGTAAAGGTGCTCATATATCATAGCAGTGCCAAACATTTAAAGGTCTATAAAGGCAGAGCTGCCAATCAAAGAAGAGGGGAGGATGGCGATAGCGGGAAAACTGGCAGGTGGGAAACTGCACTTAAATGGTGTGCAACACCAAGGGTGAGCTGAGCACTTATACTTGGTTTAAACAGTCATATTTTGCTGACAGAGTCCTTTTAATGCAAGATATATCATGAAAGCAGCTGTAAAGTTGGAATAATGCAGTAACAGTGACAAATAAATATCAGTGGTAATTCAGCATTAGGGCTCTTTCATACCACCATATAACATGGCCATGTGCTATCCGAAGTTTTATCGGATAGCACTCAGACCAATTTTATTCTATAGGGCAATGTTTCTTTTTATTCATGTCGATTTGGCATAATACAAATATTGAAGTATGTTGCCATTTGCAGTGCAGATTGGATGGCACACACCCATTCAAGTAAAATCATAAGACTGCACTCAGATCTTCTCCTGACAGTGTGCTCCGATTCTTTCATCCAAGAGAATGAAATCACACTATGCTGACACTCTGATCAAACTTAAATCAGAGTCTGATCGGAGTGTCATTTACCAAAATGTACCCAAACCTATCCGATTTGTTTGTATGAGATAATCTATGCTCATGTCACCCTGACCCTAGAATAATAATGGATTTGTGATGCTGCATAAATAGTACTAGTGGGTTTGGTTATCCCCGATGTATAAAGGGCATCCAAGATGACTTTACCACTTAAGAGTACAGCGAACGGCACATGCTAGGTGAAGGGAAAGCAGCTGTTAATGGATCCTGCATTAGGGCCAGGATCTTCAATCTTGTCGTTGTAGGGATCCTCTGTTTCAATATTTTCTTGGCTGCTACAATGGCAAGCTTTGCAGTGTTGAAATTTGACTGTAAGTTAAGATACTTAAATTGAATGATATTCATTCACTTTCCCTAGTGGCTGTGCAAACTCCATTCTGATGATAGTAAACAGAAGTTCAAATTTCCCAAGACTAGACGTACAATGTAAAACACAGTATTAAAGCTTGACAGATTTCTTTTTATGGTAAGAAAAATGTTGCAATAAAGAGAGATCCATCTGTATAAAAGTTATCTAGTATGAAACTTATATACAAAAATTTGTCAATGAGACAAGTTTGGGCCAGTGAAGTAGGTTAAGGGTTCTGTGTCTATCTGGCAAGTCATTTCATGCTTTATATTACTATTATGTACAGCCTTAAGTAAACTAAACTTTTGACTTCGTTTATGGAATGCATCATTTACCTTAAATGGCTTACATCTTTCTGTTTTAAAGGGCAAATGGAATGGATGTTTCTGGCAAGTTAACAATAAATTCTAATAATGATATGAGATCTCTATTCTAAATGTATCCAGACTTTATATTTGTTTTACAGCTTAGTAGAGGATACAAATGTTCTACAGTGAATTATCATTGCAATAGTGGTAAATAAAAAATAAGAATATCGACATTTATGTAAGTATGTTAAATCAATTGTTACTCATTATGCTGAATTAAGATTCCTTTCCAAATAATCTGACGATAATTGGACCCAAGATGGGTGTTCCACTATATATCCCTCTGGGTATTTGAGTCCAGGTGGTGGTCTTTCTTGGTGATTGACAGCTGTATGCCTATCTGTGCTCTTACCGAAAATGCTGCTAAGGATTAGAGTAGTAGTGTGATCGCTTGCCAGAGAAGAAGCCCGGGAGGATGGTGGTTCTTAAGAGAGTTTAATCACAATCACAACGCGTTTTGGTGGTAGTGCTCGCCTTCATCAGGTGAACCTACAGCATTGTGATTTTTTATTAAACTACCTTAAGAACCACCATCCTCCCTGGCTTCTTCTCTGGTGCACCAATATTCTAATCCTTAGCTCTCGATTATCCCACTTGAGGGATCAGTGTGCGGTGCTACCAGAGAGAAACTGCCAGGAGAACTAACCTTGAGAATCTTGGCACACAGGACCTGTGGTGACGTCATCGTCACATGACCCGCCGCTTACCCGGAAGTGCACTCATGGTGTGGAAAGACACCACACACTACAGATCCTGGTTGTACGGGCGGTACAACCAGGACAGGTTAGTGAAATTTTCTAACCCCCTTCTTACTAGACCACCAGATAATACCCTTAGGTGCGCCCCTCCTGTCTCTTTTTCTTCTCCTTACGGAAAACTCAACTCAAGTCATAAACTCAGTCAAGTATAGGATAAAACATTTACTAACATCAAGTTGCGTGAAATATATTCCCATTGTATGGCCTCCTTTTGCTGTTGTTTGATGGGAAAAACTGTGAATTGTGACAACGCTGATTTTGCCCCTTATTCTTAGATCAGAAAGTATTAACCAAAGTTTTTCTCCAAAAAGTGTCATAAATTTAACACTATCATATATACATTCCAAAATGGGGGAACTTAATAGACATTAATAAATGTTAAGTGGGCACTTAAAAAGCATAATTGTTATAGGCATACTTGGTATTGTGGCCATCCAGGGTGCACACAGAAGGCATTAATAATTTCTAGGGGTAAAACTGTGAGCATTATTTTCTAGGACATTTGTAGAGGGCATTATTAATTTCTATGGGGTAATTTTACCATTTAGAGATCTACAGAGGCAGCGGTGTAACTAGGTTTGATGGCGCCCGGGGCAAAGATCTACTTTGGCGCCCCCCCCAAAGTAGGTGAGGACCGGGCTGGAAAGTTTTGGCTGGAAAGAGTTGTCATGGTGGTCTGGGCCTGATGGATAAAACTGGAAAAGTGAACAACTCAGTTAGAATGTCAGCTGTAAGTCACTATCTATAACTGCACTGTTACTTCTTATATGTTCTGCTGAACTGGTATTTACCACTACATATGTGGCGCCCCTGCGGACCAGTCGCCACAAGATGGCGCAGCAGCTGGGATTGGTAAATTGGTCACCCCACTCACACATCTAACACATCCTCCCATCCTAAGTCTAAATTACTCTATGTCTAGCAACGGGATAGCGGGAGGCGATAGGTGGAGGGTGGAACGTTAGGAGAGAACCAGGTGAGGGGTGGAAACACAAGGACAAAACCAGACGACACCAGAGAAAGAGGGGCAAAGTGGAGAGGAGAAGGAGTGAAGGAGAGCAAAAGTTAAACCCATCAGCCAAGTAGTCAGAGAGACCAGACTGAGCGAACCCGGCAGCCTGTGCCACTGTATGGCTATCCAGGGTCCCAGGCTGAGAACCGAGGAAAGACATAGGGAGTCCAAGGTGTGTTCGAGTCAGCGGAGACACTGAGGGACGAGGCCAGAAGCAGAGTGCTGAAGTGGCAGGAAAGCTGCATGCCCCAACCAAAAACTCTGGCGGGGTGCGGGGTCTTTATGTCCTGAGACCCAACCTCCAGCACAGCTAAAGGAAGGCAGTCAAACCAGGGCTAGGAGGCCCGGAAGGGTGCCCACTGAAAGCCCATGACCGCTGGACCGTAGCTAGTGTGTGGAATCGACTGAAGAGGCCCGAAAGGAACATGAAAGGGGGTGTCGCACAGGGCCGGCGTCAGCACCCGGCATACCCGGGCAAGTGCCGGGGCCCGACTGCTTGGAGGGGGCCCACCGGGCCCCTGAGGGCTAGGGTCACACTTGTGTTGTGACCCTAGCCTGACGCAAGTATTGTCTGCTGCAGCGCAGAGCGTTTAACGCTATGCGCTGCCAGCAACTGAGCCCATAGAAACCCGATGTTTACATTGACAACGAGTGGTTGTCAAGGTAAACGTCGGGTTTCTATGGGCTGCCTCCAGCGCATAGCATTAAACGTTATGCGCTGCAACATACAATACTTGCATAAGGCTTGGGTCACAATGCAAGTGTGACCCTAGCCTCAGGGGCCCCTGAGCACTGCCCCCACAGCCAGAGCCATATCCAGGGGGCAGCTGGGGGGTCATTTTCAGGCTCCTGCAGCACCGGAGGTCTCCCTCCTCCCCCCTCCACGGGAGCCGACAGAGCAGCACACACTGTGCTAGTGTGCTTACAGGACCTGTGATGATGTCAATGGATGGGGAGGAGTCGGGGGTCTCATGATCAGCTCCTCAGTGTATCCAGGACTGTGCTGGCCACCATGAATGATGCTCAAATAAGGTGAAGTTTGTGTGTGGTCAGGAGGCATTTACAGTGTGAATGTAGCAGAGGTGAGTGTTTACTAGGTGTATGGCAATTAGGTGAAGGTTATGTGTGGGGTCAGGAGGGATTTACAGTGTGAATGTAGCAGAGGCGAGTGTGTACTAGGTGCATGGAGCGGAGCCGTGTGTTTACGAGGTGTATGGAGCGGAGCCGAGTGGGTATTAGGTGTACGGAGCAGAGCCATGTGTGTACGAGGTGTACGGAGCAGAGCCGTGTGTGTACGAGGTGTAGGGAGCAGAGCCATGTGTGTACGAGGTGTACGGAGCAGAGCCGTGTGTGTACGAGGTGTACGGAGCAGAGCCGTGTGTGTACGAGGTGTACGGAGCAGAGCCGTGTGTGTACGAGGTGTACGGAGCAGAGCCATGTGTGTACGAGGTGTACGGAGCAGAGCCGTGTGCGTACGAGGTGTACGGAGCGGAGCCGTGTGTGTACGAGGTGTACGGAGCGGAGCCGTGTGTGTACGAGGTGTACGGAGCGGAGCCGTGTGTGTATGAGGTGTACGGAGCGGAGCCGTGTGTGTATGAGGTGTACGGAGCGGAGCCGTGTGTGTATGAGGTGTACGGAGCAGAGCCGTGTGTGTATGAGGTGTACGGAGCAGAGCCGTGTGTATGAGGTGTACGGAGCAGAGCCGCGTGCGTACGAGGTGTACGGAGCAGAGCCGCGTGCGTACGAGGTGTACGGAGCAGAGCCGCGTGCGTACGAGGTGTACGGAGCAGAGCCGTGTGCGTACGAGGTGTACGGAGCAGAGCCGCGTGCGTACGAGGTGTACGGAGCAGAGCTGCGTGCGTACGAGGTGTATGGAGCAGAGCCGCGTGTGTACGAAGTATGTGTACCAGTGGTAGCCCCCCGGGATTCCGCTCCTATAGTCGCAGCCGCCTTTGCCAGCAGCATCCTTCTCCAGAGTCTCTTCTGCCGCTGTCTGCATTCTGCAGCTCAGCATGGAGGGGCACGATGTCATCACTGTGCTGATATGTGCAGAGCGACCGGAGGAGACCGGAGCGGCAAGAAGAAAGGTGAGGAGAAAGAGAGATCCAGACGGCCAGACACTCCGCTAAGCTGCGGTGCCACCCATATGGCAGTGCGGCTCCATTGAGCTGCTTGCATTATTTGTGTGCTTGAGAATTCTTGTGTATATACCAAGCATCCTCAGACGCACAAAAATGCAACATTTTGCATTTGAAGGGTATTTTTAAAAAGCGCAAGAGAATGCAAATGCACCTTAGCCCGCTCCTAACAATGTGTAATATACTCACAGTCAGAAACAGCTCTTGCTGGTTTCGGCAGTCACTGTTCCTGTAAGGCTGCCTTCACATAGACGTTTTTTTTTAAATGTGGCAGTAGCGGTAAAAAACCCCACATCTGCCACATTTTACGCCTAGCGGCTGCACTTGCTGCACGTTTGCGGCAAGCCCCATGCATTGTCTATGGGGCTTGCGGTAAGTGTGCGGCAATATATTATATATATATAATAATAATAATTTATTCATTTATATAGCGCTATTAATTCCATAGCACTTTACATACATGAGTAATGCTGTCTCTCTTGGAGCTCACAATCTAAACATCCTATCAGTATGTCTTTACAATGTGGGAGGAAACCGGAGTGCCCGGAGGAAACCCACGCAAACACGGGGAGAACATACAAACTCCTTGCAGATGTTGTCCTTAGTGTCCTTGGTGGGAGTTGAACCCAGGACTTCAAGACCCCAGTGCTGCAAAATATATATATATATATATATATATACTTAAAGGGGGCCCACCGAGACCTTTTCGCCCGGGGCCCACAGAAACCTGGAACCGGCCCTGGTGTCGCAGACGAGCTGTCCCAGCTGCTAAAACCAGACCGGAGCCGCTATTGCACTGAACTGTGTGTGTTGTAAAATCTGACTAGGAAGAAAGAAAACCCAGTAAAGCTCAGAACTGTGTAAGACTCTGATTGTGCAGCTGAGAGGTGGCCGACTGAGATTGCGAGCAGGAGGTTGCCTGAGGGCACTGAGAATTTTACACTTCACCTACACTTTCTATACGGTTGCCCTGGGGACCAGCCCTACCCCTGGAAGGCGCAACATCTCTGCTGCAAACATCCATCATCCCCAGAGGTCCTGACTGCAGCGATGGCTACTTATAGCCGCAAACTATGGTTGGCGTCACAATAATATGTTAAAAACTGTTTTTTCCCTTTTTATTGACTCACCCGGGACCACAGAGCTGGGTCACAACACAGTGACATCCTACAGCCCCAGACAACGATGACGAGAGGGCCCGGTTCATAGTACCCCACAGCCCAGATGGGCGACTTACATAGTCACAATATGGTGGGTAATATTACTGTTGGTCTTTGTATATAGATTTATTTTCAGCAACAATATGGTCATCTGCTGAGGTTTCCCTATACCCACTATTAGGGGAACCACTGCAGTTTTAAGCATGGTTACGGGCACACTCAGATATGTTTCGTCTCCTTTTGTGCTGAACTCCTAGCTAAGCCTCTGAGATATATATGACATATAGATCTGTTTGAAGAACAGTTTGTAAGTGATATACACTATCTATGTATTTTATGTAAATACCAAGGAGACTTGGTATTTATGCCTCATTTTGTATATTAAACATGCAGCTTATTAAGCACTATTTATATTTATTCCTTTGAAGCTTGTTTATATTATTGCATATCATCCTTTTGGCTTCATACTAAGTTTTTTTTTGCTATTCACCTGTCATACTTGTCTCCCGGGCCTTGGACACTTGTGACAATTTTGGGCCCAGAGTCTCTTTGCCTTGTGAAACTCTGGATATTAAATGTAATTAATTTCTTTTGGCACACTATGGGTTAATGTCAGTTCTGCTGCTAGCAAGCTCCTTGGTGATCCGTTCAGGTATGACCACTCCTATCTCCTTTGTCTATTCACCTGGCCCATCATCTAAGGCTGGTGATTGAAATCCATTCAATGCAAACCGCCTGGGTGGAAGAAGCTTAGAGTAAACTGATCGGTGTCAAGCTGTCTGCTGGCTAGGAGTTTGTCTACAGCTGTGAAGTTGCTCTATCCTTTGGTGTTTTCCCCTGTCTGTCTTTCATACCTGTGTCTGTCACCCTGCACCCTAAGAATCCCTACAGCCCTGTTCGACTGTATCATCTGCCCTGGGGCCCTGCTCCACCTGTGTGGAGCTGTGTCATCTTTGCTGCGTCATCAACTGCCCCAGTGGTCCTGAACTGCAGCATTGGCCCTATATAGCCGAATACCACAGGTGGCATCACATAATCCCATATAAACTATTTACCCCATTTAACGACACCGCCAGGGTCATGGAACAGGTCACATCCCCGTGACTTCCCCAGAAAAGGACCGACCCGGCCCGGTTCCGAGTACCCCACGGTCCTGGTGAGCGTGTCATGTCCCTTCCCCTGTTCCACACACACAGGGCCCACTGCTGTTATTGTGCCCCTAGTGTTCTCTTGTGTGTCGTGTAGTGCATCAGACAGCCGTTGATCCGTGCACCAATGTCACACGGTGTATTCAGACATACGCCTGTCCATGCGTGACATCACCTATCTCATTATGTGCTATTATTTTTATAGTTTACACTTATTTTGATCCATGTATCTATTTCATATGTTTTTACCTTCTCGTGTTGTGCATGTCTCTTTTCAATGGATCCCCTATTTTTTATCCTTGTCTCCATTTCTTTATCATTAAGATTGTATTTGATATTTTTATTTTGGCTCGATACATTCTTGTAGATGTTTTTTATTTTATGCATAGTATATAATGTAGAAATCAATGAATTTATTCATCCAGATCATATCCAAAAGTTTAACGTAAAGCATACATTGTAGGTCTGCAGAATCTCTTTTTGCATTGGTTCGCTATAAACTGTGGAAATAAACACTGAATGGCTTCTATGAAAGCCACAAATTATGCTTGCTCTTCATACCAGCAAGTTCCTATTTCCATCTTTGCCATGTCTGTTGTGAATGGTATATTCAGTAAATGGAGAGGGTAGATGAAGGCTTGGTGCATTGGTCGATAGCCTGGAGACGTGGGCCAGGGTGTTTACTTTAATAACAAACATGTTACTTTTCTGTGCAGAATAACAGAGCGCTGTTATTAGAAGGGATGACACCATGTCCTGACAGCGGGCCACCCAGGCAGCCAGTATTGCATCAATCTGAGTTCATTACGCAAAGGTGACAAGATATATTCACAAACGCTCACATACTTCATGCCAGAAGCAATTAAAATAGACTAATAAGCCCACACAGTTTGGAAGAGCCTCCAGAAACAGGTAATTATTTGCTATTACAAACCTGCCTTTAAGCTACCTACTAAATTATAAAAATCAGTACAAAAGTACAATTTTAAAACAAAATGAAAACTAATAAATAAAAGAACATGTCCTCCTTCTTTTCATCCATGGCACTTTGAAGAACTTTTTAGAAAAGACTGGTCAAGTGTCATGTCAGAGCGTAGGATGCTATCAGCACTGTGTCATCAGACATAAAGATCAAACTGAGGAAAGCACCAAGGGAAATCTGTCTATGGTTGAACTGAATTTTTAAGGCTGTTATAGCATAGTAGTAATTCCAATACAATGTTTCTATTAGTATATACAGGTGCATCTCAATGAATTAGAATATCATCAAAAAGTTCATTTATTTCATTAATTCAATACAAAAATTGAAACACATATATTATATAGAGTCATTACAAACAGAGTGATCTATTTCAAGTGTTTATTTCTGTAAATGTTGATGATTACGGCTTACAGCCAATGAAAACCCAAAGGTCATTATCTCAGAAAATTAAAGTAGGGAAGATGAAGGGTTAAAATGGTCCATATATTGTTTTATTAGTCAACACGTTTCAGGTCTCCCTGAAACACGGCAATATGACATTAATTTGTCCTGAGGACGGGGTCAGAGAGCTATGAAATGCGTTGACTAAATAAATCACTATTATATTCACCCTTTGATGTCTCTTGGAATACAGCAGGACAGTTTTTAACTCTTCATCCTCCCTACTCTATATGCACAACACTGGGGACTGCAGCAGTCATGATGTGCTTTTATAGTGGTTGTGACTCTCACAACCACACAAGATGAAGCCTCTGGTGCCTATTTGGGTAATATTTCATCTCTCAAACCCTTCATCCTCCCTACTCTATATGCACCACACTGGGGACTCCAGCAGTCGTGATATGCTTTTATAGTGGTTGTGACTCTCAACCACACAAGGTGAAGCCTCTGATACCTATTTAGGTCATATTCCATCTCTCAGACCCTTCATCCTCCCTACTCTATATGCACCACACTGGGGACTGCAGCGATCGTGATATGCTTTTATAGTGGTTGTGACTCTCACAACCACATAAGGTGAAGCCTCTGATATCTATTTAGGTAATATTTCATCTCTCAGACCCTTCATCCTCCCTACTTTAATTTTCTGAGATAATGACCTTTGGATTTCCATTGGCTGCAAGCCATAATCATCAACATTAATAGAAATAAACACTTGAAATTGATCATTCTGTTTATAATGACTCTATGTAATATATGTGGTCCACTTTATACATTGAAATACTGAAAAAAATTGAACTTTTTGATGATATTCTAATTCATTGAGATGCACTTGTGTTTCAGAACATTTTCATACCTTTCTGTAGTTAGAAAATGAAAAGTGATACCCCACCTTTCTGTTCTAAAGAGAAAGGAATACCATTGAAATGTATTGCAAGTATTTGCTCAGAAATTCTAATAGCTTATGGGAGCACAGACACTCAGACACCAAGTTTAAAGGTGAACAAGACTGCATTAAACACACCTGGCAGTTAATAAACAAAACATGAGATGCAGCAAGTGAGTAAGTTCATCAAACAAGCAAGAAACAGGAAAGTCTCTTTAGAAGCAAGGGTAGATAGCGAGATTCAGAGTACAAAGAGAGAAAGTGACCAAGTGACATAGTGATCTGTGGGAGTTGGGTCAGAAGACTCACTATAGGGATAAAGGACCAACTGGAAACAGGTCCAGAGAGATGATGCCTACCAGGATGGCCCATAGTTTATAGCTCTTAAAGGTGAAGGGTCAGGATAGAAAGGAATGGGACACAAAGTGAGTGACCTGGCTGGGCTGGAATTCCATCTGCAAGGATTTTGTATGTTCTCCCACACTCCGACGACATACAGATAAGGAATTTAGATTCCGAGTCCCAGTGGGAACAATGATGATAATCTCTGTAATCTATGTAAAGTGCTGCGGAATATATATAAGAAATGTACAATAATTACTAATAAATAAGCATCAGAAAGCTTGGAGCTTAGAGTCTTGTAATACTGGCAACACATTCCCTTTAAGAAAAGAATAAGACGTGGCTGTGGTGTGGTGAAACAAGCGAGATTAATGAAGGTTGAAACAGGTGAAGCTCTGTGCTAATGAAACGTGAGATGTTTTGTGCCCGCTACCTAATGTACACAGTTGTTATCAAAATTACTGTTGAGTAAACTTTGTTTTTTTAAATTAGTGGTCTCCTTTGATCAACTGGTTAACATCTGCTCCTGGCCACCTGAAACCAACAGCAACGTGTAGCCTGCAAATGCATATCACCTCCATAACAGAAGTCTACACAGCCTGCCAATATCACTGTTTTTCATGTAGCGTAGCAGGGCTCCAGGACTACAGACAGACCTTGCCCTTGGCTACCACCTTGCACCACATTACACTTGGTATAAATGGTAGAATAAAATTTCGACATTGGAAGATCCAAACAATGCAGTGAGAGTTCACATTATGTGGTAGATGGCAATCATTACGTGGTCTGAAATTGCACCAAGTACAAACTTTGAGATGATGGTTAATGGCGCAGCAGGAGTAAGAGGTTCCACCCTTCATTGGAATGGAAGAAGTGAAAGGATGCAAACATCCATCCAGCCCACCAGATGTTATACTAATCGGAGGGAGTGCTACGCTTGGAAATGCCAGTCCACAGAGGTGCCTGTCCTGTATGGGTTAAGTAGAATGACAGAGGAAAATTATTTGAGGCATTGCAGAAATTGGATGGTGAGCCAACAGATACCCAGTGAAAGGCGATTCAGTGATGCAAGAGACTAAAGCCCCAGTCACACATAACGATATCGTTAGAGAGATCGTTGTAACTGTGACGTTACAACGATCTCTCCAGCGATGTCGTTCTGTGTGACACTTTGCAGCGATCAGGCCCCTGCTGTGAGGTCGCTGATCGCTGCAAAGTGCTGTGGGTCATTTTTAGATCGTTGGTTTCCCGCTGGTCAGCACGCATCGCTGCGTGTGACCGCAAGAAACCAGCGATCAGTGACCTCACAGGGCTGGTTACTATGGTAAACACCGGGTATCCAGGCAGCATGCGCTGCCTAGATATCCGGCATTTACCATGGTTACCAGCGTCCTCCCTGCTTAGAACTGCCTGTAAGCAGGGAGAACGCTGGTAACTATGATAAACAGCGGGTATCTAGGCAGCGAGCGCTGCCTGGATACCGCGCTGTTTATCATAGTTACCAGCGTTCTCCCTGCTTAGCGCTAGCAGGGAGCGATGTGGGAGGTGGCTCCCATGGCCTGATCGCTGGGGAGATCTGCCTGTTTGACAGCTCCCCAGTGATCAGGTAACGACGCTCCAGCGATCCCGGCAGGTCGTTATCGCTGTCGGGATCATTGGAGCGATCGTTATGTGTGACAGCACCTTAAGCGATGAGTGATCGGTGCCATTTGTCTTCATTGAATTGATAAAAGAGCAGAGCCGTGAAACAATGAGAGTTGTGATGGTAAGTGAAGGCCATAGACATGGTATGTCATTTGGAAGAGGACTAGGACGCAGCAGGTGGCAGAAGTTGATGTCGCTCATGTCAGAAGAGATAAATATGGGTGGCTGGGTGGATTATCCAAAGTTAGTGTCCCAGGTGGGAGTGCAGAACAATCAGAAAGCTTATAGATAAGTCTGGCCCTATTGGCAACACATTTATTTGTCCATGCATGAAAGAGTTAACTGGGCACTTACAGAAGACAGGAGTGACTATAGCAGTGCAAATCTGCCTCGCTTCTGCACAGCCCTTTGGTGCACGGCGTTGCTCACTTTATGAGCATATAAATCTTAATAACGTGAAATAGACAAAAGCAGAGCGGCACTCACTGTGATTGCTGCAGAGCTTTTTATTTACCCATCAACGGTACAGGATGGTCTGTGCGGGGAGAGGGAGTGGGAGTCGGCGGACGTTGGGTGCTGTTTCGCGGTGGGTTGCCGCTTCAATGGCTCCAATTCCTCTTGGTCCCATTGAAGCGGCAACCCACCGCGAAATGGCAGCCATCATACGCCAACTCCCACTCCCTCTGCCCTCACAGACCATCTTGTACAGTTGATGGGTAAATAAAAAGATCTGCATCAATCACGGCTCTGCTTTTGTCTATTTCACGTTATAAAGATTTATATACAACACATTTATTTCAAGAGGAGAATAAGATGCAGAACCGTGAGAGGAGAAAATAACTTTCACTGACTATACTGTGGAGATAGGCTGAAGTGTTGTGAAACAAGCGAGATTAATGGAGGCTGGAACAGGTGAAGTAGAAGAAATGAAGAGACTGTGTCTAGAGATGCTCTGTGCTAATGAGACATACAAGTAGATTTGTGTCTGCTATCAAATATACACAATTGTTGTTAAATTGCTGTTGAGTAACACTTTGTCTTTTAAAGAACTGAAGATCTCCCTTGATGAACCGATTAACATCTGGTCATGTCCAACCAAAACCAGTGGCATCATGAGGCCTGCAAAGGTAAATCGCCCCATAGCAGAAGTTTGCACACCCAGCCAGGACCTATTCTTTCATGTACCATGCTAGGGTGTAAGGAATTCAGAACTCACCTTCGGCTACTGCCCTGTGCCACGTTACATACACCTACCCTAAGGGATTCAAATGCAGCTGAGTATATATCATGCCAGCAAACCTGAACCCACAAATGTGCCACAGTGCTTATACAACAGTGAAAGCAAGGGGTGGACTTATAATTGGTGTACAGGGGCCTAAAAAGTAAGAGAGCCCACTTCAGATATAGTTATCTGAACTAGCAAGACCTACATAGGCCCACTTATACTGCGTATCACAGTGTTTTTTTTTTTAACGAGGGGTGTCATGGTCATTGTGCCTTAGAGATACAATAAAATCATGCAGAAGAGAGAAAATGGAGTACCTATCCCTGAACAATGAATGAGTGTGGTAGAAAAGGCTACTGTCATGTAGGAAATTCTTGGTGTGTGGTGCAACAGGAAGGGAACACCAAGGAGAAGGTAGAAGAGAGACCTATCTTGACGATAAAGAGGAAGGGGGGTCACCCCTTAACACTTACCTGAGTCTGAACCCTGAGTCCCTATCATCCCTAGATGGGTTCTTTCCCCCTTGCATGATTACTTGCCTAGACCCTACCTGACCTGGGCTTGCCATGACTAATGCGTAGGGCAGTAAGGCACTTACTACTACAACACTGGGAGAGAGACAAACAGGTGGGAATAAAACAATAAACAAAGGAACTCCACAGCTTCTCCAGAAAGAGATGTCACAGCTTCAGCTGGAAGGGACACCACAGCTACAGTTGGAACAGCTTCACCAGAAAGGTTAGTATAGAAAATCTATAACCAGCCTAGTAATAAGCTATGAGTGAGTTTATATAGAGGAAGGGTGTGGTCATAAGGTACACAGTTGAGAATAAATCTACAAGAATTCTCAAAGGAAATCTTAACCCCTTTAATATTGAAAGGAAATAATTCTGCTTTACTCATGATAATCACTGAGTGGGCCCAAAAGAGGCCCTGAATTACACTAAACGTTGTGACTTTCTGATTCTAGATACCCTAGAGGTCTCAGCAGGGCGCAACACACTTGCGTCAGCTACTTTTGTATGAGTAATCACGTAAGATTTTGGACTGTAGAGTATAATCTACTTTTCTTCTATGCAGAAGTTGTCCATTGTATACTCCTTTTTCAATGGAATTTTCTAAAAGACCAGAAATAAGAAAGAAAGTGCAGCCTCTCCTTTATGAAAGTGTACAAAACCTATTGTTAATATGCCATCTCTTTAGCTGCCCTGAAAACATAAGCCCTCTTCTATACAGTTGCAATCAAAATTATGTGAAAGTTTGTAAATTTTGCAAATAATCCTAACATGCTGAATAAACAGAATTTCACCTGTGTGTCATGTATTTTTGCTGTGATTCACTGCTTTGTGCAATGATTCCAGAAACAAACATGCATAGAACCTGCAGAAGGACCTACACAAATATAAACACATGTCTATAATGTACAGGTCTTTTTACTGGTTACATTAATACAGTACATTAGGCTGTAAAACATATGTAACATATAAACTTTGTGGTTCCTTATGGATTTCTAATTAAATTGTAGGCTTTCTGTGATCACTGTATACCCAACCACTTTACACCCATCAATCACGAGAATGTGAGTCCTGAAGCTTTATTTGTGAATGAATCTTTAGTGAGTATGTGCTACCATTGCCCCATTAACTGACTATTACTTATGTGCAGCAGGTATAAACACTTATTTGTGCAGTGATTACATATTTCACTAAAGTTTAATTCACACAGATGCATTTTGCCCTGCTCCCAGCACCCTTGCCCCTAGAAATAGGCCATTTATTGTCTATTCTGTGGATATACAGTAGCGGTCAAAAGTTTGGCCTAACTGTTAATGCAATGGTTCACTGGTTTTCCTGTCTTTATTGGAATGTGCACATTGTAGATTTGGACTGATGCCTGCAAAATCTCAAAGGAGCTCATATGGAAAAATGGAGTAAGGAAGCACATGTGAGACCAACCAGATTATGTGTTAAATCTTTGATTCCTCAACGTACCTTCCTCATTTTCTGATGACAGCTTTACTTCCCATTGGCAGTCCGTCAAGTAGCATCATCAGCAGGAATGGCTTTCCAACAGTCCTGAAAGAGTTTACCTTCTCAATTTGGGTGAGGTCAGGTGATTGTGGAAGTCATGTCATCTGATGCAGCATTCCATGCCACTCCTTCTTGGTCGCATAGCCTTTACATAGCCTAGATTATTCTCCTGTTGCAACACAAATGATGATCCCACTAAGTGGACACCAGATGGGATAGCATATTGCTGCAGAATGCTGTGGTAGCCATACTAAGTGTGTCTTGATATTAAAATAAAACCTATTAAAGGGTAGACAAGGACGCAATAGGGTCTTATCTCTTAGATACCAGATAGTTCAAAAATTAGGTACTGCTCACCTTATGCAGTTGTGTGCCCCACAATCGGTTTAAATGCACAAAACAGCTGCTGCAGGATCCACCATTCCATCAGGAACAACGTATGCATAAATCCAAAGGACCAGGGTGTACAACGATCCGCGCTCCTGAGTATAAGGAAGGACCACAATCTTGGTGTATAAGAACGGTGCTTTATTTCTTCTACACATTTCAGGGCTGTCCTAGCCCTTCCTCAGGATACCATCATGTTTATGGTGCTATTCCTGAGGGTGGGGCTGGGACAGCCCTGAAATGTGTAGAAGAAATAAAGCACCATTCTTATTTACCAAGATTGTGCTCCTTCCTTATACTCATCAGGGCAGATTGTTGTACACCCTGGTCCTTTGGATTTATTGATATTGAAATAACATATCAACAATGTTATTAGTAAAGTACCCCCACATCTCTCCTTCCATGCTCAACCATGGGCACCCTACACGCAGAAAATTTTAACTTAACAGATCAGAGTACAACTTGAACTGATCTAATGTCCAGTTCTAGTTTTGCTTGGCCTAATCAAGTCTCTTCTTGCTGCTCAGTAGTGGCTTTTGTGTAATAATTTGACCATAATGCATGATTTTAACAGTGGTCAGTTGATGTTGAAATATGTCTGCTACTTGATGTCTCTGCAGCAGAGATAATTCTTGGTTGTCCTTTCCAGGGACTGTCCTTATGAGAACTAGTTTCACAATAGCAATCGATATTTTTCATGACTGCACTTGAAAATACCATCAAAGTTCTAGCATTTCTTGAATTAACTGACCTTCATGTCTTAAAACAATTACAGGTTTTTGTTTGTCTTTACTTATTTGAAGGGGTTCTTGCCATATTGTAACTCAATACAATTGTTGAATTAATAGTGTTCTGCACTGCATAATGATTGCATTTTCTGAAGGCTGGTAATTCCACAAATAAACTCTTGACAAAGCAAGAGTCTGTTGGAAGTCATTCCACATGACTACCTGATGAAGCTGCCTGATAGAATGCCAAAGGTGTAAAACTGTCAACAGAGTAAAAGGAGAGTACTTAGACAAAATTAAGTTTTAAAACATATTCTGGTTTGTTTCACCTTGTTTCTATATTGGTTCCTGCATAGTTTTGCTGCCTTCAGTCTGAATTTTCTATGTGCACGTTCCAATAAGAAAAAGGTAAACCACTGCATAAACAAGTGTGTTCAAACTTTTGACTCATACTACAGGGTGTTCATAAAGTAACTATGCAGTGGTTAACACTTGCCAGTAGGTGATGTGTCCACTTCCTGTCCACTCCTGTCGTGTCGCACTTAACAAGGTCGCTACTGCAGCGCCATGCACTGTTTTCCATTCCTCACAACTGTTCTGCAATCTAACTGGAGCAGCGGACATACTGTATATACTGTGTATTAGTACTTATAACAACACCACACTGCACTACATAGTTATTTTTTGAACACCCTGTATAAATGTGGCTTAAGGGACACCCTCGTTAACTTGTAATGGAGCACAGTGAGTTTTAGTAGGGTGGCCAAGGTATCAGACTGAATATTTACCCTGGGCAAAGGAAAGGTAAGCTATGTTTTTGCTCTAAAGTTTTTTCTAGATGCATTCACACATTTAAAAGGTTGGATGAGTTATCTTTCCATAGTCAATGATTTCATATGATTCATCACTGCCGCTTTCATTCATAGTCTATCACAAACATACATATAGTAGACTTGCTGTCAGAGACAGATTGATCGTGCTTGAAGAAGATAATAGTAAATCGCATTTGATGTTTGCTCCAATCAGAAGATTTGTTCTCCATAAATTCTTGGATCATAGTATTACGAAATATATTATATTATTAGTCAAGTACTCCTATTGCTTAGAGAAGACTTTTACTGTTATAGCAGCCGTACTTACACCTGGCAGGGTTAAATCTACCAAGCATCACTTTTTTGTTCATAGTTAATGAAAGACAGATCTGATTCTTTCAGTTTACAGACAATTCTCAGATTACCGCTATTACTGTCTGTAGCCTCTTCAGAGTTGATTGCCTCTTCACAGGGTTCAGTGTACTTCCTTCCTCCACTTGAGTTGCATTTTTTCCCAGTTTCCCACCATCCACTGTTCATCTACTCATCTCCTGAGTGTTATTCACTCAGCAATCTGTGCTTTCCATGCAAGATTCTGGACCACCCATAAAGTGCTTCATTTCTACATTCTTTGATAAAAGACATCAAGCAACATACATAACAAACAAACATGCCACCCATGGAAAGTATCATGTAAAGCACGATCTGTCACATCTCATAAACATTATGTAAACTGAACAGCATGGATGTGACCATTATGTGAGCCTTAATCCAGACTTTGGTGTCAGACTGAAATATAACGCATCAGACCTATAGTGTCTGTAGTATTTCAGAAAGTGTTACTTGTACTTAACACAATATGCATTAAAAAATGAAGGTGGAATATGTCACATTAAAGTTTAAGTGTTTTACAGTAGCTATGAAATCTGGAATTTCACTTAAGTAGATAGTTTTTGAGATAATTTAGGCATCAGGTACATAGCAGGACAATAATTTATATCACTAAAAAATAAACAGAGTAAATGTAGCAGTGCATGGTAGGTGGCACTATGTCTACAGTCAAATAGCGCTCTGTGTACAGTCATATTAAAAAGTTATTATTCTTTACAGCAATTATAGACTAGTGAATCAATAGAGATGAATAAATTAAATTATGAGTAAATTTAGCCAAAGCCAAGTTTTGAGCAATTTGCTTTGCATCATAAAGGAATAGAAAGGGGTTTAAAAAGTTATTCCTTGCTGTTACGTACTCAAGACGTGACTTGGGGCTGGTTGCGCCTGCAAGGGTTAATCTATCTCCTCTCACTCAATCCAGCACTCAACCTCTGTCCTATGCTGAAAGGGAGCATAACTCACACCCTGACACAGACAGCGCACCCCGCTTCACACACGCTGCCACCACTCATCGGACATAAAGGGGGACGATGAATCCCCCTGAGCTAACACTGTCAGACAATCAATGTGATCACACGCTTCTTAGAGTTATGGATTCTTTTAGAGTATACGAGGTTAAAATTTATGAAATTTTTAAGCTTTAATAGAAAAGTTACAGTGCTTACAATAAAAAGATATACAATTTTGAAATAAAAAGTGGCATACAAATTTGCAAAACAGTTATAAAAAGAGGGAGAAACTTACAGAAACATCTAAACTTTGCAGGCTGTTATTCTGTTTCCTGAGAGAGGAAATATGAAAATGGATCACAGCTTGGCTGCCCTCAAAATCTGTGAACCCAGAACTCATGCCTACAGGCCTTCTTATAGGGTTTTACGTGTGGTCGAGTTTCTAACACACCCTGTCATTGTAATATTCTAATCCCAGGCCTTTGAATGGACCCTTCACTAATTTAGCCATGCATATATTATTTTCAAATGTTCTTTGTTTTATTACACTCTCCTGGTCATTAATGGTCATTTGTTGGTTTGTTTGAAGCTCCGCAAATGTGTGAAATGTTTTCATTCCTGTGCTCATAGGAATACTCCCTGGAGTCTGAGACCTTGCGATCAGGAAAGGTACCTTTGTGCTCAAGGTAACATTGGCTATGACCTTTGTGTAGTGACACAGAATTTAACCATTAGCTGCTGGATCTCCATTCCCTTCAGATACATATTTCACTACACTTGCCTTGGCCCCCACCTGTCCAGTCACACTGTCCATTTCTCCTGTCCAGTCTTCAGACAATCGCTCTGGTGTGGTATGTTGAATCTGGGCATATTTGACTCTTTCACACAGGACCAGGCCTCAAAATTTAATTACATCTTCATACAATGAGCAATGTTGCAAATATGTAATAACGTCACTGGGAAGACCTAAGCAACCTCACAACATAGTAGTGATGCCATAGCATTTGAGGCCTAGTCAATTGTGAAGAGTCCAAATATGCTGAGACATGGCAGACTGGATTGGAACACATGCCTGAAGACCGGGCTAAGGTGGTAGAGAGCTGAGCAACTAAACAAGTGAAGGCCAGGGCGAAGAGAGTATATATTTATGTTTAATCTGCTGTGGGGTCTGGAGAGTGAGTTACGCTAGGGTCACACTTGGAAGAGGTTACCCACGCTTGGCACATCCTCTTATAACTTAGAAATTTTAGCTGTAGCGCAAAGCATTAACGCTATGCGCTGCCTGACAACGCTGCCCCATAGAAACCCGCTGTTTACCTTAGCAGCGGCTCCACACAAAGCATCAGGAAGTTCACTTTAGCTGAGCGCACAGGAAACACTGTCCGCAGCATTTCCTGTGGACTGTTGTAAACGCACTCCCTGATGCTTTGTGTGGAGCTGCTGCTAAGGTAAACAGTGGGTTTCTATGGGGCAGCATTGCCAGGCAGCGCATAGCATTAACGCTATGCGCTGAAGGGAAAACGTCTACGTTTTAAACAGATGTGCCAAGCGTGGGTTACCCTCCAGGTGTGACCCTAGCCTGAATCTCATTGTGTAATTTCAAATAAAAGAACTGTAAGCTTTTTTTTCTCTCTCATGGAGCAAACCACTTTGTCTCATAATTTAAAATCCTTTTACATTTTTTCTTGGATTTGCAACCTTGTTACGGTACTATTAATACCGAACCAGTTTTTTAATTGTAAATTTCTATTTATTTGGTAAGGCTCCTTAGATAACACCATCCAATTTAATCATATACCCCTGTTTGGCCACAGTGTCTCTAAAAGTCTGTGCTTTATGATGATATGAATTGCAAGTAAAGTAAGTTCTTGTTTCAGAGAGATGATTTATATTTCTTCCATTTTGAAACAAGGAGTGTTTTTCATGGTACTAAAGCTATGCTATACTTTATAGACGTTTTAGCTGGTACAATGTTACCCTTTTCTGCAAATATATTTGCCAGTTGCTTCCTTGCGATAACTTTTTGTTAGTATACATTATCCATATAAATTATAACAAGCTTAGTTTTACAAACGTTTGAATAGTATGCACTCCATACGCTGCGGTGTCGAACGCAAATGTGAACCCAGCCTAAGCCTTGTCTTGCCAGGCTTCTGTTTTTTTAATTCAGATTCTCCCATTGGAGTGGGGCGCCCCTGTGACTAAGCGTCACAGAATGGTATTGCACTTATTATATAGATGTAATATTATTGTAAGTTGCCAGTTTGTGATTTAAATCTTAGGGAGTCTGTATGGAGTCTGTTTCTACACTCACTTAGGACCACACCACCTAGAGTAGGGGGAAACAGTACTTGGTAGATCCCAGATAGGTGGGAGCGGAGCTTAGGATAGAGGAAGAGTGACAGTTCACAGTTTACCTCAGACGGTGCTGGGAAGGCAGACAGAGTGGTCAGGTCTGGCAGCCCAGCTGAGTGGAGGGTACCCCATCTTTAAGTGGGGGCCCGGGACAGAAGGCAACGGGCCGGGACTGGTAGGAGCCGGCTGGTCACGTTGAGGGAGCACCGGCGACACGGACAGCCGAGGCAGCCAGGAGTTTAACCCTGCCTGCAAAGCCGACGAGCTGCAGGCCCAACAGGACCGGGTTGCTGACAGCCCCACAAAGGTACCTAACCCCTCAAGCCCAAAAGACGGTTCTACACTAGAGGTGGAAGATTGAGTCCCGGTGTCCGGTGGGAAACTTGTGCGTTCCTGCTGTTCCCATTTGGACTGGTACCAGTCTAGATATACCTACTATATACAGACTGCAGGACAGGCGGGTGAGCTCTGCAAGGGTGGGAAAATTGAGAGACAGAAAGAAGAAGTAAACCCTGAAAGACAAAGAGAGGACATCTAAAGACTCCATAAGGGAAACCCTGAGCTGGCAACATCCACCCTGTAAACCAAACTGAACCGTGTCTTGTTATGCCATCAGCCGGTACTGAGTAAGCAGAGTTAATCTTGAACTGGTTTCTGTTATTCTTCCCGCCACAGCCCGGAGGGCTCAACATCATCAGCAGCTCAGCAGAGGGGTAAGAACTGCAGTACCACCATTACCATCAGTGTCCTCCCTCACCATCTCACTACAATAGCTGCCCTGAGGTAAAGCTCTACCTGTGGGGAGCTGTACCACACTTTGCTGCCTCAACCATCACCTCAGCGCCGACTGGCAGTGCCGGTACCATCTTACCGGACACTACAGGTGGCGTCACGATCCCCTGTAAATAACCCCTTTTAACCCCCACCATCAACATCAACATCTACTCTAATTGATCATCAGGGCACGGCACCAGGTCCTGACCATCCGTGACTCCCCACACAGCAGCCCCGGTGTCCGAGTACCCATCATTTAGCTCTGGTTGATTCAGGAGCGCCGCTGTGCTTTATTTTTTTTTTATGTTTTTAGTTCACATGGACCACATAACCCATGTGTAGTAGCACATTTAAAATTATATTCATCTGAACGTACCCTTAAGAGTGAGATTATTGGTCTTTTTTTGTACGTTTTGTCCTCGTGTAGAAGATAGATATCTTCAGGATGATGACTTTTAGAAAGAATCAAATCTTTTCAAATTTAAATTTGTCAAGTTTCCTAAGTTGATTTAATAATTCAATTTGCGGGAAGGCAGACAGAGTGGTCAGGTCTGGCAGCCCAGCTGAGTGGAGGGTACCCCATCTTTAAGTGGGGGCCCGGGACAGAAGGCAACGGGCCGGGACTGGTAGGAGCCGGCTGGTCACGTTGAGGGAGCACCGGCGACACGGACAGCCGAGGCAGCCAGGAGTTTAACCCTGCCTGGAAAGCCGACGAGCTGCAGGCCCAACAGGACCGGGTTGCTGACAGCCCCACAAAGGTACCTAACCCCTCAAGCCCAAAAGACGGTTCTACACTAGAGGTGGAAGATTGAGTCCCGGTGTCCGGTGGGAAACTTGTGCGTTCCTGCTGTTCCCATTTGGACTGGTACCAGTCTAGATATACCTACTATATACAGACTGCAGGACAGGCGGGTGAGCTCTGCAAGGGTGGGAAACATTGAGAGACAGAAAGGAAGAAGTAAACCTGAAAGACAAAGAGAGGACATCTAAAGACTCCATAAGGGAAACCCTGAGCTGGCAACATCCACCCTGTAAACCAAACTGAACCGTGTCTTGTTATGCCATCAGCCGGTACTGAGTAAGCAGAGTTAATCTTGAACTGGTTTCTGTTATTCTTCCCGCCACAGCCCGGAGGGCTCAACATCATCAGCAGCTCAGCAGAGGGGGAAGAACTGCAGTACCACCATTACCATCAGTGTCCTCCCTCACCATCTCACTACAATAGCTGCCCTGAGGTAAAGCTCTACCTGTGGGGAGCTGTACCACACTTTGCTGCCTCAACCATCACCTCAGCGGCCGACTGGCAGTGCCGGTACCATCTTACCGGACACTACAGGTGGCGTCACGATCCCCTGTAAATAACCCCTTTTAACCCCCACCATCAACATCAACATCTACTCTAATTGATCATCAGGGCACGGCACCAGGGTCCTGACCATCCGTGACTCCCCACACAGCAGCCCCGGTGTCCGAGTACCCCATCATTTAGCTCTGGTTGATTCAGGAGCGCCGCTGTGCTTTATTTTTTTTTTATGTTTTTAGTTCACATGGACCACATAACCCATGTGTAGTAGCACATTTAAAATTATATTCATCTGAACGTACCCTTAAGAGTGAGATTATTGTTCTTTTTTGTACGTTTTGTCTTCGTGTAGAAGATAGATATCTTCAGAATGATGACTTTTAGAAAGAATCAAATCTTTTCAAATTTAAATTTGTCAAGTTTCCCAAGTTGATTTAATAATTAAATTTGCGGAGTAGAAATTTACCAATTCACCTGTACACCAATTGCCCTGAGGCCTCCTACCCCTTGCTAGCTCTTTGATGCAAACAATATCTTAGTAATGTCAAAGTAAGTTCCATAAATATGGTTATGGGTAAATAGCTGGTAACAAATTTTCACTACTCTTTTGCCATACACTATGGGTCCTATTAATGAAAGTGTTTATGCCAGAAATATGGTATGAAATACTGTGAGAAGTTGCAAAATGTTTGAGCAATACAAAGCTGTTTACGTTAAACTTTTTTCACTTTTGGAGTTTTTACGCCAGTTTCAGCCAGCTTTGTCAAATCGGTGGCGCTGGGTTAGGTTATGACATCATACCTTATGCCACAAATCATACTCAGTCTCTGACTATTCTTCATTTTCTATTGCTAAACTGTGAGCATTGACATCTTCTCACTAAACAGATTTACTCCAAAGTGATTGCTGCACTGCATCTTCTGCATAAACCTTTATACAGGCTATGATAGGCTGTGCTATACCATGTGATGTGCTGTACTGCATTCCCTGCCTTAACTTTTATACAGGCTATATTCAGCTGTGAGATACTATGTGATGTGCTTTTTTGTGTGATGGTTGTGCTATACTATATGATGTGATAGATGCAAGGCATTATTGGTAAGTTAACCCATTTTTTCCCAAGGTCATGTGAGCTTTCTCTGGCTGATGCAATCTTTTGCATTATGCAAAACAGCAGCAGGACTTTTCGTGACAAAAATGGAATCTCAAATTATTTGGATCCAGCAAATTTCATAAAATACGATCCAACATTAATTTGCATTTAATCAATTCACACATCTCTAATAGTTTTACAAATTTAAGATCACAATACCCCTTCTTTGTACCAGTAGGAACAACTTTAAATTGTGTTTTTCAATTGACAAACAAATATAGAGTGATTTTAAGCTTCTTAACACATTTGTGGCAGAAGTAATCAATCCAGGTAGTTCTGGAATTGCCTTCGAGAAATATATTCCAAAACTGAAAGATGATAACTTTTGTGCCATTATATCAAAATCCCCCAAATAGCAAGTTATATCCACAATTGTAGAGCACATTAAAAACACCTTTCTTGATTTTCCCCAAATTAGTTTGCTAACTCGGTTATGCTTTGTGTTTGCCCAAATCCTTTAAGTGAGATCACACCTATTAGTCATCTCAACTCATGTTGATCTCTACTAAACCTTTCCTCCTTGTCTTTCTCAACTGGGCATGGTTAACTGTAAGGCTGCTTTCACATTACGATTTTCAGTCATCCGATTCTATCCGTTTCAAAACAGATACAATCAGATCCGAAATCAGATCCCATGTTCCCCTATGGGAATCGGATAGGATGTGCCACTACTGGTATCCGATTTTGGCACCATCCGATCCGATCCGATTTAATCACGGGCACAAAATCGTAGCCTGCTACGATTTTGTGTCTGTGACTCAAATCGGACAGCCCGGATCAGTGCTGATCCGAGTGCCCACAACATGGGAGCCTATGGACATCGGATCCAATGTTGGCTCCGTATTCCCTGCCTCTCTCTGTCTCTCCCTGCTACTGCCTCCTCCATCTTCTCCCCCCGCTATTCTATGCTGTCCCCCCGCAATTCTATTTTGTCTCCCCGCTATTCTATTTTGTCCCCCCGCTATTCTATTCTGTCCCCCCGCTTCTCTATCCTCATCTAATCCCTATCCTGTCCCCTCTTGTCTTCCCTGTGTGTAAAAAAAAAAAAAATCCTCCCAGAGTATACATCACCTGTCACCGGCTCCCACGCTGCAACACCATCAGGACTGAAGAGCCTGTGATGATGTCAGATGTCATTGCGGAAGTGAAATTTAAGTGAAAGCAAGTGTTAAAAATAAAAAAAAAATGATTCTCACCTGTCCTGCGATCCACCGTCGTCGGTATCTCCGAATGTACAGGATTTGGCATGACGTCACAGTCACATGACCGATTACCGCGGTAACCGGTCATGTGACCGATGACGCAGTCCCGCCCAGCCAGGTCCTTTCAGCATACGGAGCTAGATGTCTCACATTGGGGGATCGCTGGACAGGTGAGGATCGATTTTTTTTATTTTTAACACTTGCTTTCACTTAAATTTCACTTCTGCAATGTATATATACATTGCGGAAGTGAAATTACACCGCACAGCTCATTCTGTGTCCGTATCCGTGATAGTCACGGACCCAGACACAGAAATAGGTCACCCCCTTTGTGTGTCCGTTCCTGTCCGTGGGATCCTACAAAAAGTAGGATCCCACGGACAGGAAAAAATATGCGAAACCAGCTTCGCTACTAGGAAGCAGCAGTAATGATATAATAAAATAATGATTTATAAAGATCGCCAGCGCGGTTTATGGCGAAACAGGGATGGATGGCAGCAGGATACCAAGCTGCAGGGGTAGGTAAGAAGGGGATGTGGGGTGGTGTTCTGGGGTCAGGATCACTTTAAAGATCCCGCTCCTCGCGAAGCGGGTGGAACCCCCATAAGAGATCGAATCAAAAGATATTGACTATTGAATCAACCAGTATACAGTCAGTTAAACAAATATAGAGAAAGTGCAGAACATTATAGAGTTCTTACAGACATACAGACAAGTAAGACTCTGACAAGACTGGAGGCGATAGGAAGGAGGGGAAAAGGAAATGGGAAATAACAAATAGCATCGGCCTCTATAAACACGTTAGAGAGAAGATAGTTCAGAAACAGCAGCATAGTAGTCCCATGGAGACCAGACCAACATGAATTTATCCACCGAGTCGTTCAGTAAGGCCGTAAAGTGTTCCATCCGCCTAACATCTATAATCCTTCTCTTGAGACTTAGCAGAGAGGGTGCATTTGTTTGCCTCCAGCATCTTGCAATTAGGCATCTGGCCGCTGTAAGTATGTGTAAAAAGAGTCTGGATGTCAATTTGCCCAAACCTGGGGCCCAATATCCCAATAAAAATGCTAGAGGATCTAGAGCAATATCCGCATGTAGGACTTTATCCGCTAGGAATTTGACCTGACCCCAGAAGGGTGCAATCTTCGGGCAAGCCCAGAATATGTGGAATGTGGTGCCCACGTCTCCTCCACACCTCCAACAGGTCGATGGTAAAGAGGGATCCAATCTGTGGAGGACCTCAGGTGTATGGTACCATAGCATTAATATTTTATAGATGTTCTCCTTATAGAGGGAACATATGGAGGACTTAGCAGCGTTTCGCCATATGGACGTCCACTCTCGATCATAAATTCCCTTTCCCAGAGTGGACTCCCATTTCGTCATATATTGAAACGGTCTGTTCTGCTCTGCCCGGGGATTAGATATTAGACCGTAAATTACGGATATCAGACCCTTGGTGTCCGTGGTCCCCCTGCAGAGCCGTTCAAAGTCCGTAGGGACAAGAGACCCTTGCCTTACCAAAAAGTAGTTGGCCAAATTCTTAATCTGCAGATACTGGAAAAACTCCCTGTTGGATAATGAGAAGTGGCGCTTGAAATGATCGAAAGCATGGATCTCCATGGTCCTCCCATCAATAATGTCAGCAAACCGAATTAGACCGGCTTTCAACCAAGGATGAACCATGGAGGACTCTAGACTATTCGGAAGCAGAGGTTGATATATGAAGGACACCAAAGGAGAGCATGGCAACATCAGAGCAAACCTCTTGGTACACATAAGCCATAGATCGCGAGTAAACTGCATAGGGCCTAGTAAAGGGGTGAGAGGGCAGGACTAAGCAGGTGACCACAGAAAAGAGTTAGGGTGAACAGAGGCTATCCAGAGTTTTTCCACTTCAGTCCATCTACTGTAAGCCCATAGGGAGGCCCAAGAGGGGATTCTCTGCAAATGAGTTGCCCAATAGTGTTTTAGAATGTTGGTATCGATAACCCCCCTCTATGTTTATGGGACAAAAGGACATCCCTCTCTACCCTCTGCCTCCTCCGATGCCAAATAAATCCATGATGGCCGCCTGTAGAGATTTCAACTCCGAGAGAGGAATTGCAACTGGCAGTGTTTCAAATGCATATATAAGTTTGGGAAGTATAGTCATATTCACCGCCATCATCCGACCAATCCACGACAGGGGAAGCGACATCCATTTAGTCAGTGTCGCCTTTAAGTCGCGGAAAAGGGGAGAAAAATTGTATTTATACAATGTGTCATAGGAGGAGGTGAGCTGTACTCCCAGATATTTGACCGCGTCTGTCTTCCACCTAAACATGAAGTTCAGACATAGGTGGTCCCAAGTCTCGGGGAGAGATTCAAGGGCATAGCTTCTGTCTTGCTAGAATTCATTTTGTAGCCTGACAGGGCTCCGTAGGTCTTTAAGGCCGACAAAAGATTGGGAAGAGAGATATGGATATTAGTGAGGGTCAGGAGCACATCATCTGCAAATAGTGCTATCTTAAACAATTTGCTCCCGAGCATCACCCCCGAGATATTGCGATCTTGCCGAATAGGCTCGGCCAATGGATCGATACAGAGGACAAACAGGAGGGGCGACAGGGGGCACTCCTGTCTAGTGCCATTTGAAATAGTGAAGGATTTGGAAGTGCTAAAGGGCAGTTTAATGGACGTCATTGGGTAATTATAAAGCGCTTTAAGAGCAGTTAAGAATCCCCAGAGATACCAAAGGACCGCACGGTTTCAAAGAGGAAGGGCAAGGAGAGGCGGTCGAAAGCCTTTTCTGCATCAAGGCTCAGGACAAGGGCCTGCTGCTGCCTCCAATTCGAGACATCCACCAAATCTATAACTCTCCTAGTGTTGTCACCTCCCTGGCGGCAGGGGATAAAACCCACCTGATCCTTATGCACTAGTAGCGGCATCCATTTGTTGAGTCTAGTAGCTAGGAGTTTGGTGAAGATCCTGGAAAAAGCGTATGTCAGGGGCACAGTCAAATGATCCACCAATCACATGCTTAGGAATAATAGTCAATTAAATAGTAGAAGAAGCATGTATATAAGACCGGGATCAGGGAAGTAAAAAACTCTCAGAAATGAGTAATCAAAAATTCATTTATTATACACTGCAAAAGAGAGCAACAATACCAACAGACATTTAAAAACAATTAAAAGGTGGGAACAACCACCTGAGTAGACAATGGTCCTGTAATAATACAATCATATGGCCACTCTTTAATATGATAAGAATGGCAAAGGTAACAGTGGAATGAAGGTGGGGAACCCAATAATGAGTCTGGGGCAATGCTGTAGAGAAAAACTCTTATCTCACAGATACAAAGAACAGTGAAGCCAGTGTAAGGCTGGGTTCACATTTGCGGACCCCTCCACAGCCTTCTGCAGAGGGGATTCGCAATGTGACCGCAGCAGCCGCCAGCTCCTATCTTTATAATGGGAGCGCACGGTGCTGCGCTTGACAGCGCATGACCGTGCGCACCCATTCACTCCCATATGTGATCTGTGCGCAGGCGGACGCCTGCGCACAGATCACACTGTCTCATACGCACCAGGAATGCAACAAGTCGCGTCCCTGGTGCGGATGAGACTGTGTGATTTGTACGCAGGCATCCGCCTGCGCACAGATCACATGTAGGAGTGAATGGGTGCGCACGGTCATGCGCTGTCAACCGCAGCACCGTGCGCTCCCATTATAAAGATAGGAGCTGGCGGCCGCTGCGGTTACATTGCGGATCCCCTCTGCAGAACGCTGTGGAGGGGTCCGCAAATGTGAACCCAGCCTAAAACTGTAACCATATGAATAAGTCTATCAGTAGCACTGTAGAATGGAACACACTGAATATCTTAGAGATTATAGCTGTAATAAAAAATCCAAAAAAAAGAGGTCACAAGGAAGCAACATACCAATGGACAGAAAAGGGGGGTATAAAAGTATATATACCTGTGGGCCCTAAGAAGAAACCACAAACCCCCTGTAAAGTTTAAGCTAAATGTATGTGTTACACCTACAGTCAATGCTAAGATATAAATGAAGTATTGTATTGAAATGGTTCACAGAAGCAGGAGTGTGAACCACCTGTGAGGAAGGAACAGCATGCCCTGTAAAGAAAGAAAATCAATGAATGAGTAAATCAAAGAAAAGCTGTTGCACAAGTCGTGCAGCAGCGTCCATCAAAGATAAGCAAAATCCCCATCTCCCATTCCCAGGAGGAAAAGGAGAACTAAGTAAACCCAAGAGGGGCAACTTGCAACATGTTTTAACCCTATAAGGACCAGGGATAGATCAGAAAAAGAAGGTTATACAGAGTGCAGGAAATTAAAAAGGGAAATAAGAGTACAGGAGACTTCACAGCAGACAATAGACCTGTAACCTAAAAAGAATGGAAAGAAAATGTGTAAGTTAAGATAAGTCCATAATCATGGAACATCAAGAGGGTCTTGTAAGACAGGACCTAATGGAAAAATTAATGGGAAGAATAATGAATTACCGTAGTTAGTGGACATCCTATTATAGCATGACTTCCAAAAGGTCATAGAGTCGGACCTGATGGGAAAAACCAAGAAAATACAAAAGCGCAGTCAAGAAACTGTATGTAGAAGAGAAAAGCTCCTCTACAAACCGGATAATATGGACACTGTAGGAGAGGTAGACTACCAAACAGTAGTATACCAAAGAGGAAAAACTTAAATACAACAAGAGGTGAAAACACCTGATCATTGATAGGGGGACTCCCAGCCCATGGTAAAATCCCCCACCCGAGGAGTCAATCCTTTATTTTAATCTCCACAAGACGGTCATCCAAGACCCAAGAAGAGTCCTCTCTTTAGGCATAATGGATATAATCCAGAGTTCTCAAGTAGCCATGGAAGAATTACACCTTCAGAATGGTGATGCTGGTACAACCAGTGGTGCAGGTCCAAAAGCTTGTGATGATCCATATACATGTTGTCCAGATGTTACATAAAATGCTCCGGATAAGGATCACCTATGGATAAAAAATGATATTTAGTGAGATGGACAACCCAAATCAAAGGTGACCATCTAAGAAACAGACAGAAGAATCCATGTACTTCCACCAATTGACACATAAACAACCTATTTCTTATAGAACCCATTGAAGAGCATTTCCTCATTAAGGCCCTTAGGTGCCATGCTCTGTAAGGTGTAGATCCACCGAGTTTCCTTCCGAAGAAGTTCGTCGATCAAATGTGATTTCCGAATAGCAGAATGAACTCTATCCACAACGATGATTTTCAGGCCCCTGGGTGAACCATGATGGTGAGTGTGGAAATGTTTTGCTACTGATGAAATAGGTTTGCCATTTTTTAAATGGGATTCCACACACAAGATGTTAGAGACATGATTTTGAACTCTTTTACGTAGTTCCTGGTCTCGCCAACGTACAGTTTAGGACACGTACAACATAACACACAGATAACATTGTGTGTACGACAGTTTGCATAATGTTTGGTGGTGATGCCTCCTGGATGTGCCAGACAATCAAGTTGATTCGAGGCCACCATATACTGGCAGACGGAGCAGTCACCACAAGGAAAAGTGCCAATAAGCCTGCTACCTCTCCCCAAGGGTCTACAAAAGTGGCTGGTGGATAAAGAATCTTTAAGGTTCTTTGCCCTTTTTGCCACAAGACGAGGTCTAGGGCCCACAAACTATTAAATCCTGGGGTCGCTACAGAGAATGGGCCAATTCCTTTTGAGGGTTCCATAAACTTCACTCCAATGGTTGTTAAAGGTCGTGATTACGCTCAGGAACTCAGGGGTCATTCTCTGTTGGATGACTACCTCAACTTCATTGGGACACTGAACTCAAACAATCTGAATATCAGATTAACATCACAGTACTCATGGACTGAAGTGGTCTTTCTGGACTTAAAAATACATCAGGAGGCGGGTAAGATCATCACTTCCCTTTACAGGAAAGACACTGCGACAAACAGTTTGCTTCATTATCAGAGCTTTCACCCTCAACACATGAGAGATGCCATCCCTAAGGGCCAATTCTTCCATACCAAGAGGAATTGTTCTAACGAGGCAACTTTTCAGAACGAGGCCCGCGATCTCACGGTGCGATTTAAGAAGAGGGGCTACCCGCAGAAAGTTATCTCGGGTGCCTTTAAAACTACGGTAGCTACCGACAGACAGCTGCTGTTCCAATCTAAACAGAGAATGGCTTTTCCCATCAGGTCCGACTCTATGACCTTTTGGAAGTCATGCTATAATAGGATGTCCACTAACTAATTCATTATTCCTCCCATTAATTTTTCCATTAGGTCCTGTCTTACAAGACCCTCTTGATGTTCCATGATTATGGACTTATCTTAACTTACACATTTTCTTTCCATTCTTTTTAGGTTACAGGTCTATTGTGTGCTGTGAAGTCTCCTGTACTCTTATTTCCCTTTTTAATTTCCTGCACTCTGTATAACCTTCTTTTTCTGATCTATCCCTGGTCCTTATAGGGTTAAAACATGTTACAAGTTGCCCCTCTTGGGTTTACCTAGTTCTCCTTTTCCTCCTCCTGTCTTTTTCCTCCTTTATTTAGCATTTTTAAACCTTGATTTCAGTAATAGTACTGTTAAAATGCCTCCAGTACTGTTTTGCACAGCCTCCTAGAAGTGCGCATGCGCACCTCTGAATGACCGGCCGGTCTGCGCCTGCGCCACTGTTGCTATGCGACGGTACACACAAACATCCAACACTCATTGTGCGATGACGTGCTACCTTGCGTCATCACGCCCACTCTGATCCCGCCTCCCCACATCCGGTCGCACGGTTGCAGACCACGATGAAGTCACAGGTGGGCTGGATAACACTCCTTTATTTTTTTATATAGATTATGGCAGAAAGCAGATCTAACACAGCTTCTTCCCCTTAGGAAGCCGTCTTTCAGGCGGCGATACGCGTCGGGTAGCGGGCTATTTGTGAGTCTGGTCCTCTGGAAGATGGGGATTTTGCTTATCTTTGATGGACGCTGCTGCACGACTTGTGCAACAGCTTTTCATTGATTTACTCATTCATTGATTTTCTTTCTTTACAGGGCATGCTGTTCCTTCCTCACAGGGGGTTCACACTCCTGCTTCTGT
>JARQOC010000003.1:566109623-566265086 GCA_033576535.1 Allobates femoralis
CCCCCCCCGCCTCCTGCAGCCTCCACAGCCCCGGACACAGCCCCCCCCCGTATTGACTCGTGTATAAGCCGAGGGGGAGACTTTTCAGCCCAAATTTTGGGCTGAAAAACTCGGCTTATACACGAGTATATACGGTACATTAAAACCAAGCACACCATTGTTTTTTTCTTATGACGTTCTCAATATGTTTGATGTGTCACCTGACCCTCTCCACATTGAAAAAAATAAAGTTGGATCCAAAATGACCAACTTCAAAATGCACCGAATGCAAATACCGTACTATCCGTGCAAATAGTAACGAATAAACTCGCTCATCACTAGTAGGGAGGATGAAGGACCTGAGAGATAAAATATTACCTAAATAGCTATCAGAGGTGTCACCTTGTGTGGTTGTGAGTGTCACAACCACTATAAAAGCACATCATGGCTGCCATAGTTCCCAGCGTGGTGCATATAGAGTCAGGAGTATGAAGGGTTAAAATCTTCACTGCTGTATTCCACGAGACATCAAAGGGTAAATATAATATTGATTTATTAATCAACATGTTTCAGGGCTCCCTGGCCCCTTTCTCAGAACAAATCAATATAATATTGTCATGTTTCAGGGCATTTCAGGGAGCCCTGAAATGCATTGCCTAATAAATCATTATTATATTTATCCTTTGATGTCTGGTGGAATACGGCATCATTGTTTTAAACCCTTCTTTATCCCTACTTAAATTTTCTGAGATAATAATGTTTGAGCTTTTATTGGCTGAAAACCATAATCATCAACATTTACAGAAATAAACAATTAAAATAGATCACTCTCTATGTAATAACTTTATATAATATATGCGTTTCACTTTTTGTATTGAATTACTAAAAAAAATGTTACTTTTGATGATATTTTACTACCTGCATGTACTGTTTAATGGCTGTGTCTGACCATCCAGGGACATGGTCTGATAATACCACATCTCCTGTGCTGAGATAATCTTATATATGTGTCCCTGCTATGTACTGTGTAATGGATGTGTCTGACCGTACAGGGACATGGTCTGATCATACCACATCTCATGTGCTGAGATAATCTTATATATGTGTCCCTGCTATGTACTGTGTAATGGATGTGTCTGACCATACAGGGACATGGTCTGATCATACCACATCTCCTGTGTTGAGATAATCTTATATATGTGTCCCTGCATGTACTGTGTAATGGATAGGTCTGACCATACAGGGACATAGTCTGATCATACCACATCTCCTGTGCTGAGATAATCTTATATATGTGTCCCTGCTATGTACTGTGTAATGGATGGGTCTGACCATACAGGGACATGGTCTGAACATACCACATCTCCTGCGCTGAGATAATCTTATATATGTGCCCCTGCTATACACTGTGTAATGGCTGTGTCTGATCATACAGGGACATGGTCTGAACATACCACATCTCCTGTGCTGAGATAATCTTATATATGTGCCCCTGCTATGCACTGTGTAATGGCTGTGTCTGGCCATACTGGGACATGCACAAAGTAAAGGACAGCGCCTCACATGTTGACGTCAACTTCAGATTTCTTTATTCCAAGTCCATACAAGCGACATTTCGACCCCTGTGAGGTCTTTATCAATCTCCTGTGCTGAGATAATCCTGTTTTTATTATTTATTTATATAACGCCATTAGATTCCATGGCTCGTTACATATGGAAAGGGTAGATGAGGACAAGTACAATCAATGTGGACAATCAAGTCATACAGGTACAGAAGGGAAGAGGATCTGTCCATGAGGGCTCACAGTCTAAGAAACCTATATATGTGTCCCTGCTATGCATTGTGTAATGGATGTATCTGACCATACAGAGACATGATCTGATCATACCACATCTCCTGTGCTGAGATAATCTTATATATGTGTCCATGGTATGTACTGTTTTATGGCCGTGTCTGTCGTTACAGGGACATGGTCTGATCATACTGTAATAGCCCACAGGTAATGGATACGCAAGGACTGCACGGAACACAGAGTGTTAAACAAATGCACTTTTAATGCAACTGAGGGAAAAGTGCGGGAAAGAAGGGGAAGGAGCGGGAAGGTATGCAAAAGTAAATACAATACATATAACCACTGTGACTAGTTTGCCGAGAATGCAAGATCTCTGAGTGTCTTTAAATAAAGAAATGCAAAGTCTTCATCAAGCGAGACACAGAGTGTTCGTTTTCTTTCTATAACTTGTATATCAACTGCAGAGTCTCTTCCTATCTGTCCCTAACTAAAACAGTGTGCACACTTTACTGCAAGTTTTACTGCGAGGTACCTCGTTGCCGTTGGGGCCCGTAATTCGCTGACAGGCGTCTCTGGAGTGCAGTCCTTGTCTTGGTTCTCTGTCCCGGATCTCTGCTTGCGCGTGCAGTCTGGCCCCTGACTCCACATCCAGTCTCTTTAGGTCTGTCTCTCTCTGCAACAGCATGGAAGTTCTCTCTTCTCCTTCAGGAGACCCACCCATCCATCTCCTGGACTGTTCCATGTCACTCTCAGCAGCAGGGGGGTTTATGTCTGCTATCCTTTCCTTTTTGGCAGCAGGTGGCAGTATAACACAAGGAAGATCCACAAAACATTCCTAAAACCCTATATATAAATGTTAACAGGTCTTACAATACCACATCTCCTAGGTAGAGGAAGATGCAAAAGAGTATACTGACAGTACAGGATCATACTTTTCTTTTGTGAGAATTATTTGTGATCTCATACTGTAATGTCTTTATACTCTTTTGTGTCTCTGGCGCCCTGCTCACACGGGTAACCACAGACTCACCTACAGCATGGATGGATTTTCACAGTGGGAACACGAGTACAAACAATATCTTCCACCCCAACCCAGTAGAGGGAGCTTACCTTGCTTCCCTTAGGCAAGATCCTCTATAAATACTGGTGCTGGGGGCGGAGTTAGACAGAGTGTGCAGTCGCTAGGAGAACTGTGAAGATGTCCTGGTGGCCGGAGCCGCACTAGGCCCGAGCCAGAGACAACTGAACAGCAGCCATCAGTCTAGCTATTGCAGGGACCCAAGAGTGGGGTCGAAGGCAAGATGTAGGAACAACGGAGAAGTAGCAACCGGGGACCGAGGAGCCATTTTGGTTCACTCCAGAAAGCAACCTGGACACCGGAGTCCGAGTCTGCAGGAGAGCACCCAGCCCAGCAGAGAATACCGGTTTTCTGTGAAGACTTCAGTCTCCCGGGCATCTGTCCAGTCACCAACAAGGGAGTTAGGCACCGTAAGAAAGTATAGCGGCAGTCCAACGATGGTTACCCAACACAGCACAGGTGAGAGGAGAGCAGAGGAGGCCAGCCAAGTTCCATACAGTGCAGGGTTTCACACAAGTGAAAAGAGACGAGGAGGCCTTATACCCTCTCACTCTGGAGATCCAGAAGTGCTATCTGAACACCCGGCAGTGTACTGGACGTGTACCTGCAACTATAACACAGTGCATAGCAGGGACACATATATAACATTATCTCAGCACAGGAGATGCAGGATCAGACCATGTCCTGTACGGTCAGGCACAGCAATTACACAGAACATAACAGGGAGACATATATAAGATTATCTCAGCACAGGAGATGTGGTATGATCAGACCATGACTCTGTCAGTAAGCCATTACACAGTAGATAGCAGGGGCATGTTTATAAGATTGTCTCCGCACAAGTACTTTTTTTTTTAACACATCCAATTGTGAAAATTAATATTATTCCAAGATCTATTGCTTAAAATCAAATTTAAAATGAACATTGTTATTGGTCAAAACGCCTTTAAGTATATGCATTGTAATAGCTATAGGATTACAAAATTCACTTACGTATACTGTACTTGCCCAGGTGCCCTTTTCTGTCTGTGTCCGCCTGAATGTCACTAAAGGTTCTTCTACCTTTCTATCCTTGGAAGAATTGCTGATAATCACACAGTACATAGCAGGGACACATATATTAGATTACCTCAGCACCAGAAAATTAAACACATCTAATTGTGCAACTTATTATTATTTCAAGGTCTATTGATTAAAATTAACTTTCAAATCAACTTTGTTTGTTGGAAAACCCCTTTAAATATCACACTTGCACTGTTCTAGCTGTGGGTAGCACTTGTGCTGACTGATTTCATGGGCAACCCGCAAAGCGCTTAGTGTGCGGGTCTCATGGAAACACACATCCCTTAGGAATTTTTATAGCTATATAATTTATTTTGTTCTGGATGTACAGAATTGGAGTTAATATTAAGAGGAACTCTTCTATGGACTTCCTTGAGGTATCCTCAGGGTTAAAACTGCTGTGTAGAATACTACAGTTTGGTAACAGAGTCCAGGCGTGCTGTGATTGGCCGCCTGGACTGCTGGTCATTTAAAGCTTTGTGATTGGATAATAGCTGTTTGAGCGGGAAGCCAGCAGTATTTATACCCTCAGCTGTGAGGAACTGTCAGTCAAGCTGTTGATGATAGTGAAGTTGTCATCATGGATGCCTTTTGTCAGAATTTAGAGAGAAGATTAGTGCTGAGGACGCTTAGAATAGCTAAAATCCCATTTAAAGAAGCAAAGGATAGAATCAGCAACAAGAAAAAATGGTGCAAAAATCCTGTGAGCAGTGCTCCACTGCCATAAAATAGAACATCAAAAACAGGCAGCACTCTATACTTATTCCATGAGGACCCCTTTATTCGGCCACAGGTGTGAATAGCTAAAATCCTGTTTAGCTATACCTGTACCTGTGGTTGCGATATCCATGGATCAAGTGGAGCCGATATTGTTAGCCCCCGTCCTCTCTGATTTTGTTCAGCCTAGCTGTGTGGCGTGAGCTCCAGTCAGATACCTAGAGGGGTGAAGAATAAGGAGGTGCCAGCCCGCAGGAAAAGGAAAGCTAGCCAGAGGTTCTACCCACTCCAGTCTCCCGTGAGGCGCTGCCAAGGGAGTGAATATCACTGGGGTCCAACCATAGACGCTGCAGTGGTGAAGTCGGGGCCTATTGCAAGATTCTCATGGCTCCATGTCTTGCGAGAAGAAGAAGGGGCCCTCACAACAAAGGAGCGAGCAGCCCATCTCGGAGCAACAGCCCGGGGGATCCGGTAAGATCACCGGGCACAAGTGAGTGGAGGGCTGCTTATCTCATCAGTGCAGCAACAGGGAGGTAGTTAGGACTGACTGCGGGGCAGGGGTCATCATTGCAGAGCCTACTGCATCAGTTTATAATAGGCCCCCTGCATCAGGCATTTCGGCTGCTGACAATACATACGCAGTTCATGTCTGGGCATCAGCCCCCTCGTCATCTGATAAGGAAGCTGGGCATTCTATTAGGTTGGCTTCCTTATGTAATCAGTGTAGCATTGAAGTTCATGAACTGCGGGGTCAGCTTGATGTCACACAAGAATGCCTTGTCTTCCTCGTTTATACAGATAAGTACCATGCAAGCTTTTGTTTGGCAGGTTGTGGCTTAGGCTCTAGTTGGTGGTCAGCAAGGGCAGGCTACAGCTTCAGGCACTATGCCTTCAAATAAGTCGTCCGGAGTGGCTGATGTTTTTCTAAAGGAGGCATTGACTTGCCATGTCTCATCCCTGGGTTTCCATCTTTCTGCAGCCACTAAGGAGAAGATATGGCAACGTGAATACGTGGATTTATTCACGTTATTGCCATCTAACCGTTGAAACACAGTTTCTTCGGCTGAAAAAAAGGATGAAAAGCATGAGACCGATAGTGATAAAAAGGGCCCTACAAATCATTCCACAATTGGCTGCAGGCGTTTGCTATATACGCTGCAGTTTTAGGGGAACGGGAGCCAGGATTATGCTCTGGCATGTTCCAGCATTTGGACATTATCCTCGAAGCATATAGGAATTTGGACGAAACTTTTCGGCAAAAATTATTTGTGCACCCGAATGTTCACTGGGGCACAAAAGACGTGGGGCTTTGGGTGAGTTTAATGCTCCCCACAACATTCTTCAACATTGAAGACTGCACCAGCACAGATGCCTAAGAGAGCTTCTGTTTTGCCTACAATGATGCAGCTGTAAATGGCCTCAAATGTGCCGTTTTCGGCACAAATGTTCTTTTTGCAGAGGTGGACATGCAGCATCCAAATGCTATAAAAACAAGGGTCTACAACAGGAGTTATTGGCGCTAGGGATTCAGGGCCTAACGGGCAGGACCTCAGTGAGACTGGATGCCATGCGTCCATTTCTAGAGTTATATCCAGATCGGGAGAAAGCATTGCTGTTCACTGAAGGCTTTCAGTGTGGTTTTCCAGTACCGGAATTCGAGGGTTTGGATTGTGTCATCCACAAGAATTTAGCTTTTTTCCCCTGCATGGTGACGCGGTGGCAGACTATATTGCGAAGGAAATTGGTTTAGGCCGGATTTCGGGCCCTTTTGCTGAACCTCCATTTTCAAATTTCAGAATTTCTCCTCTCGATGTGGTGCCAAAGAAAGAACCAGGTTCTTTTCAAGTCATCCATCACTTGTCATACCCCTATGGAGTGTCATTAAACGATGAACCATCAAAAAAGTTTGGGAAGCAAGGTGTGTAACAGTCCGCGCTGCTGAGTCCACAGGAAACACAAGGAATGCAAGATATATCTTGTAGCAGTATTCTTCTTTATTTCCTACGCGTTTCGGTGCAGTTCCATGCACCTTCCTCAGGGAATATATGAGGAAGGTGCATAGAACTGCACCGAAACGCGTAGGAAATAAAGAAGATACTGCTACAAGATATATCTTGCATTCCTTGTGTTTCCTGTGGACTCAGCAGCGCGGACTGTTACACACCTTGCTTCCCAAAATTTTTTGATGGTTTTTCCATGTGCGAGCGGTCGGTGGAGGTCCTGCAGCAGCTGACATCACTTTCATGCCTTCAAACCAGTTGTGGGTCACACAACTGGAATAGGTGAGTGGAATCTATATACACTACCCATACTGTCAGTGTCACTTTTGATAGGGCACTATTGCGCCTCTTGTTCCCCCATTTTTATTGATTAAACGATGAACTCTCTGGCGATCTTTCTGCAGTGTCTTACACTTCATTTGACATAGCTGTGGCACTTTTGCATCGTTTTGGAAAAGGAGCTCTGATGGCTAAAGCAGATATTAAATCAGCTTTCCGTCTCCTTCCAGTTTGCCCTAATGGTTTCAATACCTTGGGTTTCCTTTTTCGGGGTTCTTTCTATTTCGATTGTTGGTTTCCGATGGGTTTTGCATTTTCATGCTTTAATTTTGAGGCATTTTCATCTTTTTTAGAATGGGCAACAGTATAATCTTTTCCTTGAGGTAGTGATTTACATTACCTCTTCGATTTTTTATTTATGGGACCGCCGGGAAGACAAGATTGCCATTCTGTGGTTTCAGGTTTTTGTAAACTGTTAAGACAGCTGCAATCTTTATTGGGGAGCCTAAACTTTGCTCTTTGCATCATGCCAATGGGCAGAGCGTTTTGTACAGTGTTGGCCAAAAGTATTGACACCCCTGCAATTCTGTCAGATAATACTCAGTTTCTTCCTGAAAATGATTGAAATTACAAATTCCTTGGTATTATTATCTTCATTTAATTTGTCTTAAATAAAAAAACACAAAAGAGAATGAAGCAAAAAGCAAAACATTGATCATTTCACACATAACTCCAAAAATGGGCCAGACAAAAGTATTGGCACCCTCAGTCTAATACTTGGTTGCACAACCTTTAGCTAAAATAACTGCAATCAACGAGTTTCTGACAATGCTCTGCTGGAATTTTAGACCATTCTTCTTTGGCAAACTGCTTCAGGTCCCTGATATTTGAAGGGTGACTTCTCCAAACTGCCATTTTTAGATCTCTCCACAGGTGTTCTACGGGATTCAGGTCTGGATTCATGCTGGCCACCTTAGGGCCCTTTCACATCAGCGTTTTTTTCAAATCGCGGCAGATGCGGTGAAAAAACCGCATCAGCCGCGATTACCGCATACCGGCTGCACTTGCGGCGCGGTTGCGGTTTTTGCCATGCAAAGTATAGGCGGACTTGCGGCAGGTGCGGCAAGTGCAGTTTTGCACTTGCGGCATGTGCGGCCGCGAAAAAAACCGCAGCTGACCGCGGTTTTTTTCGCGGCCGCACCTGCCGCAAGTGCAAAACCGCACTTGCCGCACCTGCCGCAAGTCCGCCTATACTTTGCATGGCAAAAACCGCAACCGCGCCGCAAGTGCAGCCGGTATGCGGTAATCGCGGCAGATGCGGTTTTTTCACCGCATCTGCCGCGATTTGAAAAAAACGCTGATGTGAAAGGGCCCTTAGAAGTCTCCAGTGCTTTCTCTCAAACCATTTTCTAGTGCTCTTTAAAGTGTGTTTTGTGTCATTATCCTGCTGGAAGACCCATGACCTCTGAGGGAGAGCCAGCTTTCTCACACTGGACCCTACATTATGCTGCTAAATTTGTTGGTAGTCTTCAGACTTCATAATGCCATGCACACGGTCATGCAGTCCAGTGCCAGAGGCAGCAAAGCAACCCCAAAACATCAGGGAACCTCTGCCATGTTTGACTGTGGGGACTGTGTTCTTTTCTTTGAATGCCTCTTTTTTTCTCCTGTAAACTCTATGTTGATGCCTTTGCCCAAAAAGCTCTACTTTTGTCTCATCTGACCAGAGAACATTCTTCCAAAACGTTTTAGGCTTTCTCAGGTAAGTTTTGTCAAACTCCAGCCTGGCTTTTTTTACGTCTCGGGGTAAGAAGTGGGTTCTTCCTGGGTCTCCTACCATACAGTCCCTTTTCATTCAGACGCCGACAGATAATACGGGATGACACAGTTGTACCCTCAGACTGCAGTGCAGCTTGAACTTGTTTGGATGTTAGTCGAGGTTCTTTATCCACCATCCGCACAATCTTGCATTGAAATCTCTCGTCAATTTTTCTTTTCGTTCACATCTAGGGAGATTAGCCACAGTGCCATGGGCTTTAAACTTCTTGATGACACTGCGCACGGTAGACACAGGAACATTCAGGTCTTTGGAGATGGACTTGTAGCCTTGAGATTGCTCATGCTTCTTCACAATTTGGTTTCTCAAGTCCTCAGACAGTTCTTTGGTCTTCTTTCTTTTCTCCATGCTCAATGTGGTACACACAAGGACACAGGACAGAGGTTGAGTCAACTTTAATTTATGTCAACTGGCTGCAAGTGTGATTTAGTTATTACCAACACCTGTTAGGTGCCACACGTAAGTTACAGGTGCTGTTAATTACACAATTTAGAGAAGCATCACATGATTTTTCTAACGGTGCCAATACTTTTGTCCACCCCCTTTTTTATGTTTGGTGTGGAACTATATCCAATTTGGCTTTAGGACAATTCTTTTTGTTTTTTTCATTGAAGACAAATTAAATGAAGATAATAATACCAAAGAATTTGTGATTGCAATCATTTTCAGGAAGAAACTGAGTATTATCTGACAGAATTGCATGGGTGTCAATACTTTTGGCCAACACTGTAGAAGATTATATGATGGCACTAAAGGCTTTTCCTCACCGAATGATAATATTCATGTGTCCAGTGCCATGAGTGATGATTTACGAGTTTGACTCTGCTTTATTGAGCAGTTTAACGGACGATGCTGTATACAAGATGTTTTTATCGAGTCTTCGGTTTTGCAATTTTTCGTCAACAATACCGATTGCTATAAGCTCTCCATTTCTTTCAGCCCTCAGGCTCATGGCCTGTGTGGTGGTGCTCCGGGACCCTCGGATTCAGTCTTGTTTGTTGCAGGTTTTTTTCCATTTATGTTGCCTTGTCGGTTTGGGTTCATCAGATTTCGAACAAGAGAATTGTATTGCAAACGATGAACAGAGGCTTGGTTTTTGGCTTTGAACAGTATGACATCAAAAAACCCTCTTGTAAATTCACTTATTCGTCAGATCATCTTTTTATGTCTATCTTCGAATGTATGGTTAAAGGGACAAATCCAAGAATTTATGTATCTGTCATCTCACACTTCTTTTTCTTACCAGAGCATGCGGGAATGTGCAGGTCTGCATTCTGTTATGGACCAGGATTATATTTCGTGCCCGGATCACCTATGGAAACTTTTACGGCCATAGTGGCTGAGCATATCCGGACTTCTGTGTTACAGGTTACCTGAGCTGCATATGTGGCCGCATGGGAGGAGTGGTGCAAGCATTGCCGCATGGTTAAGGAGGGCTGTTGAGTAGCCGACGTTCAATTAGTTTTAGAGTTTATTCATGGTTTATTGTCCAACAATATGAGTTTTTCTAAAATCCATAAAACAATTTCTGGAATTTCATTTTTCCTTAAACTGTATGGCAATCAGTCTTTGTTTACCCTTTTCCCTATACAACAACTGTTTAAAGGTTTTAAAGAAAAAGCATAGCCGTCCTAATGGGAGGAGAGCCATTTATCTTGATTTATTATTTAGGTTTTGGCAAGTCTTACCATCTGTGTGTTTTAATGAATTGGAGGTTTTGCTTTTTCATGCTTGCTTTAGTTTAGCATTTTTCAGTGCTTTTTGGATTAGCAAGTTAGTCAATCACAGCAGATGAGTTCTAACAGGTCTGCTGTTTCAGGACCTTCGTTTGCATTGTGATTATTGCAAAATTTTTCTTAGGCATTCAAAAACTGACCAGAATAATTTGTTTAAATGCAATCTGCCATCCTATTCTTTGCCCATTGGCCAATTTGGGCAATTGGGTGAAGGTGCGCCCATCGGGCTATGAGCTTTTATTCATGCACACAGATGGATCTCCACTGACAATTTTTCAGTTTAATCCTGTTTTATGTAAATGCCTTCATGCTTTAGGTGTGCCTGGAGACCGTATTTCTGTGCATTCTTTCTGAGTTGGCGCAGCGACTTTGGCGGCATTGGCTGGAATCTCTGAGGCACAGATCTGTAAATTAGGTAGATGGTCGTCTCATAGAATGCGCCTGTACATACGCCCTAATGCCATTGTTTAATACTTTTTTGTTTTTTCAGGTACCAAAATCATTTGGATTATAGGTAATTCTCTTGTGTACTGGGTGAAGAAACGGTGAAGAAAAAAGGAAATATTCTCCTAATTTATCTTTTACTCCATCGCAGGTGGCTATTTTTTGGTTTGGTAGGAGAGATGTGAGTTGGGATTCTTTAATTTCACTTCTTCCCAAACTGCTTTCTGTTTCCTCTCGTCCAGATTTGATTGTCCTGCATGTGGCAGGGAATGATATAGGGAAGGCTAAAACATTAGACCTGCTTTGGAGCATTAAACAAGATGTGAAGTTTATACAGGATAGTTTTCCCATTTCTGGCTTGGTCTTCTCTGAGGTTGTTCCCCGCCTCATCTGGAATGATGGCAATTTCTGTTTTTTAGAAAATATTAGAAAACTAATTAATAGAACCATTGCTAGGTTCATGCACATGGTGGGAGGTTTATCTTTCCGCCATGTGGATTCAGAAGGGGTTTTAACAGGATTTTACAGGGATGATGGGATTCACCTCAGCGATGTTGGTTTAGACATTTTCAACCTGTGCTTGCAAGGTGTGGTTGAAAGATGGCTTTTGCATTTGGGGGGGCTTCACCGTAGCGGTGAGCCCAGTTGAGGAGAAGGCGCCCAAGCACAAATGGGTGTGGAAAGCTAACTTATGTGGATTGAGAAGTTACGATGGATAATTTCCCATCCTAATTGTCGTTTTAATGTTTTACTGTTTATTCATTGGATTTGTATATTTTATTAACCTTAAGTAAAGCCTCACGGCCATCTTAAACCACACCAAGTAGTTTGTGTCATTTTATTTATGGGTTATTTATTCAGAGTCATTGGGGGGCTGTGTTCCCATGGTGGGTTTCAATAAAATGGCACCAGTGACACTGGGAAAGCTGTGCAAGTCTATTGGTAGAGGGATAGGTCATGTTTGTTGAGGATCAGAACAGGCTATGATTTTGAGTTGTTTTTTCCCCTTGTTCTTTGGAGACTCTAGCATTTGGTGAAGTCAGTTTAACTCCTTGAGGAAAAGTCAATTTTGGCCAAAGAAACATAAAACAATGTAATGCTTTTACCCTCTCTCAACTACTCTGGCATAGCATGGTGACGCAAACACACCCACATACTGTATATTGGCACCCACACCTCTTCACACGGTACAGTGGCCCCCACTAGCCCTCCACACTGTATAATATCCTCCACACAGACCTCTGCAAAGTATGATGGGCCCAGCACAAACCTTCACACTGTATAATTGCTTGAATAAAGTATTATGATCCTCAAATAGACCTCCATAAAGTTTAAAGGTGCCCTCAAATATTATAATGAACCCAACCTATCCCTCCAAATAGTATATTGGTCATTTCTTGAGCCTCCATATATTAGAAAGGCCCCCACATAACCTTCTATATAGTTCAATTTGCCCCACATAATTATCAATATAATATTATGCATCCATCATAGTTCTCTATCTATTTACAGAATCGCACTGTGCAGATGTCCCTAATCAAGTGGTGCACAGCTGTATTTCCACACCTAAGTGATGCCACACACACAGCCTGATGCACACTATCCCCATCCGCTCCCAGCAGTCCACCCGGTCTCCCTCCTGTTTAAACTGCCCCCCCCTCGATCTGCCCCTCACCACCCGGTTTTCCCCCCGCTGATTCTGATCCCCTTGCTAGATCTGACCTCCCTGCTCGATCTGACCCCCATGGCTCAATCTGCCCCTGCCACTCAATCTGCCTCCTATTGCTTGGTGTCCTTCCCGCTTGGTGGTACCGCTGCCCCGTCCCAGACAAATGACCTGTGTGATGCAGCGGGTAATATCATAGACTTACACATTTAGGCTACGTTCACACATTTGCGTATTTTGCTGCGCTTTTTTGCGCGCGCTTTTTGCCGCGTTTTTCGGCCGCGCAAAAAAGCGCAGCAAAATACGCAGGGGCTTTCACACACTGCGCTTTCTTTACCCCAGAAAGCGCAGTGATGTCACAGAGGGGAGGAAGAATCCTGCTTCCTCCTCCCCTCTGTGACAGCCCCATTAGATTTCACAGTGTATTAATATACACTGTGAAATCTAAATTAAACAGAGGTAAATGTATGTAAAATAAAAAAGAATTAATACATCACCTCTCCGGTGCTTTCTCCCACTATCTGGTGCCTTCTGCCGCTGTCCGGTCTCCGGTTCTAAGTGAGAGGTGTACTGATAAGACCTGTGGTGACGTCAGAGGGGGGGCGTTCCCAGGGCGTTCCCATCGCTGATTGGCTGTTCGCGGTCATGTGATATGTATATGTATCACATGACCGCGAGTGCCGGGAACGCCCCTCTGACATCACCACACGTCCTGTCAGAAGAGATCTCACTTGGAACCGGGGATCGCACAGCGGCAGAAGGCGTCGGACAGGTGAAGTATTGATTCTTTTTTATTTTTCAGACACTTGCTTTTGTTTAATTTAGATTTCACAGTGTGTATTAATACACTGTGAAATCTAATGGGCGGCCACAGCTGTCACAGGGGGAGGAGGAAGCTGGATTCTTCCTCCCCTCTGGGAGAATACGCAGAAGTAGCTGCGTAAACAATTGACATATCAATTGTTTACGGAGCTGCGTTTTCTCCCGGAAAACGCACTGCGTATTTTTACGCAATGTCTGCACTGCAAAGTGAATTTCACATTCACTTTGCTGGCAGACAAAAGGCACATTGCGTATTTTGAAAAGCGAGCGTAAAAAAACGCGGCAAAATACGCAATGTGTGAATGCAGCCTTATATACACACATATATACATACACACCCCATCATACACATATAAAAACATAAACACACACTATACACATATATAGACACACACACCATCAAACTCATAAACACATACACACACATACTGTATATACACAAATACACATATACACACATATACACATGTGGCAGGTCACATCATACACATATACACACATGCATACACACATATAGACACGTATACACACATACACACACAGTGGGTCACGTGACGGAGCGGGTCATGTCATACACATACACACATATACACACATGTACACACATATACAAATATACACACACTAGATGGTGGCCCGATTCTAAAGCATTGGCTATTCTAGAATATGTATGTAGTTTATTTATGAAGATTTAAGAATAATGCAATGTAAAGCTAGGTGTAAATCTGCACAATGGCTGCCTGAGCTTCATCCTCAGCCTGTCAGCGCAGGCTGAGGGTTGTAGTGCACTCACATCTGCCAATACAATGGCTGCCTGAGCATGATCCCTCATCCTCAGCCTGCCAGGTCCTCTAGGAGTGGCATCAGCTAGCAGGATGCTCTGCAGTGCGGGCACACGATAGGCTGCCAACCTCCCCTGTGCCCCATCACTCACCGCCCGGAGGTAGGATGCAGTGCAGCGGAGGGCAAACCATTAGAAGAGGTGTGGTGCTGTATTCCGCTGTACAGAGCTGCTGTGCGTTTGTAGTAGTATTGTGTATTGGTAGATGCTCCCTAATGTGCAGCTCCTACATCTACTAAATGCATCGCGAAAATCCCGTTTTGAATGCGTGCAGCTGTTTTACATACACTGCGCTCATTGGTCGCCGCGGCTGGCGGCAGCCAATGAGCGCCGGCGCGCGATTTCCATGACAGACAGAACATTAGGAGATTATACAGTAGATATACCCGTTAGGGCCATGTCACACACACAGATATCTGTGCAGATATTGTTCACAGATCTCTGGTTGCAGTGAAATCATGGACACATTGTTCCATTTTGTGGCCGTGTACAAATGATACAATGTGTCCATGATTTCACTGCAACCAGAGATCTGTGAACAATATCTGCACAGATATCTGTGTGTGTGACATGGCCCTTAGGTTGGGGTCACACACACAGATATCTGTGCAGATATTGTTCACAGATCTCTGGTTGCAGTGAAATCATGGACACATGGTTCCATTTTGTGGCTGTGTACAAATGGAGCAATCTGTCCATGATTTCACTGCAACCAGAGATCTGTGAACAATATCTGCCCAGATATCTGTGTGTGTGACCCCAGCCTTATACATATATATATATACATACAGACATGCGCCGGTTTACGTCAAACACATATATACACATATAATAATAATAATTTATTCATTTATATAGCACTATTAATTCCATAGCACTTTACATACATCAGTAATGCTGTCTTCTCTTGGAGCTCACAATCTAAATATCCTATCAGTATGTCTTTACAATGTGGGAAGAAACCAGAGTGCCTGGAGGAAATCCATGCAAACACAGGGAGAACATACAAACTCCTTGCAGAGGTTGTCCTTAGTGTCCTTGGTGGGAATTGAACCCAGGACCTCAGGACCTCAGTGCTGCAAAGGCTGCATTGCTAACCACTCGAGCCACCATGCCACCCTACAGTGTCTTGTGAAAGTATTTGGCCCCCTTGAACTTTTCAACCTTTTGCGACATTTCAGGCTTCGAACAAAGATATAAATTCTAATTTTTTTGTGAAGAATCAACAACAAGTTGGACATAATCGTGAAGTGGAACGAAATTTATTACATATTTTAAACTTTTTTAACAAAAAACTGAAAAGTGCGGCGTGCAATATTATTCGGCCCCCTTGAGTTAATACTTTGTAGGGCCACTTTTTGCTGCGATTACAGCTACATGTCGCTTGGAGTATGTCTCTATCAGTTTTGCACATCGGGGCCAAATACTTTCACAAGGCTCTGTATATATGCGACAGGTCATGTGACGTGGTGAGGACATACACATACCAATACACACACATATACAGACACACATATACAAACACATGGAAGGTCACGTGACACAGTAAGTCCACATATACACACATATACACATGTATATAAACACATATACACACATATACACACACACGGCGGGTCACGTGAGGTGGCAGGGACATACACACATACAGACAAAAAAAGCTGAGATCAACCCCTTTATTAGCCAGTCTGTCACTGCTACACAGCAGCTAGAAGAGCGGTGTAATCGCCAGTTCTGGCATCTGTCATGGAAGCGTCAATTCTGGGGTGGATGCTGGCTGCAATTTTCAGCGTGGGGGGCCCAGAATGTTTGGCTGGTAATAAAAAATGCGGTGAAGCCCACGCTAATTTTTTTAAAGTTATTTATTTAAATAATTTTTAAAAAATTGGGCTCCCCTGTATTTTTCATTGCCAGAGAAGGTAACAATAGGTTGCAGATGTTGGCAGCCAGTAGCTACTTAGTTTACCTGTGCTGGCAATAGAAAATACTGCGAAGCCCTACAAATTTTGTACCAGGTAATGAAACAACTTTATTAAAAGATATAAACACAGAAACAGGTTTTTAAGTAAAAATACATTTATTTACATACTGTTCATTACATACAGCGGTAAGACAGCTCAAAGGAGAGAGCACATGAAGGGAGAAAACATCACAGTGAAGAAAGAGACAGCACAAAAGGTAGGAGAGTGCATACAGGGAGATAACTTAAAAAGGAAAGGGAGAGTGGGCGGGGGGAGAGACTGCCCACTAGCCCGCCCCCATTGTGACATCACTGTCCTCCCGATGCAATAGCATTGGGCCCCCATCTAGTATGGTATAATTAGCTACACATAGTCCTCCAAATAGTATTATGCCCCACATTAGTCTTCCATATAGCACAATGCACACCATAGCCCTTCATATAGTATAATACAACACGCTTCACATATCATACTGCACCCCATAATCCTTCATATATTATAATACACCCCATAGTCCTCAAGTTATTATAATGGACACCACATAGCTCTAAATATAATAAAATGCACACCCCATAGTCCTACATATAGTATCATGCACACCATAGTCCTCAATGTAGAATAATGCACCCCCCATTGTCTTCCATGTGTTATAATGCACTTCCCATAGTCCTCAATATAGTTTAATGCACCCCAATAGTCTTCTATATTTTATAATGCACTATCCATAGTCCTCAATATAGTATAATGTACACCCCATAGCCCTCCATATAGCATAATGCACATCCCATAAACCCCCATATAGAATATTTCACCCTCAAAGTCTTCCACATAGTATAATGCACCTCAATAGTCCTCCATGTATTATAATGCACTCTCCATAGTCCTCCATATAGTATATTGCACACCCCATAGCCTTCGATATAGTATAATTCACATCCAATAGTCCTGCATATAGTATAATGTCTCTCATAGTCCTTCATATATTAATATGCACACCCAATAGTCCTCTGTATAGTATAATGCACCATCCATAGTCCTCCATATGTCACAATGCACCTCCATAGTTCTCCGTATAGTGCAATGCACCTCCCTTAGTTCTCCATGTATAATAATACACCCCATAGCTCTTTTGAACACAAAAGCTGGTTGCAGCAAAATGTTATGGGTTTTGGATTTTTCTTTTGTTCCTTTACTTTGCATTTTGTTAAAGGCAATCTGTCGCCAGGTTTTTGCTATGTAATCTAAGGACAGGATAAGGTGAGGTTAAAAGCTCTTGTGCTGTTGTTTACTTAAACTGAATGTTTTATCACTACGATATCATTCCTGTGACAAATGGGGATAAAAAAACCTCAGTTTTCTGGATGAACATTGTACCAATTATAATTATTTTACTGTAGTGTGCATTTACCAATAAAGTAATTTTCTGTAGTGCACTAGAAGAGCGATAACCTTCCCAGGCTTGACACCTCTCAGGGTTATACCGTAGAGTTCATAAGTTTTCCTTTTTTGGCCACTTATTGCGTTAAACTCCTAATCATAGAGACAGATACAGCAATAGTGTGCATGTAATTAGCATGATGCGTGTACTCCTATGATACGACTACTGCCTGCCACTCACACGTATATTCATCATGTTTTGAGAACTGGTTAAAACAAAATTAAAGTGTTGCCACTCACACGTATATTCATCATGTTTTGAGAACTGGTTAAAACAAAATTAAAGTGTTGTAGAAAGCTCGTGTATGTCTTCTATATCCTATGAGACGCTTTCTGTGCGTACCCTTAGGGTATGTCGATGTTGTTACTAAAACGTCTTCCAATAAATACATATCTTTAAAACAAACATAGTTATTCCTGAATAAACCCTGAAGCCAATTTTGTGCACAGTATCCTTTTAGTACTTGAATGCCCACACAGTAGACATTTCATATGTATTTTTGTTAAAATAATTTGTTCAAACCTGCTCCTTTCATGGCTAAACTCTCGTCTGATGCGAGTCCCAGTCTAGATCAAGAGTAAAAAGACACAGATAACAATGGAAACAATAAAATACAGGAACTGACTGCCAATTTTGTAACTAAAAACTATACTAACAACAGCACAATATCGAGGACATTAGTCTTAACTTTTTCCATCAGTTCTCTAAGCAGCTACTGGAAAAGTGCCATATCCATACAAGTACATTGGATATTTAGATAAGTGAGTATTGGCGCACATGCAGTAGCCTGGATAAGAAGCAAAACAATTCAACTCATAAACCCAGGTATTAAATTCAATGCCTGCTTCTTGGTGCCCAGGTCTATTACTTTGGAAGCTTATACATTTTTATCTTGATTAATGCAGGAAACATTCCAACTTAAATATGGAGCAGCCATTCAGGAGATACCTCGTCTTGGGAGTTCCATGAATTTCACTTGGCCTTGGAAGATTTAACTACACAGATACAGTACTATGTATGTGCTGCCGAATGAATCGAGGCCATCTAAGCTTAAGGGCCTGTATTACATTTCGTCTTCAAGAAATATTCCAGACACAAATGGATTGAGTTAGGAAATGTGTGGCCCTTGTATGTACAGGATTATATGATACTTTTGATATTGCAAGATCAATTGTTCCCTACCCAAAAAATGTGGGAAAAATATATCCTCAAAGATGTAAGTTTGCGAGCAGAACCTTCACTACTGTTGGTATGTTTAGTAACCTTCATTGAGGATGTTAACATGTATCTAAAAAAATAATGAAAAACATCCACACATGGATGAGACAGGTCGCACCTAAGGCACAAGAGACACCAAACGACCATATATCTAATTCAAAGTGGCCACCATGTGCACACCTGCACCTGGATTCTATTCGCTGGCCAGCCTTTTTAAACCGCCACTTCACCCCAGCAAGGTGCCCTGACTAAGTACTAGCCAAAGCTGCCATAGGGGTCGGCGGCATCCTATTGTGTGAGCCTCTGTATTGGTAATACTTTATTTTTATCATGTTTGGGCAGTAGTTTTTGACACATGGTGGCCTGTTGGCATAGGTACCTGCCTCTCTGTATATGATTTCAAAGGTTACTGTATACAAACTCGCTATATGCTATGTAAATACTTGATTTGCCTATGTAAAGGTATTCATGTGAAGCATCAGAGGCTATATATGTACGCTCAACACTAACTGTATACACCTAGCCTTTGTTGCATACCAGGTGTATGTCTTTTTATTTGTACATAAGACTGTATTTGTACTTTGTATTTGAATATAATTATATATTGCTGCCCTTGTAGTATTTGTGTCATATAAACTGCTTCATAATTGTATGTGCATTGGCTTTAAAATTGTGCTCTTTGGGTGCCCGCCTGCCATCATGGCTGCTAATCATGTATGTTTATGGCCCCCTCTCCTTCTGGTTTTTAATCAATAAATAAGCACGTTTAACTTTGAATTAGACATATGGTCGTTTGGTGCAGTGGCGGAACTTCAGATCGGCGGGCCCTGGTGCAGCTGTAGTTGAGGAGCTTGGGGTGCTAGCAGCTCTAGGTGAGGGGTGGGGGGGGGTGGTGCTAGCAGAGGGGCTTTGTGTGCGGCTCCTACCTGCACAGAACCGCGCAATGCAGGTCTGGGAGCCGGGGCTGCAGAGGAGAGGAGGGGCGGGAACAGCCAAGGGAAGCAGGAAGCTTCCCTCAGTTAACCTCCTCTCCTCTGACACAGGGTCACAGGGGGCCCCCTAGAGGTGCTTGAGGGGCCCCCTACCCAGTCGGGGCCCTGGTGCAGCTGAACCAGCTGCACCACGGTAGGTCTGCCTCTGGTTTGGTGTCTCTTTGCTATACTCTTGGCATGTGTTGTATTCTTGTTACTCTGTATTGTCTCATAATGTCTGTACATGTCCCCTCTGAACCGTGAAGTGCTGCGGAAAATGTTTGGTGCTATGTATCATAAAAAATTATTATTATTTATTATATGAATAATCGATACAATTATGGCTAAAAGTGTGGGCACCTTTGAAATTGTTCCAGAAAATGAAGTATTTCTCCCTTAAAAATATTGCAATTACATATGTTTTGTCATACACATGTTTTTTTTCCATTGTGTGAATTGGAACTACACAAAAAACGGAGGAAAGAAGGCAAATTGGACATAATTTCACACAAAACTCCAAAAATGGTCCGGAGAAAATTGTTGGCACCCTAAACTTAATATTTTGTTGCACACTCTTTGGAAATAACTGCTATCAGTATCATGAATAGCAGCATTCTGGTCGCAGTGTGTTTTCGATGTGTCCAAAATGCTACATTGCACAGTACATGCACAGTGGATGGGATTTATAGAAATCTACTGCCCACTGTACTTATTTCTTACACAGTGCAAATTGACATGCGGTGCTGCTTCCAGAGCTGCAGAATATCAGTTTATGCTTGCAGAGATGCTAGTGTTCTCAGAGAACACAGCGAAGATACACTGCTCCCAGAATTATGATCGTCGGCACATTTTCCCACGCAGGACATTAGCATGTCAGCAAGAGAAAACATGTTATGTCCAGAATGCAGCATGTCCTTATCATGGGCACTTACCTTTACACCTTGCAACTGGAATTTTAGACCACTCTTCCTACTATTCCTGGTTTCTCATATTTGAAGAGTGCCCTCTCCTGACAGAAATTTTAAGATCTCTCCTCGGGTGTTCAATGTGATATAGATCAAGACTCATTGCTGCCGCTTCAAAACTCTCCAACTCTTTGTTTCCATTCATTTCTGGGTAATTTTTGAAGTATGTTTGGGGTCATTGTCCTGCTGGAAGATCCATGATCTTGGACACAAACCCAGCTTTCTGACATTGGGCACTATATTGCGACTCAAAATCCTTTGATAGTCTTCATATCATGATGCCTTGCACACAATTAAGGGTGCCTTCACACTTGCGCTGGGCAAATCTACTCGTTAGGACTCGTTACTCTGCAAGTAGTAGTGGACTCGTAGGATTCGGTACTCTGCGAGTTTCCAAGCAATTACTCACACAGTAACGAAATGAAATCCAATGAAAATCAATGTCAATCCGGTAGTTTAACATTAAAACCGGATTGTCCCTGTCCTCAATCTGATTTCATAGACATAATTGTTAAATTCAACCGGATTAACCCAAATCGTCACAAACCGAGACAATCCGGTCACATTTAACATTGCTGTGTATGGGACCGGATTCAACCGGATTTAACCGGATTGGTACAATCCGGTTTCACATTAAATCTTTATGCTTTTTAGCGACGGCTTCTAAACTATGATTAAATGAATTGCAGGTTGTTCCTCTGCTGCCAGACCTCTTTTTTCTCTTTATGGGGTCCAGCAGCAGAGGAATTACTCGCAATTACTCGCAATTACTCGCTTCCCCATTCATTTACATTCGATTCGGACTCGTTAGAGTCTAGCGATTCCGAGTAATTTAGGATTCGCCTATCCCTAGTCCCTGCGCTGCGATACATGCTACAGGCTAAACAGTGGCTGGCAGCTGATGTCTGTAGTACCGTGACTGGGAGTGGTGCATGACAGTAACATCATGCACCATAGCACACACGCCTATGTCAGCTGCTAACTACTTTGCTTTGGCTATTGACGACACCGAGTGACTTGGGAGCAAATAAAAGGTGGGTAGAATGTTTTTGTTTATTTTTAATTATGCATTAGAGATAGAACAGGGACTATGTAAATTAAAGCTTATAACCTGATGTTAAATTCATTGTATAAATTACTCTTTTGAAAGCTGAAACCCTCCGAAATGTGGTTTAGGTTAAGAAAATAAATTGGCATCACTGCTGAAATATTGATCATTTAATGAACACAGAATGGTCATATTTTGGCAAGACAAAAGTTTTGTCGCCCAAAGAAAGTAATGGTATTTACAAGCAAAAAATTAACTTAAAATACAAATATATGTTGCATAACATTGGTGAATGAAGTTGTGGTGCTATTAGAGTCATATTTAATATTTTGTGTGACTTCCATGAGCTTGAAGGACTGCATCCATGTGGTTCAACAATGATTCATACAATTTATAAATGAAGTCGTCAGGAATAGCAAAGAGTGCAGTCTTACATGACTCCCAGAGTTCATCTAGATTCTTTGGTTTTGTCTTCCAAGCTTCTTCTTTCATCCTACCCCAAACATGCTCAATGATGTTCACGTCTGGTGACTGGGCTGGCCAGTCCTTGAGCACCTTGATCTTTTTTGCCTGGAGGAACTTTGTTGTAGAGATGGATGTATGAGATGGAGCACCATCCTGCTGCAGAATTTGACCCCTTTTATAATTTGGATTATAAGAGTAGTTGATATTTCTTGATATTTTAGGCTATTGATATTGCCATCCACTTTGCAAATGTTTCGCACACCCCCATACTGAATGTAACCCCAGACCATGATCTTTCCACCACCAAATTTAACTGTTTTCTGGGTGTATTTTAGATCCATATGGGCTCCAGTAGGTCTTCTGCAGTATTTGCAGTGGCTGTGGTGTAATTCTACTGAAGATTCATCAGATAAATCCACCTTCTGCCACTTTTCCAGCGTCCATCTGTTTAGCAGGCTGTGGGACTTTTTGCAAATACAACACAGATTTTTTTTATTTGCCTTTTGTTAGAGGCCATTTCGAGACAGAATCCTACAAGCTGTTCTAGTTGACACAGGGACTTGAGGTGACCAGGCCTGTTGGAGCTCTGCTGTAGTGGAAGAAGGGCTTGCTTTGGATTTTCTAACCAACAACGTTCCTCCTGAGCAGTTGTTTTGGGGGGGTCTGCCGGACCTGGGCTTGTCAAACACATCTCCAGTCTCTTCATATCTTTTTTTAATTCTTTGTACTTGACGGTGAGACACATTAAAGGTGCCAGCCACCTCTGCAGTGGAACTGGTCTTCAGCCTCTTGATAATCAAGGCTTTGTTCGCAGGGTGGATTTTTGGCATGATGCCAGAGCTCAAGTAGCAGTTCAAGTGCAGGTCTGGGGTGCTGGGCTTCTTTTTATACACACTCACTAATTAACCGATCATTTAGTGAGCCCAGGTGAGGATGTAAACTTGGATTGGGTGCATTATATAACCAGGTGACAAGATATTTGTCTTGCTAAAATCTGACCATTCTGTGTTCATTAAATGATGAATATTTCAGAATTGATGCCAATTTATTTTCTTAACCGAAACCAAAATTGGGAGGGTTTCAGCTTTCAAAAGAGTCATTTATACAACCAATGGATGAATTTAACGTCAAGTTATAAGCTTTTATTTACATAACATGGATAAGCGACATAACTTCTGTCAGGGAGTGTATACCAGGATGGGGACCATATTTACCATATATATCTGGATGGGGGCCATATATTCCAGGATGGGGACCATATATGCCACGATGGGGGACATATATACCAGGGTCTGGACACATATACCATTATGAGATCATACCAGGATTTGCCCAGGATGAGGACATATATACCTTTGATGGAGAACATATACAGCAGGATGGGGACCATGTATACCAGGATGGGCCCAAGATGAGCAATATATACCAGGATGGGCCCAGAATGAGGATTTATATACCAGGATGGGCTAAGGATGGGGGACATTTATACCAGGATGGGATACATACAGTTGTGACCAAAAGTATTGACACCCCTGCAATTTTGTCAGATAATACTCAGTTTCTTCCTGAAAATGATTGCAATCACAAATTCTTTGGTATTATTATCTTCATTTAATTTGTCTTCAATGAAAAAACACAAAAGAGAATGAAGCAAAAAGCAAAACATTTATCATTTCACACAAAACTCCAAAAATGGGCCAGACAAAAGTATTGGCACCCTCAGCCTAATACTTGGTTGCACAACCTTTAGCCAAAATAACTGCGATCAACTGCTTCTGGTAACCATCAATGAGTTTCTTACAATGCTCTGCTGGAATTTTAGACCATTCTTCTTTGGCAAACTGCTCCAGGTCCCTGATATTTGAAGGGTGACTTCTCCAAACTGCCATTTTTAGATCTCTCCACAGGTGTTCTATGGGATTCAGGTCTGGACACATTGCTGGCCACCTTAGAAGTCTCCAGTGTTTTCTCTCAAACCATTTTCTACTGCTTTTTGAATTGTGTTTTGGGTCATTGTCCTGCTGGAAAACCCATGACCTCTGAGGGAGATCCAGCTTTCTCACATTGGGCCCTACATTATGCTGCAAAATTTGTTGTTAGTCTTCAGACTTCATAATGCCATGACAACGGTCAAGCAGTCCAGTGCCAGAGGCAGCAAAGCAACCCCAAAACATCAGGGAACCTCTGCCATGTTTAACTGTAGGGACCGTGTTATTTTCTTTGAATGCCTCTTTTTTTCTCCTGTAAACTCTATGTTGATGTCTTTGCCCAAAAAGGTCTACTTTTGTCTCATCTGACCAGAGAACATTCTTCCAAAACATTTTAGGCTTTCTCAGGTAAGTTTTGGCAAATTCCAGCCTGGCTTTTTTATGTCTCGGGGTAAGAAGTGGGGTCTTCCTGGGTATCCTACCATACAGTCCCTTTTCATTCAGACGCCGATGGATAGTACGGGTTGACACTGTTGTACCCTCGGACGGCAGGACAGCTTGAACTTGTTTGGATGGTTCTTTATCCACCATCCGCACAATATTGCGTTGAAATCTCTCGCCAATTTTTCTTTTCCATCCACATCTAGGGAGGATAGCCACAGTGCAATGGGCTTTAAACTTCTTGATGACACTGCGCACGGTAGACACAGGAACATTCAGGTCTTTGGACATGGACTTGTAGCCTTGAGATTGCTCATGCTTCCTCACAATTTGGTTTCTCAAGTCCTCAGACAGTTCTTTGGTCTTCTTTCTTTTCTCCATGCTCAATGTAGTACACACAAGGACACAGGACAGAGGTTGAGTTAACTTTAATCCATGTCAACTGGCTGCAAGTGTGATTTAGTTATTGCCAACACCTGTTAGGTGCCACAGGTAAGTTACAGGCACTATAATTACACAAATTAGAGAAGCATCACTTGATTTTTCTAACAGTGCTAATACTTTTGACAACCCTTCTTTATGTTTGGTGTGGAATTATATACAATTTGGCTTTAGGACAATTCTTTTGTGTTTTTTCATTGAAGACAAATTAAATGAAGATAATAATACCAAAGAATTTGTGATTGCAATCATTTTCAGGAAGAAACCGAGTATTATCTGACAGAATTGCAGGGGTGTCAATACTTTTGGCCACAACTGTATATACAAGGATTTTAGATATATATATCCAGATGGGGACAGATATACCAGGATGGGGGACATATCTAACAGGATGGAGGACATTTATACCAGGATGGGATACATATATGCCAGAATGGGAGACATATATACCAGGATAGGGGAACTATATACCAAGATGGGGGACATATCTAACAGGATAGGGGACAGGTATAACAAGATGGGACACATATATACCCGAAGGGGAGAAATATATACCAGGATGGGTACAGATATACCAGGATGAGGACATATATACCAGGATGGGGAAGTTTATATACCAGTATGGTGGAACATAATGAATGGTAAGTTGGGACAATTTGTAAGTGTTTATAGGATTTATAATCCTACAAAGGTCCACGCATCTGATCAATGTGCGGGGGGAGGAGGGACAGATCCAAAATTTGCACCAGGCCCTTTGGTCTGTAGTTACACACCACTGCATATACCTGTAAATTCTTGGAAACGTTTTGGCTCACCGTGCACCAAAAACAGAAATCTATGACAGCTGATGCACACTTCAGCTTCAACGTATTCCAGTTGCCAGTATAAAATATAACAAATTTTTGCACATCTATTGCAAGACAAGTTTCTGGGGCTACAAAATGTTGTGCCACAACTTTTGCACATTTTGGATAGCGAATTTCATAGAAAGGATTAAAAATGACTCTTCTACGATTTTTAGAAAACTTTATCATAAACTAAGTTATTACAAAAGAAAATGACAATTTTATTTTTATAGCGTCAGTATATTTTGCAGCACTTTACAATTCAGTGTCAATATCAGACATTTTAAAGTAACACAATTCAACAGATATCAAGAGGAATGAAGGTCCTCCTCATCAGCTTACAATCTATGAATACATATGAATACAGAAGTTAACTCGGCTGTTTTCATATGTGGCATATATTTCAATGAAAAGAGTAATGGCCATTTCTGCATTTCGTGTGAGCCTATGTTTGTGGCTAGATGGCGTTCCACGTGTGTAAATATAAAGTCTTGTCATTTCTGTCACGGCGTCCGATTAGGAAGGGATTTGAAGTGTTCTTTTAGAGTACTATATAATCAATGGTAAAGAATACATGTGGACATACTGTATAGAAGATAAATGTAGGGTGTGATTGCCACCAAGTGGCCATGGTAAGCCTAACATGATGGATGGATAAAGTACTTTGGAAAGGAGTACATGCATTAACTAGTGTATTTGTAGTGCTGGAAATCATTTACATTTATTAAAAAAAAATGAATTATGAAATGCACTATTCACGCCTACATGTTCATATGAGTGACCTGCGCTTTGACAGCATTTTCAGTCTGACGTCTTTGTGAGCACGTCGTTATTCCCTATTATTTTAAGGAAACCTTTAAATTGCTTGTGGAGTGAAGAGGCTTTTGTATCCATACAAAGCTGATTTGCAATTTGTTCTCGGTCTGTCCACTCAACAACACAAAAAGGTTAGTGAGATTGAAAAAGGTGAGCTCTTTTCAACAAACACTATAGAGCTTCTCTTGTCTTAGGTCTATGCTCTGCGCCATTCAGTGGCCACATAATAACTGTCTTCCATTAGTGCTTAAAGGGAACCTGGCACCAGGTTTGCCCAATCTAATATATAAAGCTGAGTATATGTGTGTGTATGTCCACTAAAGGAATTTGCTCTGTCACATTTATGATCACAATATTTTGCACAGCCACCTCATTTGACTCAGGCAACGTCATAGTCTATGTTTTGAGGTGAAATTTTAACCCCATGCTTTATATTTGTCCCGCCCCTGGCGGAGACCGTGGGGTACTCAGAACTGGGCCCTCTCGTCGTCTGAGTCTGCGGGACGTCACGGTGGCTTGACCCGATTTGTGATCCCCTTGTCGGGTGAGCAGTTAATAAGGGAAAAATGGATGAAAACAAAATAAAACAAAAATAATAGAGTGTTGTGACGCCACCCGTGGAGTGCGACCGGTATAGCGGCTGCTTCAGTAGGGACCTACGTTGGTGAAGCACACACGACCCCAGCACCATAGTACTAACGCACTCGCTGTTTGCTCCTTCCTGTAACCCTGTGGCTGGGGGGACCCCTCCCCGGGACGCAGGGGGATCGGGTCCTATTTGGCAGCCGGTATTCCGCTGTGTCCGACAGGCATACTCACTGGGTCCGCAATCCCTCGGAGCACTCCCAGCAGTGTCGGCTCTTCGGCACTTCTCCCCGCCTCCTCACTTCCTGGTGGTGGGGGGAACACACATAGGGTGCGTACGTGCTGCACTTTGTAAATTTAAAGGGCCAGTACGCCATTTTTCCTGTTACCACCCCTCAGCCAATCGCTGAGGGCTGATGGGTTCTTAAGGCCCTCACGTTCTAAGGGAGGTGCCTGAGAAACTTCGTAGCTAGTCTAAGTTGCCAGTTCAGGTCCCTAGCAGCATATGCGGCTTATTGTGTTCTCTGAGAACCTTACATGTTTTTCTCTTGCTTACAGTGCCGGATCCCTCCTGCCTGTTCACCCGGAGACCCGTACCTCTCTTGCTGGTCCCTGACTACCTCTCAGACCTCTTCGGCTGCATCAAGCTCCATCCTTCCTTGTCCTCCTGTTCCCTGGTTTCCTTTTCCTGTTCTGCCTTGGGTCGGACCCACAGGTTGACTGGTTCATTGGACCCTCTGTGGTTTGCACGTGGAGGAATCCCTGTATGGGGGTAACACTTAGGGGGACCCTGATGCTCTGGCCCTGTGGACTTGTGGAGCCCACTGGGACGGGGTATTCAGTACCGGACTGGGGGTATATTGGGGATGTCATGGCAGTCCTTGGGCCGGACCGTGTCCCGAGCCCACAAGTAATGGGGGTATATTTACAGGGGAGTTTGTCATGATGCCACCCACGGATTGTGGTCAGGGTGACCATCGCTGCTGCAGAACCTCCGGGGATGATGCTTGGTAGCTGGAGATGTAACGGCTCTCCGCGGGTAGAGCCTGGTTCCCAGGGCAGTGGTAGTAATAGTCTATGATTAATGCTGAGTAGGGATGATAGTAGAGGTGGCGGCAAGTTGTGAGGGGAACGTAGGGCTGGAGCACAAGGATCACAGAACTCACGGTTTTTAAGTTTTTCCAATGCTCTACTGCAGATTTCTTTAGCAGAGAACTGTCCACGGAGTCTGTACCGGGGCCTTGTTGCTCCCACCCAGTCCGGTTCCTCAGCTTCCCACTGCTGCACTGTGTTTGGCCCTGCTGCCGCTTTAGCTTGGCTGCTGGCCCTGTCTCTCCTCACAGGTACCCCCTTTGCTAGGCAACTTGAGTCTTTCCATGTGCTTCTGACCCCGCCATGTTGCTTCGCTGAGGTACAGTGTCGATCTATAACCTCCACTATTCCGGTGTTTACTGTGCTGCTTGTATCCGGTCTGTGAGCTCCTCCGGGGCGAGTTATGAGATAACTCAATCTTCCAGATGTGTTCTCCTGTTTTCTTACTCCTTCCCTCAGACCAGGGCTAGGCCTGGGATTGAGTAGCAGACTGTGGAGAAGTCTAATGCAGCCCATTTACAGCACAGTCTCTCTTCCTCAGTTCTCCCAGGAATTGAACTAACTAATTCCTCTTGACACCAGAATATATAGGGGAAGCTGCTTTAACTCCTCCTTCTGGCCTAGAGGTGCTAGTGCAGTGTCCAGTGTTGTGTGGGAATTAACCCTTGGTTGAAGTTACTGTGGCACATTAACCCCTGGGGTGCCACAGACTTCCCTTGGGGATGTACCCTTTATTGTACTAAATAAACCCTGTTCATCATCTGACATACTTGACCGGCTTGTTTCTGGTATCAGCCTCCACGGTGTCTCCGTGGTCTAGTGGGTTCACTAGTCACCTCCGCCTGTGGTGACATGACAGATTTTTCCCAGGCCATGGACCCCGCTGATACCAGATTTTCCATTCAAAGAGAGCTAGTCGGTCTCGACAGAGTCAGGATCAGCTCGTTACATTTATGCAGACCCTGAATGCCCATCTCAGCTCTCTCCAGGTGACCAAACCCACTAATGCCAATCAACTCGCAAGTTTACACCAGGAAATGGGAGATGCAGACTCAGATATTGAACTACATGACGTCAGTGGACAAATGGTTAACCAGCATGCAGATGGCAGCTGTTCCGCCTGTACAGGTCCCAGTGCTCAAGCTTGTGGTTGCAGCAGTTCCAGGACACCCTCCTCATCTATGCAAACCCACAAGGTACTCTGGGGATCCTAAATTGTGCAGGGGGTTTCTTAATCAATACCAGCTGCATTTCCGGTTGTTGCCTCACCAGTATCCCACAGACGTAGTGTGGCACCCCTGGTCAAAGTGCGACAGTGTCATCACTGCCCCCAGGTGGTGGTCTCACAAGAGAGCAACAAAGGGTATTCTCATCAGGCAACCACACACAACATCAACACCTCCAGGCCAGAAGGGGAGACCAAGGGTGGGTTCAGGGTGAGCTCCCTTATTTATATTCTGGTCTGGGGAGGAGCAAGTTAGTACAGTTCCTGAGAGGGCTGTGAAGAGTGCAGTTCCTGGGAGGACTGTGAAGAGGACCTTAGTTTAAAGGAGCAGTGCTAAGCTCATCTCAGCGTCCACTGACGAGTTCCAGGCCTAAGGCTAGGGTCTGAGGAAAGGATAAGCAAGAAGACACCTTGGGAGGCTGAGCAACTCCATGCTCACCCCTGAGGAAAGGCGCATAGAACGGACACTGGAGTCTGAGACTGTTCAGGGTCTCATGTCCCAGCAGTCAACATCGGAAAGTGGGGATTCCAAATTCTCCCGCTACACTGGACCAGAGACACAGCAATGTACAGAGTTCAGAGACACTGACACCAGGGAACAGGGTAGAGGAAAGGACTCGAGTTGCCTGTCATACCGGTACCTCACAAAAAGGACAGGGCCGGCAGCCTAGCTTACACAACAGTGGGAGCCAAATTACAAGCGCAGTCAGGGAGCCAAAGACCCGGTTGGGTGACAATAACCTCAAGTTGCTCATAAGACTCTGTGGACAGCTTTTACCTTTTGCTCCAGTAAAGGACTGAGAAAACTACAAAACAGCGAGTCTGCCTATTCCTTGTGCCCGTTGTCCTGCATCCCACACATAGACTATTTACCCTGACCCAGGGATTGACTTTACCCGTGGAGAGTCGTCCCATCTCAGCTATTACCCATCATCCCTAGAGGTTCTGCAGCAGTGGTGGTCCCCACTAACCACATACCAAGGGTGGCGTCACGACAACCTCCCCTGTACATATCCCCTTTTTCAACTTTTTATGCCAACCTAATCCTGGGCTGGTGGGAGGATCCAATTGTTTTTGGAGGAGAGAATGAGGTGTCCTGGTGGTGCCCCCAGATTATCTTCTGGGGACGCTACATAGATGATATCTTCATCTTGTGGTGTGGAGAAAGAGATAGTTTTGAAATATTTATAAAGGTTCTAAACATGAACAGGATAGGATTAAGATTTACCTTTGAGTTTCAAGAGAGAGAACTAAACTTTACTGGACGTAACAATTGAAAAGGGTAATGATGGACACTTGATTAGCCGCACCTTCAGGAAAAAGACAGCCAGTAATGACCTACTCCATTGGAAGAGCCATCACCCAAGAAGCTTAAGAATGGGAATACCTAAGGGCCAATCCTTGCGTGTCAGAAGAAACTGCTCAAATGACCGTCAGTTCTATAGACAAGCAAAAGAGTTACAAACAAGATTCCTAAATAGGGGATACCCACAACGTATCCTAAGTGAGGCCTATAAGACAGCAGAAAAAACTCCCAGAGAAGACCTTTTAAAACCAAAAACGAGACAAGGAAACACCATTATGAGGATTATCGGAAAGTATGATAGCCGAGCCATAGAAGTCAAAGAAATCATGAGGAAGCATTGGCGTATTTTAAGAGCTGATCCCGGACTCCATAACCTGATCCCTCCCTATCCCTCTATCACCTACCGACGAGGGAGAAACCTAAGTGACCAACTTATACACAGCATGTATGAACCTCCAGACGTGAAAAACACCTGGTTGGAGAATCGTGCTAAAGGTACATTCTGTTGTGGAAAATGTGTGTCATGCAGATACATTAAGACTGATAAGGAATTCACCAGCAGGAACACAGGAAGAGTCTATAAACTTCGACATTTCGCTAACTGTAAAACCACAGGTGTGGTCTACCGTTTCAAATGTTCCTGTGGGATAGAATACATCAGAAAAACAAAGCATGAATTCAGAAGGATAGGAGAGCATGTAGGGATGCACCTTTATGGCAATTGAAGTCATAAATCCACCAACCAGAGGAGGAGATTGGGATAGGCTCATCTTACAGAAAGAGTGCCGTTGGATCCATCGACTTAGAACAGTCACTCCGGATGGCCTCAACAAGATCCAAACTTACACCTGCTTCATATAACTTCAATAATGGAAGACCACTTTTATCTCCTGAATTGATTTGCCATTGTATCTCAGAGGGGACAGAATTCTCAATTGATCAACACTGGATCATAAAAAACTACAACCTCCACTGACCCAGAAGGGTATTAGGGGGAGAAACACCTAAAAGAGACTAGATTCTAGGATGCATCATTTTTCTCACTAGACATGAATCCATATCAGTTACCCACGAAGTGTCCCGAATAGTGGATGAGACTTTAATGGGGTCATAATGTCTTAAACAGAATAATGGTGAGTCTCAGGAAGATGTCCACGACGTACATATAGTCTTTTTTTTACAGACACATAGACAGCCCTTATTAAAATAACATGCAACATTAGAAATGTGATCTTATTCCTAATATGATTCTAAATTTCTGTCCCCCTTATTACCTAATAATATTACTTTAAAGCTCCATTACACCAATATAATCCTACTTCATCTAAGATCCAATTACAATAACAAAAGTTACTGTAATAAATACCCAGTGCAGCACCTATTGTGTATACAGCATACATACATATGTATGGTGTGGCTGACAGGATGCACAATTTTTACTGGTAGTGCAATCACACCTTTATCTTGCCACTATCTAATTGTATTTAAATGAAATGATCAGATTTTTACAGTCAGGAGGAATTATAAATGATTCCTCTGGCGAGATCGCTACTGCATAGGTGAGCAGGAGCACTGCGCACCTCTAATCTGTTATACGCAATGCCCAGGGACCGCCTCACGGAAAAAGCGGCTTGCGCATTGAATGTGCTTGCGTTCCAGGACTGGAACCACGCCAGAAGCGCAAGACGCCAACCACTTCCGGTGGGCGGCATACTGCTTGTTTGAGGGGAGGACTATATTAATTTTTGTAATTGTTTTTGACTGAGCACCCTTCCCCGGAAGCCTAGCTGAATTTAATCATGTTTCCCACCATCTTGCTGTAGTCAAGCTTCCTACCACACCCATACACATAGGTTTTAAATTGCACTCAGAGGCTTATACCCTCATATGCATTTGTACATGCAATGGCCAATGCATCAACTAAGATTCTCATATTTCATATTATAACTTGAAGCAGTTTCTGTAGTGTTCATTTTCCTCTTCAAAACTTGCATTAGTTTCCTATATACGCACATATATCCTTTAGTCATTCTGTTTAGTGTGCAGCGGTTCATTATTACTATATATATTGTTATTTTCTAGCTAGCACCTAAACATGCAGGTGTGCCAGTCTTCATCATATTTAATGTTACTGTTTTTGACTGAGCACCCTTCCCCCGGTAGCCTAGCTGAATTTAATCATGTTTTCCACCATCTTGCTGTAGTCAAGCTTCCTACCACACCCATACACGTAGGTTTTAAATTGCACTCAGAGGCTTATACCCTTATATGCATTTGTACCACAGACAGAGGCATGAGGTAAGGGAGATAGGGACCTGGTATACATGAGAACACCTTGAAGCTGGTTACCGGGCTTACATGCAATGGACAATGCATCAACTAAGATTCTCATATTTCATATTATGTCTTGAAGCAGTTTCTGAAGTGTTCATTTTCCTCTTCAAAACTTGCATTAGTTTCCTATATACCGCACATATATCCTTTAGTAAGTCTGTTTAGTGTGCAGCGGCTCATTATTATTATATATTGTTGTTTTCTAGCTAGCACCTAAACATGCAGGTGTGCCAGTTTTCATCATATTATTTATATTAACACAGCTAACTGGCCGGCGGCGCTGATAGCTCCACAAACAGGGAGCTGCACCAGGACTGCGACTCTAGAGGTGCTCATAACAGGAGCACAAAGAGAGATACTAAGGTAAAGAGATGGACCTATTTAACTCTTACTAGACCATCTGTTGCTCTTTTCACTTATAAACTGGGGAGTTAACACAGAAATCCTTACTGTTTATAGGTTTTTCATGGTTTTTGAACCATCTCTTGACTAACAACACTGCTAGCCAGAGCTGTCAAGTAAATAAAAGGACCATTAACCTCTTATCAACTAGACTAAACAGTAGCCTGGTTCTCTGACAAAGTGGATGGAGGTAAGTTGGTCTCTTACGCCCACACACCTTCTCTGGACCCCACTAATATATAAGTACCCTATAATTTAATGATCTCTCTCCACATAAGGAATACCCTAAGGAGGCTGAGATCCATTGACACCTAGGAACAGGAAACAGGAAGGAGCACGAGTAACACAGTAAGGAGGGTAGGTACACCCACTGTTTACTTATTTATTCCTTTTATGTAAAAATTTAACTGAAAAGCTTTTTTATATAATTTCAATTCAAAGACTCTAACCCAAATAAGACTAATGAAGGTGACACCTCAATGAGGACCGTGATTACCTGAAAGTTGACACCAAAATCATCTGGTATGTCCCCTAATTATCCACCAATGGGGATTGACACATATACTTATATTGGTGTACTAAAGCTAGATTTCCACAATCATTGCATCACAGCATAGTTTGGTGAAGGGTTGATAGCGTAAAAATGGTAGTCTGACTAAAAGAAAAAATCCTGTTCTTATACTTTCTAGGAACTATCAAATCGACATTTCACCTGTAAAAATCCTATTGACAGCCACCTTGGACTTCCTATAACCTGGATCTTTGTGGGCCTATATACTAGACTCATGACATTAGGGTCACATTTGATTTGTGTTACCCTATCAATCTGATGTAGCATGTTGCCGATGCCCCTGATGAGCCTCTCAAGCAAATTGTGAGAGGCGAAACGCGTCGGGCATTTTTTTGCTAAGACAAGCAATATCAATGGTTGTATATCGATGAAATTATCCATGTCTGCACGAATGTAGGACTTTGAACAGAGGGTCAGGTTGGACCTTGGACTTAGGGACGATAGAAATACACTAGAACGACCCAGAACCTGGGTTTCCATCACGTAACCTGAAACGGTATATTGGCTTGAAGCTCTTTGGAGACGGATTGTGTCCAGGGGCACTCATCCCTTTAACCATCTGTACCTTACTACACATTAATCGCATCGTCATCTAACTGAGACAGACCCAGCCAAAGTACCACACCTACAGACAGTTGTGTGTTTAGTTTGTTAAGTGGGGGTGGGTTGTCTATGTGAAAATCACTTACACTGTCTCACAAATCCACACCGGATTTTTAATTGAATGAAATAAAATACAAAAACAAGATAAAAGTTCATCCTTCTTTATTGTATAGAATTAAATATTGGATAACTCAAAAAAACATAATTTTAGTGAAATATCACCAGTGGTCCCCACTGACCACATACTACGGGTGGCGTCACGACAACCTCCCCTGTACATATCCCCTTTTTCAACCGACGCCCCAGCAACAGTAGCAGGGATCCGGTTCATGAGTTCCCCATGGCCTGGGGTCGCCTCAGTTCCTGCCGTCACGAACAGGATCCCGTGCCCGTTAAATCGAGTACTGTGTTCCTTGAATTGTGTGAAATACGTGCATTGGACTGTTGCCATTGTTGTCGTGTGCAGTGTGCGGGAAGCAGAAATGCCGTATCATCATGGGCGGTACCCTCCTACGCTCTGACGACATCCAGTGGGGACAAGAAACCCTGTCCCACCACAGAACGAAAGTTGTACACCCCGAAGTTGAAGACGAGAAGGGTTACAATTAACTAAGGGGGCGGAAAGATGTTGCAGCCAAGAGAGCCCATGCAGTGAGTGGACAGTATTGCCCCGAAGTAGACGGAGCACCCGGCGGTTCTGCAGGATGTCACCGATCATGCCGATCCTAATGCTGTACACCCCGGGAGCGACGTGGCTGCCACAATACGCAGGTGAGCCCAATGCCCTCACTGACTTTGCAGAAAAGCTAGATAGCTATTACAGTATATAAAATCAAGAAAAATAGGCATTACTCCAAATGAAATGTGAAAAAGTGGATACTTTACTGATGAAGAGGTGGCGACGTTTCGATGGTGACCCGTCTTTATCATGCAACGTTCTCATAGTCAGTATAAACTTAAATAGTGATAACACATGTGCATACAATTCCAATAATTAGTCTGTTTTACATATTCAAGATGTCAATTGCCATAGTAACATTTACAAGTGTTCCATAATCATATGTGCATATGACCAGAGATCTGGATTACAAAGTGCATCAGTGCATATACAGTGCTTTGCACAACAACTTGTGTCATGATCATTTTTATTGGCAAAGCTGAGTCTTTGCAAAGCACTGTATATGCACTGGTGCACTTTGTAATTCAGATCTCTGGTCATATCCACATATGGAGTACTTGTAAACGTTACTATGGCAATGGCCATCTTGAATATGTAAAACAGACTAATTATTGGAATTTCAAGCATAGAAATGAAATCCGGGCACTGACCTGTTAACAGTGTTACTTGTATACTCCTGTGGCGGTGGCGTGCTATGGAATCTCCTGTTGCTCAGCCAGAGTTCAAGACAATATATCCAAAGAAAAAAAGATGGCGGCACTCAGCATTCCAGTTTGCAGCTGATTAATTTAATAAAAAAATTACAGCAGCAGGTGCATGATACAGGGAGGGAGGTGCTAGGACCTGATGGTGACGGCTTCGCGGGATGTCCCGCTTCTACGGGTCCGGTGTAGCAAACTGGAATGCTGAGTGCCGCCATCTTTTTTTCTTCTAATTATTGGAATTGTAAACACATGTGTTATCACTATTTAAGTTTATAATGACTATGAGCATGTTGCTTGATAAAAACGGGTCACCGTTGAAACGTCGCCACCTGAGGATCAGTAAAGTATCCACTTTTTTCACATTTCATTTGGAGGGCTGCCTATTTTTCTTGATTTACTATTTTGGTTGCTTGGGCACTGCTGAATAGGTTTTGCACCAATTATATCATTTTAGTAGTGCTGCCCTATTTTCTTGATTTATTACAGTATATACCCATTGATAGAGGGCCAGCGTGTCAGTATCCTAATGGGATAGTTAACTGGTTGCGCGCATCGAGAAACAAAGTCCTGGTCGGATGATGATAAAGACACAGTAGAACATGTAATTGCCAGGCTAAAAGCTACCTTTGAGACCAGTGTTGACGCCACAGCAAAAATGAGATTCTTTGGGTGCCGGCAGAAACCGCAAGAGAGCGTGAGAGACTTTGCATTGAACTTACAAGAGGCGCTCAGGGCACTCAAACAGGCAGAACCTACCTTGGCACAAGGGGAAGATAAACTGCTTATTGATCAATTTGTTGATGGACTCTTATGTCCTTCTCATACAGGACACCTGCGGATGATGGCTATACAGAACCCTGACTTAAACTTTGTACAATTTAAAGAAAGCGCAATCCGCATACTGCAGGCTGAATAGCCTCATGATACAAACTCTGCCCAATGCTTAGCTGAGTCAAATAAAAGAAGGAGGGGGAACAAGAGGCGCAATAGTGCCCTATCACTATGGCACTGAGTACAAAGTGGTGAAAAAGGGGGTTCACTCACCTGAGGCTGCTGCAGGATTTCCACCGTCCACACAAGTGTGGAAACACATCAAGTTGTAGGGAAAAAAATGGTGTATCACAATCCGCGCTGCCAGAATCATCCGCTCCAAAAGCAATGCACATGAAGATGGAACTTCAACATAACTCCTTTATTTCCTCCTACGAGTTTCGGTGCCCTCCTGGCACCTTCCTCAGGGATCAAGCCCCCCAAAAAATTAGTGACCAATATAGCCACCTTTCTTTATGATGACACTCAACAGCCTTCCATCCATAGATGAGGAAGGTGCCAGGAGGGCACCGAAACGCGTAGGAGGAAATAAAGGAGTTGTGTTGAAGTTCCATCTTCATGTGCATTACTTTTGGAGCGGATGATTCTGGCAGCGCGGATTGTGATACACCATTTTTTTCCCTACAACTCAATGCTTAGCTGAGGCATACCAGCAACCGGGAGTGCAAATCCCAGTAGCCATGTCAGGGGCTAGTGCTAAACCTCCACCAATGAGGCTCTAAACCAAAAGATTGAGGCACTCACCAAAACTATAGCTGAGATGGCCAAGGCTATGCAGGAGCTGCATGGATCCAAGGCCAATCCAAGGCCGTGGAGAAGATTGAGTTGGCTATAAGCAGAGATGATGTCCCGTGGATGAGACCTGGAAGGTATCCAGTGACCCGAGGACGACCCAGCGACCGCTACCACCCGGATGGACAGCCCATTTGCCGCCGCTGTGGAGAACTGGGTCACTTTGCCAGGGAGTGTGCTTTAAACGAGGATCCCCTGGGGAAGGGCACCACCCCCCAGGAGTAAACTCACAAGGTCCACCAAGCTGGCAGGAAAGGTATGTGGGAGGACGTCCAATCATACCTGTCGTGCTGGATGGCATTCCCTGAACATTCTACTGGACACCGGCTCGCAGATAACCTCAATACCTCATATCCTTTATAAACGGTACTGGGCTGATTTAGACATTACGCATGGTTCAGATGATGACTTTAACATATTGGCTGGCAATGGTAAACAGATACCACAGATTGGGTTTGCAGAAATGACCATTAAAGTTGGGAGAGTAAAATTAAAAGATCAAGGGGTGATAATTGTTGATGTTGACCGGTATGAACGTAATCCAACTATTCTGGTAGGAATGAATGTAAAAGAAAGTTGTCTTGCAGAAGTTATTGTTCTTTTACAGCAGACTGCCGAGACTGTTAATCCCCAGCAACAACGAGTCCTGCAGAAGGAAATCAAAGCGTTGATGTTGAGGCAGCAGGTAGAGTTGTCTGGAGGAGAAATTGGCAGTGCAAGGGTAAGTGACCCGATACCCATTGTGATACCTCCTAAAACTGAAATGTTGGTCTGGTGTAGAGCCGCAATAGGCCTCAGAGGGTGAGATTATCAGGCCCTGGTAGAACCCATGTACTCAGACAGTAGGCCCACTATACTGACGGCCAGAGGAGTAGCTGAGGTACACAGGGTTAGAGTGCCAATATGCCTTTTAAATTGCCGAGAAGAAGAGGTAACCCTACCAAAGTATGCTACCATAGCTAAATTGTACACTGTTGATAACAATGCCATCTCAACAGTTGAACCCTTGGACCTGTCAAAACCGGTGGAGTGCAATGGCTCAGAGGGAAAGCTGAAGGATTGGTGCCAAAAGCTACATGTAGGTACCAGTTTTACACCCTCCCATCAAAAGCATGGAGTATACCAGGTAGTGAGAGAGTACGAGCAGGTCTTCAGCAAACACACATTAGACTTTTGGCGGATCAAAAGGGTAGAACTCAACATACCCACAGGTAATTATCCACCTATTAAGGAGAGGTATAGACCCGTACCACCTGCTCACTACCAATGTGCAAAGGATATGTTGAAAGACGTGAAGGAAGCAGGGGTAATAAGAGACAGTTGTAGCCCCTTGGCAGCTCCTTTAGTACTAGTGAAAAAGAGGGATTGGACCATGAGGATGTGCGCAGATTACAGGCAGATCAACCGCATTACACACAAGGATGCATACCCATTGCCAATAATTGAGGAATCACTAGCTGCATTAAAATCTGCTAACTACTTTTCCACCTTAGATCTGACTAGTGGGTATTGGCAAGTTCCTGTGGCAGAGGCTGATCGTGAGAAGACAGCGTTCACCACGCCGATGGGCTTCTGCGAGTTCAATTGTATGCCATTTGGACTCTGCAACGCACCCGGTACATTCCAGAGATTAATGGAGTGCTGCATAGGACACAAGAACTTTGAAACTGTTCTCCTGTACCTGGATGACGTCATAGTCTACTCCAAGACGCATGAAGAGCATCTGCAACTCTTGGCGGAAGTGTTTGAAACCTTGCCGGCTATGGTATGAAAATAAAGCCATCCAAGTGTCACCTGCTGAAACCAAAGGTACAGTACCTCGGCCATGTAGTAAGCTCTGAAGGTGTAGCACCGGATCCAGAGAAGGTTACCGTGATAAGGGATTGGCCAAGACCCACCAGCGTGAAAGAGGTGAGGCAATTCTTGGGACGGTTGCCTATTATAGAGGGTTCATCAAGGGGTTTACAAATCTGGCATCTCCCGTACAAGACATCCTGGTAGGACAGTCTATGAAGTCTCCGGCCCGAAGTCCTCCTTTCCAGTGGAGTAATGAAAAGGAAGATTCCTTCAAGAAGTTGAAGTGGGCCCTGACAGGGGATTAAATCCTGACATACGCTGATTACCATCAAGCCTTCATTCCGTACATGGATGCATGCAATATAGGATTGGGAGCAGTACTGTCTCAAGTGCAAGAGGGTAAAGAAAGAGTCATCGCCTTTGCAAGTAGAAAGCTCCATCCTACCGAAAGAAACCTGGAGAATTACAGTTCCTTCAAGTTAGAACTACTGGCAGTAGTCTGGGCTGTAACAGAGCGTTTTAAACTTATCTGGCCGCTGCAAGATTTACCATCTATATGGATAACAACCCGCTTACCCACCTGGACTCCGTAAAACTAGGTGCGCTGGAGTAGCGATGGATAGCTTGGCTGTTTAACTACAATTTCACCATCAAGTACACGGTAGACCATAAGAATGGAAATGCAGATGCCTTATACCGGATGCCACACCTAAAAGATATGCAATAGGAACCAGAGGAGCTGGAAGAAATAGAGCTACCCGCCTTTCACTGCACTAGAGCATCCCAGTACAGAACAGGTGTGTACTCATGGGCTGAGACACAGGACAGTGACCCAGCTGTGAATCTAGTCAAGGAGTTGCTGACGCAGGAGGGTGCGTACCCTGGTCAGAATGCTCCAGTTGAAGCTCAGCAGTTGTGGAAGGAAAGAAATAAACTGTTCCTGTATCAGAATAAGTTGTGCAGAAGATATAGCAAGACTCATGAGTTGGTCTGGCAAATCATTGTACCCAAGAGAGATGTCAAAATGGTCTTGGAAGCCAATCATGACAGTGCAGGGCATTTTGGATGGACGAAGTTGGAAGTGCCCGTAAGAGAAGGATTCTACTGGGTTGGCATGCGAAGATCAATTGAAAAATGGTGTAGAAAATGTGGCCCATGCAACCTGAGAAGAAAGGATCAAGAAAGCCAGAAAGTTCCACTCCAGTCCATAGTTACCAAGCTACCCCTGGAATTAGTAGCCCTAGACCACGTCAAGTTAACACCAAGCAGATCCGGTAATGTTTACGCCTGACCATAGTGGACCACTATTCCCGTTTCCTAGTGGTGGTGTCAGTAAAGGATCTCACAGCTAGAACAGCAGCAAAGGCATTCCAAACATACTTTTGTAGACCTTATGGCTACCCTGAACAGGTCTTCACATTTGGCCACTTACAAATATCCATTGCATTCAGCAGGACGCTGCCAGCCACTCTAATTATTATCTAAAAATTATTGCATTTTTTTCTATCCTTCTGCAGTTTGAGACTGGGCCCTCTAGGGGACGTCAGTCACTTGTGATGCATATAACTGTTGCAGAGCAGCCCGCCTTGTCTATCAGCTGGGTGTGATTAATAGGCTGTGTTCTGACACTGTGCTTCGCATGGACTGGGGTGGCTGCCGCCCTATGGTGATCTCGTGTCCGGTGATACCACCAGTCTCCTCCTTGCGGCATGGCTGGACGCAGATGCCACAATCGCCCCTTGTCGGGGTTGCAGGAAACTGAGCACCGGTGTTGGGTGACATGAGTTGCCTCTTAGAGTGGCTGGCAGAGTCCTGCTAAATGCAATGGATATTTTTAAGTGGCCAAATGTGGTGAGTTTTTTTTCTCTATTAACAATGTAATCTATTCGGTGAACCCTGAACAGGTCATAGTAGATCAAGGTTCAGTCTTTGAAGCGGAGGTGTTTCAAGAATTCTGTAATATATATGGATGTAATACGATCCGCACAACACCTTATCATCCTCAAACAAATGGCTTATGTGAGAAGATGAACCACATAGTGATTGACCTTTTGAAGACCTTACCAGCATCAGACAGGAACCAATGGCCAGAGAAGTTACCCAACCTGGTAGACTTGTATAACTATGTCCCAATGAGTTCTACCAATTGCACCCCAGCTTATCTCATGAGAGCAAGACCTGGTAAGCTGCCAATAGATATGGATATGGGAATTCTCAAACCAGATGCAGAAGTTCTAGAAACCTGTTGGGATACTGTACGCCAGCAGAAATATTGCCAAGTCCAAGCATGTGAAGAGAAGAGTCTCCAGCAAACTCGAGAGAAACAGGAGAAAGCCTACAATCATCATGCCAAAGCAACACCATTGCAACCTGGTGAGCAAGTTCTGAAAAGGAAAAGACATACAATGGGAAACAACACCATACACTGTTCTCCCATCAAACTTTGACAATACAAAAGTGTGCCGAATTAGTAAAGATGAAGGTACAACCACATCAGCCGTATCAAGAAATCACTTAAAATTGTATCCTGAAACCCTTAAGACACTTGAAACTCCAGTTCCTGTAGTTGAACCCAAAAAAGAAGAAGATGTGTTCCATACTGTCTTAGGAGATTTTCCAAAAACCTGGACAAATTACAATGGAGCAGTCATTTCCTGCAGTCATGGAGCAGGAAATGCTTGCATTTCTTCACGTGGCAGTACCTGTACCCGTGCAACAAGAAATCGCAAGAGAAGAAGAACTGGAAGTAGCACCTGTAGAGGAAGCACAGGAAGAACAGATTTCTAAGCACAGTGAACTTGCCAGTCCTGCTGTCAGATCTATGTCTCACTCAGAATCAGAGACACCTACAAGGTACACCTCTACTCACAGCATTATGCTTAGTACACCTGGTACACCGGTAGTAGGAAGGGCACAGCGTAGTACCCAAGGAAAAAAACAGCCCGGTATGCAGATTAAAGTGTAAAATTGAGTGTAAAATGTACATATGTTTTAGTGTTAAGAAATGTGAATAGAACCGGTAAACATAGTGTACAGAAGAGTGGAGGAACTGGATTAACCCCCATGCACATTAAGTTAGGGAAAGAAAGTGCCTGGGGGTGGTAAGAGTAAAACCAGGCCTCCTAAGCCGAGACACCCGTAGGGAAAATGTTTGTTTATTTTATGTGTAACATTACAACCGGTAATCCCAGTACCTACAGACACTTTTCTGTAAGAACTCTTTGAATATTCTTGAACAATTTACTTTTAAAAATGGACCATAACATACCGCTGGACTGGTTGTTATAGAGACTCCTTGTAAATATTTACCGGCTCCGGTGGAAAAAGGACTCATCATCAGAAAGACTGCTTTTTGAACTCTTTTGGACTAATTTTCACAATTTTGTTTTTTGTAATTTTTATATTTTAAGACTCTGTACATATTATTGTTATTCATTCTTTGTGTTTACCTTGCTGAAAAGTTGTCATAGTCCCAGAGTACTGTCTTTCACTAAGGGGGAATGTGGCACCCCTGGGTCAAAGTGACAGTGTCATCACTGCCCCCGGGTGGTGGTGTCACAAGAGAGCAACAAAGGGTATTCTCGTCAGGCAACACACACCCAACACCAACACCTCCAGGTCACAAGGGGGAGACCAAGCCCGGGCTCAGGGTGAGCTCCCCAATATATATTCTCTTCTGGGGAGGAGCAAGTTAGTGCAGTTCCTGAGAGGGCTGTGAAGAGTGCAGTTCCTGGGAGGACTGTGAAGAGGACCTGAGTGTAAAGAAGCAATGCTAAGCTCATCTCAGGGTCCACTGATGAGTTCCAGGCCTAAGGCTAGGGTCCGAGAAAAGGATAAGCAAGAACACACCAGGAAGGCTGAGCAACTCCATGCTCACCCCAGAGGAAAGGCGCATAGAACAAACACCGGAGTCCAAGACTGTGCAGGGTCTCACGTCCTGGCAGTCAACACTGGAAAGTGGTGATTCCAAATCCTCCAGCTACACTGAACCAGAGACACAGCAACGTACAGAGTTCAGAGACACTGACACCCGGGAACAGGGTAGAGGAAAGGACTCGAGTTGCCTGTCATACTGGTACCTCACAAGAAGAGACAGGGCCAGCAGCCTAGCTTACACAACAGCGGGAGCCTAATTACAAGCACAGTAAGGGAGCCAAAGACCCGGTCGGGTGACAATAACCCCAAGTTGCTCTCAATACTCCGTGGACAGCTTTTACCATCTGCTCCAGTAAAGGACTGAGAAAACTACAAAACAGCGAGTCTGCCTATTCCTTGTGCCCGTTGTCCTGCATCCCACACATAGACTATTTACCCTGACCCAGGGATTGGCTTTACCCATGCAGAGTCATCACATCTCAGCTGCTACTCATCATCCCTAGAGGTTCTGCAGCAGTGGTGGTCTCCACTAACCACATACCACGGGTGGCGTCACGACAACCTCCCCTGTACTTATCCCCCTTTTTCAACTGATGCACAGGCCACAGGACCGGGTGACGACCCCCGTGACTCCTCAGCGACAGTAGCAGTGATCCGGTTTCTGAGTACCCCACGGCCTGAGGGCACCTCAGTAGCCAAAGTGGCATTCCTTGCCTCACATTTGGAGGGAGAGGCCCTGGCATGGTTTACTCCACTCCTGGAGAGGAACGACCCCAATGTATCCAATCTCCAGAACTTCTCGGACGCCTTCAGTAAGATCTTCGATGAACCCGGTCGAGTGGCGTCATTGCTGGAGCCCCTCTTCAACTTACAGCAAGGTACTCTCTCTGTCTGACAGTATGCTATCCAGTTCCGTACTCTGGCATCTGAGCTCCAGTGGTCCGACGAACCCCTGATTGATGTCTTCCAGCATGGATTATTTGGGAGGCTAAAAGAGAAATTGGCGGTTCGCGACCTACCCAATACCCTGGATGACTTCATCTTTCTCACCATCTAGATCGACCTCCGCCTACAAGAGTGATTCAAGGAGAGGACCCACGAGAGGCGACTTCCTCGTTTGGCTCTGTCATTTCAGAGACCCCTCTTTTCTGCGGATCCATCTCCAACTCCTGTCCATGAGCCCATGGAGGTTGACTGTCTCAAGCTGAGTGAACAGGAACATGAAGAGAGGTTTGCCCGGAAGCTGTGCCTTTACTGTGGGAGTGCTACCCATTTTCGCCGCCAATGTCCCAAGAAGCCAGAAACTCCTCCGCCTGGAACAAGAGAAGTCTACCTAGGTGAGAGCAATTCCTCTCTCCCCCTTACTATCAGTCGGTGGTATGCGATTTTCAGAGACAGCTTACTTGGATTCTGGTTTGGCAGGCAACTTCGTTCAACAAGCACGTTGCAACATTGCCCGAATTGCACGAACAACGTTGCAACGTTGCAAGATCCCGAATATTCACCAAGCTTGACCTCCATGGGGCTTTCAACCTCATCAGGATTCATCCTGGAGACGAGTGGAAGACCGCGTTCAACACCCGCGAAGGCCACTATGAGTAGGGGGTAATGCCTTTTGGTTTAAGTAACGCACCTGCAGTATTTCAGGAGTTCATCAACAATGTCTTTCATGACCTACCCTGCGTATGTGTAGTCGTGCACCTGGACGATATCTTGGTATCCTCCCGGATCTCCATACACATAGAAGGAATATCCGCCAGGTTCTTCAACAGTTACGATAGAATAATTTATATGCCAAGTTCGAGAAGTGCTTATTAGAGTGGAACTCTCTGCCCTTCCTGGGGTATGTCATCTCTGATACAGGTCTTGAAATGGATTCTAAGGAGGTGTCTGCCATCATCAAGTGGCCACATCCTGCCGGAGTCAAGGCCTTCCAGCAATTCCTTGGATTCGCCAATTAATACCGGCAGTTTATCCCTCACTTTTCGGATCTGACCAAACCACTCACCGCTTTGACTCAAAAGGGATCTGACCCTGAGGAATGGACCCCGGAGGAGGAGTCTTCCTTTCAGTCCCTCGAACAAGCCTTCTCCACAGCTCCTGCTCTCCATAGACCTATGGTGAATAAACAATTCTTTGTGGAAGTAGACGTGTCTTCTTCTGGGGCCGGAGCCATACTCACACAGAAGCTTCCACCAGAATAATGGTAACCTGTGGATTCTCCTCTAAGGTGTTCTCACCCTGTGAGCGTAATTACTCCATTGGCGAAAGAGAGTTGTTGGCCGTCAAGTTGGCCTTAGAAGAGTGGCGCTACCTCCTGGAGGGTGTGGTTCATCCAGTGGTGATCTACACTGATCATAAGAATCTGTCCTATCTACAGTCTGCTCAGAGGCTCAACCCTTGTCAAGTTCGATGGTTTCTGTTCTTTGCTCGGTTCGATTTCCATCTCCATTTCCTTCCGGCCAAGAAGAACATCAAGGCAGATGCATTGAACAGGTACTTCATCTCTAATGACCAAGAGGAGGAACCACGTCCCATCATTGATCCATTCAAGATGGTCACGGTAGCACTGGTTTCTGCGGACAGATACTTTGATGATATCCTGATTTTTTCCCCTGGTCTTCTTAACCACAGAAGACACGTCTGTCAAGTTCTGCAATGTTTCCAGGAGAACAATTGTTTGCCAAGGTGTCCAAGTGTGTCCTTGCAAAATCTCCTTTACCCTCCCTCAACTACATCGCCTCTAACCAATGTCTTGAAATGGATCCAGAAAAAGTTGTTATATCCTGGCTTCATCCTCAAGGTTTATGTGCTATCCAAAGTTTCATGTGTTTCGCTAACTTCTGCAGGCAATTTATTCCACACTTCTTGTCGGCATGTCACTAACCAAAAAGCAACCAAATTCCAAATTCTGACCAGAGTTTGCTGTGTCAGCATCCCAACATTCGAAAGAGGCCTTAATGAGAGCTCCAGTGTTTCAACACCGAGATCGTAACAAGCAGTTACTTCTTGAAATGGTTGCCTTCTCTATCGGTGCAGGGGCAGGTCTTCTGCAAAGAACTTAATTGTCAAACTGTGTATTACGTTTTTTTCTCCATATTGTTGTCGTTGGCCAAACAAAACTATACCATTGGGGATCTGGTAATTATTCACACGGACTATAAGAATCTGATCTTCCTGAGGTATGCCCAGCAGTTGCATTCTCATCAAGCCAGGTGGGTGCTCTTCTTCGCTCGTGTTAACTTTGAATTGTACTTCTGTCCTGAGGAAAAAAATGTCAAAGGAGATGCTCTTTCCCAGTCCGTCAACATGTCTGATACCGTGGAGAGGTCTCAGCATATCATTCCTCTGACCAGGATTGCTGAAGGAGCCCCTGTCTTTCTTAAAGACTTCCCTCCAGACAAAACCATTGTCCCTGCTGCTAGAAGGAGGAGAATTCTGTCCCAGTGACTCGGCATCCAAGTTGACAGGTCATATGGGCCTATGCAAATTCACCGAGCTGGTTGTTTGTCACTTCTGGTGGCCTTCACTGGCCAAGGATATTGGGGATTTTATCTTCACCTGTCTTCTCTGTGCCAGAAATAAGTCTTCCAGGAAGAAGCCTGCTGGTCTTCATCAGTCTCTGCCAGTTCCTTCTGCTATCTGGCAGCATATTGCCATATATCACAGACCTGCCCCTCTTTATGGTTTAATTTACCATCTTGATTGTGGTTGATCCGGTTCTCTAAGATTACCTACTTCATTCCCCTGGTTAGCCTTTCCAATGCATCTAAGCTTGCCACAATTCTTCCAGAATTTTGCTTTCGCCTGCACAGACTTCCTGTTCATATAGTCTCTAACTGTGGAGTGCTGTTTACCTCAAGATTATGGATAACCCTATGCAAACCAAAAAGCAAGTGATATGAGTTAATCAGATCGTCCCAACACCTTTAAGTACCTGCTCCCATTTCTGCTTCCTCTGGGGTACCAGCAGCTGATTCTTCTTATGGTGACTTCATTCAGATCTGGCTGCAGCCTCAGTCCTCTCTTCTTGAGACCGTCTCTCAGATAAAGATTACTTTGGATTAGAAGATAATATTGCAACCCCAATTTAATCTTGGAGATAAGGTCTGGTTGTCCTCTGTAACAGTTGCCTAAAGTTTCCTTCATCCAAGTTTGCCGCGCCATACTGTGAACCATTTGAAATTCTCAGGCAGATCAATCCAGTGACCTATAAGCTCCAGCAGTCCAATTCCAAATTCTTAGCATGCCTTGCTCTTAAAGTTAGTAGTCCTCAATTACTTCTCTAAGATCCATATTCCAGTTCTTGCATCCGTTCCTGAGGGTTTTTTCATATGTATTCAAGAACATCTTGGATTCAACGAACGTTCATGGATAAACTTTGCATTTTGTAGACTGAAAGGGCTTTGGATCTGGGGAAAAGTTGTGGAAGCCTGCTGAGAATATATATGCCTCAATTGGGCTGGTCTAATAAGGAAGGGGCACAAGGTGGGATATTGTCATGGCAGTAATGCACATGCAGCCTCAGTACTGTGCTACTCACTATGTGACTCCATCTGCTTCATTAAAGTTAATAGCCATATTGCTGGATTTATCTGAATCCCATTTTTCAAGGATTTCATCAAAACCCAAGACGAAGTTCATGACCTATAGCAAAGAACTAGTCTATGTAGTCTATGTGAACATAGACTACAGATGGGAATACACAATAGATGGCTGTTTTCTGAACAAAGCTTAGGCTGATCATTCAGTTGACAGCTATCTTGGCTGACTCTCCCAAGAACAGGAGCAGTATTTCGTCCTAGTGCTCCTGTGCTCTTAGTGAGAAAGTTATAAGGCTAATGATGGTTTATCTACCAGAGGACAAAGAGATTGGAAGTTTAAAATTGGACATGTCCGTTCAACATTTTACTTGGTCATCAATTATTAGGGGCCCCCAAACACATTTTACTGTTGGCAGAACTCTTCAATATTGGTGGGTGTGGCTGACATTAGTCTTATACATATGGGGGTCACTACAATACCTATATTCCCTTTTTTCCCTTAGTCCTCTATTTAAGAGTAGTTAAAATCTGATATAACCAAATCGAACCCAACACACATAAGGAGACCAATCTGCTTTGTGTGCTTTAACGGAAACACTTCTTACTGGAGAAATAAAGATAAAATTAGAAATGACATTCAATCAATAACGCAGTTAGTCCATGGGAGACATAATATTCAGAGGCTTAATAGGCTTGTCCACAATGAGAAAAAAGGATCTGCTTTTTTTGTCATTAATGGTGCATGTCGGTTCATGGGCAGTCTTTGGTATTGCAACTCCTTCATATTCACTGCAATGACCATGGACAGACAGGGTGCTTTTTCTACGTGAGAAAAGAAACCCCCCCTTTTTTTTAAATCACAGACTACTACTTTAGGGTCTCAGTTATTATAATGTACCGTATATACTCGACTATAAGCCGACCCGAGTATAAGCCGAGGCCCCTAATTTTACCTCCAAAACTAGGGAAACTTATTGATTCGAGTATAAGCCTAGGGGGGGAAATGAAGCAGACTCTCATCACGGTATACAGCCCCTCTCATCATGATAAATGGCCCCCCATTACTGGTATATAATCCCCCATCACTGGTATATAGGATCTCCATCACTGGTATACAGTTCCCCCCCCATCAGAGGTTACAGCCCCTATCAGTGGAATACAGCCCCCCATCAGTGGTATATACAGGCCCCCCTCAGTGGTATATACAGGCTCCCCATCAATGATATATACAGGTCCCCCATCAGAGATTACAGCCCCCATCAGTGGTATATACAGCCCCCCATCAGTGGTATATACAGCCCCCCATCAGTGGTATATACAGGCCTCCCATCAGTGGTATATACAGCCCCACATCAGTGGCATATACAGGCCCCACCATCAGTGGTATATACAGCCCCCCATCAGTGGTATATACAGCCCCCCATCAGTGGTATATACAGGCCTCCCATCAGTGGTATATACAGCCCCACATCAGTGGTATATACAGGCCCCACCATCAGTGGTATATACAGCCCCCCATCAGTGGTATATACAGCCCCACATCAGTGGTATATACAGGCCCCACCATCAGTGGTATATACAGGCCCCTCATCAGTGGTTACAGCCCTATCAGTTGTATATACAGGCCCTTCATCAGTGATTACAGCCCCTATCAGTGGTATATACAGGCCTCCCATCAGTGGTATATACAGGCCCCACCATCAGTGGTTACAGCCCCCATCAGTGGTATATACAGGCCCCCCATCAGTGGTATATACAGGCCCCGTTCAGTGGTTACAGCCCCATCAGTGGTATATACAGGCCCTCATCAGTGGTTACAGCCCCTATCAGTGGTATATACTGGCCCCTCATCAGTGGTATATACAGGCACCACCATCAGTGGTATATACAGGCCCCACCATCAGTGGTATATACAGGCCCACCCTCAGTGGTTACAGCCCCCATCAGTGGTATATAAAGCCCCCATCAGTGGTATATACAGGCCCCCCTCAGTGGTATATACAGGCCCCCCCGCAGTGGTATATAGGCCGCCCACCCCTCATCGGTATACAGGCCCTCCCGCAGTGGTATATAGGCCGTCCGCCCCCCCATCGGTATACAGGGCCACCGCCACCCCCCCCCATAGTGGTATACAGGCCGCCTGCCCCCCATCAGTGCTATACAGGGCCCCCCCTTGCTACCGCACACCTGTAAAGTAATACATCATTATACTTATCCCTGTCGCTGCTCTGACACCGCGCTCCTCCGGGTCTTCATGCTTCTTCCTGCTTGTGACGGCAGGCGCAGGCAATGACGTCATTGCCGTGTGCCGGAACAAGAAGCATGAGACACGGAGGAGCGCGGTGTCAGAGCGGCGACAGGATAAGTATAATGATGTATTACTTTACAGGTGTGCAGGCGCAAGGGGCGGCCTTTATACACTGATGGGGGGGCATGGCGGCCTGTATACCAGCGTGGGGGCGGGGGGCCCTGTATACTGATGGGGGGGGCGGGTAGCCTATATACCACTGCGGGGGGCCTGTATACTGATGGGGGGCGGGCAGCCTATATACCACTGCGGGGGGGCCTGTATACCGATGGGGGGCGCGGGGGCCTGTATACCACATGGTGCAATGTAATATGCACCACTCCCCCTGCCGCTGATGGACAGGGGGATGCAGTGCATATTGCATTGCACTAAAGAGCGGCTCCACGTGACCGGCCGCTCATAATAAGCCTCCCCTGCCTCCTCCAGCCCCAGGACACCGCCCCCCCCCACTGAGCCAGTACCACTGACTCGAGTATGAGCCGAGGGGGCATTTTTCAGCACAATTTTTGTGCTGAAAAACTCGGCTTATACTCGAGTATATACGGTACTTTCAAGTGACACTTAGGCTATTATCTGAACCATATTACTATATGTACACATTTACTTCCTCACTGCTAATTCAGTCAGCATACAAACTGTACATTTCAATGATAGATAAAAGATTTAAATTTTAATTGAGTCCACTGCTAAATAGTACATTTTCATTAGATGAACACAACTTTTAGAAATATATTCATAACTATCAGAACAATATTAATTGATAAACTTGATATAATTATATTAAACAAACAATGTAATTAGTATAAGGTGTCTAAAAGAAATCTGACAGCAGGTTTTTGCTACCTCATCTGACAGCAACATAATGTAAATAAAAAAAAAAGCCCTGATTCCAACAATGCATCACATAGATTACTGGCTGAAGCATTTCTGATACTACCAAATGTTTTAGTTTCAGGAACACAACAGAGCTGAGATAGCTGTCCCCGCCCAAAACAGGCTCTCAATAGAGATTGTGCATTAACAGTAAGGTTTCAACCACAGCATTGGGCGTGTCTAAGGCCATGTTCACACACATGCGTTTTTTTGACCATCTCTGCGTTTTTGGGCTGTTAAAAAAAACTCAGGTGCGTTAACGCAGGGTACATTTGAGTGTAGCTGCGTTTTTCAGCTCCATTTGCGTTTTTTACCCCTAGTCCAAAAAACGCTGCATGCAGGGTTTTTGGGTGCTGTAAAAAAACGCATGTGCGTTTTTCCAAAAACGCATGCGTTTTTTAACATGGGGCCCTATGGGAAACGCATGCAAAAACGCATGGTACATTAGTACCTTTTAGTGCCATTCAAAAACACATGCATTTCCCATAGGGGCCCATGTTGAAAAAACGCACATGCGTTTTTTTAACATGGGGGCCCTATGGGAAACACATGCGTTTTTAAAAGGCACATTTATGCACCCTGCGTTAACGCTTGCGTTTTTGCCTGCGTTTTTGGTGAAAAAATGACTAAGTCCAAAAACGTGGCAAATCCTTTCAGACACACAAGGGACATTTTTTAGCACTCTTAAAAAAACGCAAGTGCTTTTAAGAGTGCTAAAAAAAACGCAAATTGTGTGTGAACATAGCCTAACTGCCATGTGCGTGACAAAGTAGTAATAGTAAGCAAAGGGTAATAAAGCCCTTAGTTTAAGTAAACTATAAGACTGATAAGACTTATAAAACTTACAAAACTATTAAACTGATAAGAGAAGCACAGTTGCTTTTTGTTTTTTTAACTCTTACAGCATGCTGTCCTCAGCTTACATAACAAAAACCTGCTGACAGCTCATGCTCAGAGTATCAGTCCCGCTCTGTACATTTGTGCAGGAGCCGAGGGCTTCAGTAAAATTGTTTGAACGATTCCTGGCATGTCAGGACCAAGATGGCAGCAGTTTTCTAGGGTCTCCAATATATCAATAGGTTTATTTGCACTTTAAAGGATCAATTCACTTTTGAACAGCTTTTTACTATCTACAGACTTAGCAATCATAAAAATAACTTGCTAGACAAATATAGCGTTAACGTTAGCTCACTTATTTGCTGTACACAATTTACTTTGTATTTAAGCTGCTACATTATACAAATTCAGATCAAAGGAGGAGACACAAAAGGAGCAAATGGGTCCTATCGTTTAGATAGATGATTTCCCGTGAGTAAATGTGCTCACCTGGTTTGGTTGTCATGACCCACAACCGGTATGCTCGCATGGACAGCTGTCGCTGGATCTGCACTTCCACGTGCAAAGTGGTGTGGTATCCAGAAATCCAAAGAGGGTTTAGTGCTTGTGTGAACCGCGCTGCCGTCAGGATGAAGATACGGGAGACCAGGCTCCTTCTCAGATGCTCCTTTATTCCCTATGCATTTTGGTGCCGTCCCTGCACCTTCCTCAGGCGTTGAAGGAGCATCTTTGAAGGAGCCTGGTCTCCCGTGTCTTTCATCTTGACGGCAGCGCGGTTCACACATGCACTAATCCTTGGGATTTCTGGACATTATACAAATTGTTGTAGCAAACAAAAATCAGGGTGCATCATACATTCATTATACAATACTATCTTTTTATCTAAATCTTCATTTTTTTCTTGATATGTCTTGTAAGCCAACTATAAACTGGTTTTCCAAGTAAAGTCATTGCTGAAACTGTTGTGCACAATAGCAATAGAGATTGCATGCATGGCGGCCGTACTCTAATGTCATTGAGATCACCAGTCCCCAGGTTATAACATAAAAAGGCCCACAATGTGCCTTATTTCTAGTAAATGTTGTGCTTCAGTAGGAATGTTGTATTGGAGTCATTTTGTATTTTTATTGTGAGCTTCTAAGGTATTAAGAATTTAATGCTCATAGGCTCCTGACATGTGAAGCCAATCTTGGCAGCCAGCTTCGGTTTTGTTTTCCAACCACTTTACGTTCTTTTCAAATTTCTTTTCAAAGATTTTTAAAAACTTCTCTTGTGCTCTGTTGCTGTGAATCACCGACAGTGGAATTTGTTTCATTATGCTTCCCTGGAAGGAAAGGCAAACAAGGTTACAATTCAGTTATTATATTTTAAGGTATTATCATTCAAAATTACATAACAAAGTTATACTTAGAGTAGTAGAGCTAAACAGTTTGCCGTTCCTTTAGGGTTCCCATGATGAGTTTTTGAGGTTGCAGTATGTCTGCACCTATTAAGTAAATTTAGTTACCTGAGGTATTTTTTATTACCTTTTTGTATATATGTTTTGACATGTACTTTTGACACTGTAGTATTTGATTCTATTTGGTAAATCATGTTTTAACCCCTTCACAACTAAGGATGTATAGTTTGTGAAGGAATCACCCTGTGAGACCACATCCTTCCCGCAAATGTCGGCTGATCTGATCAGGTGCAGGTGGTTCGTAGATCAACCTGCACCTATTGAACCATTAGACTATGCTGTCAAACTCTGACAGCGCGATCTAACACCCAGCAGTAGGGATCACAGCATTCCCCGCCACCATCGGTGACCCCGTGATGCAATCATGGGCGCTGCCATGTTGTCATGACAATAACCAGTTAATCTCTAAAGGGGGATAATAGAGAAAAAGAGCCGGCGCAGATCTAAGTGTAGAGATTATTTGATCTTGGTCTAGGTGGTAATGATCAAAAAATGCTCACCTTTTTGGTGTCTTTTGTTCATATAGTATAAGGTTTTCTCTTAGGCTTGCAGCCTTCCTCTCGGAGGGATCAGGTCTTCTCAAGGGAGCCTGGTTCGTCAGTATATGGTTTAAATAGCACCGGACTTTGAGGAATAGCGCTTCCTTAAGAGGCACAATAATTTCTTCCAAGAGTTCTTTAATTCATTTAAAAGTCAATCATTCCATATATTGCAGTACAGTACAACGCGTTTCGACTTACATATCAGTCTTCCTCAGCTACATTTGATAATATCATAAGAAATAGATGTGTGCTCTCTTATCAAGAGAGCACACATCTATTTCTTGTGATATTATCACATGAACCAGAGGAAGACTTATATGTCAGTCGAAACGCGTTGTACTGTACTGCAATATATGGAATGATTGACTTTTAAATGAATTAAAGAACTCTTGGAAGAAATTATTGTGCCTCTTAAGGAAGCGCTATTCCTCAAAGTCCGGTACTATTTAAACCATGTTGTCATGACAGTAAAGGGTCATTTGATAACTCCAGTTGCTGCGATGACGTAGTTCCTGTGAATGCCGGCAGAGTGCTGTCATCCACAGATCAGCAACTTTTCAGCTGTTCAGAGGGATGAAGAAGCATCGCTCTGAACAGCAGAAGTGATCAGATAGTGCAGGCTTCAGATGCCCTAAGGGTGCCAATAAAATCAGTACAAACGCTAAAAAAAGTTTTTAAAAATATAAAAATAATAATAAAAAATGTAAAAGTTCACCCCCTCTTTTGCCCCATTGAAAATAAAACTATTTAAGAAAAAGTGCCACTTTCACAAATGCCCAATCTATCATGATATAAAATAAATTAATCTACACTGAGTAAAATAGAAAACCTACAGTGGATATGAGATTTCTACAATTTCCATCCACTTTGGAAAATATATAGAGTATAAACTCCCTAAAAACACATTATGGGTACAGAGCCTTAGAGGACAGCAACTTTCTTGTTGGTAAGTGTTACTTTTATGAATAACATATATTTAACAAATATTTAATCCTATAAATTAGCAGTAGCTGAATATGCATAGTTCTAAACAGAATTTACCAAAACTGCATGCGCAAGACATCCAAATGTCTCATTTCCATGTGTAACATGATTTAGTGACTCTCGTACAAAGGCTCTTGGAGATTTTGTTATTATATTTGTTTGTTGGTATTTCGTCATAGGAGTAGAAACACCATATGGAGTAACAGCCTAAGAAGAGGAAAAAAAAAACAGACAAATTAAAACACTGATGGAAAGTATATTACCAGCAAATAAATTAATTTTTTTCATTACATAATAATAATAATAATAATATTTTTACTTGTATTTGCTTTGTATGTAGCTATTTTGTTTACAGTAAAGTAATCATTGCTAACACCTATTAGGTTTCATCTTATGGCAGTCACTATGGAGGGAGGGGAGTACAACTAAAATGAAATGTCTGCAGATGTGTTTGTAATTTCCAAAGCTCAGCTCTGCCATACAGCTCCTATCCCAAACAGACTGCCATGATATAAAAGTTGAAAGGTTTTAGTATCCTTTGCTCTACTGCAGGCACTTGAACATGCATGGCTCTGCCAGTGAGAGCAGTGAGACCCGAGTAACCTGTTCTAAGCTATTGCGTGGGCGTGTTCTTTTAACTCCTGTATGTTGCTACCGGCTTATGATTGGTCAGCATAACTAGAGGGACAAAGTGCACTCCCACCAGTAAAAAAAAACCTTTGGTAACGCCCCTTGGCCTAACATATTATAACCTAAACTTTACAAGCTAATATCTCTGAAAGGATAAATTAAAAAATAAAAAATACATTTTACTCAGCTCTGCAGCCACTATTCCATAATATGGCCCGTTTGATATTCTAAAACTGGTGATTGCTTAACTTTAAGAGCATAGAAGCCTGATCAACCAAACTAGTATGATGTATTATTTTAGTAGATGTACAATACAGAATTTTTTTTTTCAGAAAATATTTATTAAAGTTTTATCACAACAAGGAAATATCAGGATTTCACATTAAACCAATATTATAAAGATATAAGATAAAGCTAATATATCAGAACCCCACGCGTGGGGGAGAACAATATATTCGATATCATGGTAAAAATATCATAACTTTAATGAAATTTGTAAACTTCTCAAGAAACACAAGGGAGCGATTCACCGACATATTATAAGAGTAAGAGAAGATCTCGCTGTGTACTAAATTATAGAAAGAAAAAAGGGAAGTTCTAAAATAACTCTGAGGATTTAGAAAAAGGGATAGGAAAGAAGATAAAAGAGTCAGAGGGAATGAAACTAAGACAGAGGGTAAGAGAGGGAGGGGAGGGTGGGGAGGGAACAGGAACCCATCCCAAGGTCCAGACTGGTTTTATGTATTTTGTAGCCGGCAGGTCAAGAGAGGACCATCTTGGAAGTACCACCAAGGAGTCCACAGTCTCTGGTGCTAGTCCCATGTCTCGTTGCCCTGTGCCATTAAAGACTCAATTCAGCATATGCTATCCATTTCTTTCACTCATTCCTCCAAAGAAGGAACAACCGTGGATCTCCAGTGACGTGGGATTAAAACCCTAGCAGCCATGAGGCAAAAGCGAAAAAGATCTTGTTTGATCAGGATAGAGAAACCGGAATCAAGGAAAGTAATGCAATCTGAGGTGAAGGAGTATAATGTGTGACAGATATGGACTCATAGAAAGAAAATATTTCAAGCCAAAAGGTTTTTAGGGGCCTACAATTCCACCATATGTGTAACATAGTGCCCACCTCTTCACATCTCCAACACACATCAGAGACTGTAGGAAACATCTTGTGGAGAGAGCTGGGCACCTATACCACCTAGTTAGGATCTTGTAGTTTGTTTCCTGGAAGCTGCAAGAGATCGAATTTTGTGAGTCAATGTGAAGATTTTTTTCTGATCAGCGTCGGAGAGGTCAATCTGAAGGTCTTTCTGCCAGGTCTCGAGGAAAGAGGTACGGCAGGGGAATCAATCTCCGAGATCAGGTCACTCATAAGAGAAATGACATGAGACGGTGGTTCTGGCAAAAGCAATAGAGACTCCAACCCAGTGGGTGGCTTCATGCCTAAAGACTTTATGTACGTTTATATTGAGAGATTTCCAACCAAGCTGTCGGTCCCCCCTCGGAGTCCCTCAAAGCTCCAATCTCAGAGAGCTCCAAGAGCTGCCTCGTCACCTGAGCCAGGCAGGGAGAGTCAATCGCTCTCCAATCCAGGAAGGTTCATCTCCCGACTGCCGGGGGAAAATCTGGATTGTCAAACTGAGGTCCCAGAGCAGAGGGGGGATTGACTAGGTGTGTTCTCCCCCTCCAAGCATCCCACAAGCTTAGGAAAGCCTATGTGAGTGAGGAGAATTGTGTAGCCGGGGGTCTACTGTGAGGCTGCATCCACGGTAACCAGTATAAAGGGGTGGGTGAGAGTAAATGCTCAACAAATACCCATTGTTTATATTGTGCTTTGAACCTGCAATCAACAACCCTGGATAACAGCACAGAGTGATGACAACGTTGGAAGTCTGGGAGTCCAGCCCCTCCTCTCAATTTTGGATCTCTTAAGGTCAAAAAACGAGTGCGTGGCTTCCTAGTACCCCAAACAAATTTGCGAAGAGCAGAGTGTAAGCGCTGAAAAAACTGAGCCGGGATAGCAATAGGACAGTTTGAAACAAATAAAGAAATTTGGGCAAAAATGTCCATCTTAATGGCATTTATTCGGCCAAACCAAGACAGCTGGGTTTTGTCGAATCTCCTCAGTTCCGCTAACGTGTTTTTAAGAAGTGGGGCATAGTTGAGGGAGAAGAGGTCATCAAAATTCCTTGAAAGGGTAATGCCCAAATATTTCAATGCCGCATCTACCCACCAAAATGAGAAAGAAGATTTAAGGTGCAGCACCAGGGCATCGGAGAGGGTAAGGTTGAGAATTTCAGTTTTTGTGTAATTGACTTTAAAGTTAGAAACTTCACAAAGTTTCAGGAATTCCCGGATGAGCACTGGAAAAGCGAACAGGGGATTTGAGACATAGACCAGAAAGTCGTCGACATACAGGCTAATTTAATATAGGTGTTCCTAAACCAAACACCTTCAATGTCCAGAGACCCCCGTAGCACATTTCCCAAGTGCTCCATCGCGATAGCATATAGTATGGGTGACAAGGGACACCCCTGTCTTGTGCCATTAGATATTTTGAAGGGGGGTGAAAGGAGCCCATTAACCCTCAGCCTAGCTGTCGGATCGTGATAAAGCGCTCGGATTTTCCCTATCATAATTGTACCCAACCCCAATTGCTTCAGAGAGGCAAAGAGAAAATCCCAGCCCAGGCGATCAAATGCCTTTTCGGCATCAACAGACAAAAGGCACGCAGGGATATTGTGGCTACGAATATATGAGGAGATGAGCAATGTCTTTATGGTATTATCCCTTGCCTCTCGTCGCAATATGAAGCCTGTCTGGTCACTATGGATGGAAGTCGGTAACAGAGGACCCAATCTTGTAGCCAAGATTTTAGCAAATATTTTCATGTCAAGATTTAACAAAGAGATAGGACGGTAATTGGCGCATGAAAGAGGGTCCTTACCCGGTTTCGGCATCACAGTGATTGTGGCTGCAAAGGTTTGTGAAGCAAATGGGCAGCTATTTGATATGTCATTGAAGAGGGAGCTCAAAAGAGGGGCAAGCTCATGGACGAACAGTTTATAAAAACTAGCTGAGAAGCCATCAGGGCCCGGCTTTTCCCATGTCAGTCACCTCTTGTTCAGTAAGTGCAGCCTCCAGAGCCTCCGACTCTTCCTCTCCAATTGGCGGAATTGGGGTATTGGCAACGTATTCGTCTGCTCTCTGCCGAAAGTTAGTGGGGGACATGTCAGCCAGGGGCCCTCGTAAATTATATAGAGATTCATAATAGTCTTTAAATTAGTTCACTATCTCTCGGGGGCAATGGAGTAATTTACCAGTCTTGGAATTAATAGAGGGAATGTAAGTAGATGGAAGACGAGGGTGTAAAAACCTGGCCAAGGCCGTTCCTGGTTTGTTTGTAAATTCATAGAGATACTTGCGGAATCGGTCCTGTTGACGACTAGATGCCAAATCCAGCAGGGCGCGCAGGTCCGAGAGTGCTTTTAGTAAATCGGTTAGGAGTTGTGAGTTTTGTGATTGTTTGTGTTGAGTTTCCAAAAGATGGATGGACGCCAGGAGGTCCGCAATATTTTGAGTACGTTCATAATTCAACCTGGCCCCTGCTGGATAAGCACCCCCCGAATTACTGCCTTCAAAGTCTCCCATTTGAGAGGTGGGGCAGTGGGGTCTGACCCATGAATATCGAGAAACTCCACAATTGCAGTCCGCACAGCATCCCGGCAAGCCGGCTGCTTCAGAAGACCTGGGTTAAGATACCAAGTCCACTCCGTCGGGGTTAGACTCGAGAGGCAAAGGGACAAGAGAATCGGGGCATGGCCTGACCATATCATTGGTGTGATACTGGTGGTAGGGTCTGCCAGCAAGAGCTTATGGCTAACCAAGAAGAGATCTATTCTACTGTACATATCATGCAAAGCAGAATAATAAGTGTAGTCCCTGCCTCCCGGGTGCAACAACTGCCAAACATCGACCAAACTCAATTCCAGTAGCTTGGCTCTCAGGCTCTCCAGGTGGGCAGCTGGTACAGAGGACCTGCGAGTGGATGAGTCCAGGTTACGCTCTAGTACAAAATTGAGATCTCCTCCAATCACTAGGGAACCTTCTGCAAAATCGGAGAGGGTGTAGAGGTAGGTTGTGAGCCTGCGGGCTGGATCCTGGTTGGGCAAATAAAAATGGGCAATTGTTATGATATCATTCGAAATCAGCAGCTTCAAGAAAAGGAACCTACCCGTGGGTCTGTCTTGAGTCCAAGTACTTGAGCCTTCAGAGATTCATGGAGAGCCACACTCACTACTTAGATTTGGCCTCAGGGTTGGAGCTATGAAACCATTTTGTGAAATACTTATGTTTCAGGGTTGGTATCTTATCTGTTCTGAAATGAGTTTCCTGTAAGAGGAGAATGTGTACTCGTTGGTTATGCATGTGAGTAAGGACTTGTGAGCACTTTTCGGACGTGTTAAAGCCTCTAATGTTAAGCTAATGTTTAGTCTGGACATGGACATGGTAATGGGTGGAAAAGGAGAGGGGTAAGGGTAAGAGGAGGAGTATAGGAAGTAGAGCGAGGAAAAAATAAAAAGAAAGACCAGGCTGAAGAAGGTTAGAAAAAAGAAAAGGATGGTGATTCTAAATCCCGTCCTAGTGGTCAATAGGTCAGTCGACTTTAAGGACCAAGTATTTACACAGAGTTAACTCGGTAATTTGTGTCAGAGACACTCCCTACAATGTGGGGTGACTGGAACAAGTTGTGAGTTAGCCACGCCGACCCCAATTCACAGCCTCATGCAGGAAGAAACAATTCCATCGAGAGAATATGTACAGTATAAACACGCGAAAATACCATGCAACCAGATATTAGCTGAAAACATTAATCAATCGTTCCGGGTAAGTACAGTCATATGAAAAAGTTTGGGCACCCCTCTTAATCTTACCTTTTTTTTTTTTTTAAATAGTTTTTTTGCAACAGCTATTTCAGTGTGATATATGTAATAACTGATGGACACAGTAATATTTCAGGATTGATATGACGTTTATTGTACTAACCGAAAATGTGAAATATGCATTATTTCAAAAATTGACAGGTGCAAAAGTATGGGCACCTCAACAGAAAAGTGACATTAATATTTAGTAGATCCACCTTTTACAAAAATAACAGCCTCTAGTCTCTTCCTGTAGCTGTTAATGAGTTCCTGGACCTGGATGAAGGTATTTTTGACCACTCCTCTTTACAAAACAATTCCAGTTCAGTTAAGTTTGATGGTCGCCGAGCATGGACAGCCCGCTTCAAAACATCCCAGAGATGTTCAATGATATTGAGGTCTGGGGACTGGGATGGTCATTCCAGAACACTGTAATTGTTCCTCTGCATGAATGCCTGAGTAGTTTGGAGTGGTGTTTTGGATCTTTGTCTTGCTGAAAGATCCATCCCCGCCATAACTTCAACTTTGACACTGATTCTTGAACATTATTCTCAAGAATCTGCTGATACTGAGTGGAATCCATGCGACCCTCAACTTTAACAAGATTCCCGGTGCCGTCATTGGCCACACAGCCCCAAAGCATGATGGAACCTCCCCCAAATTTGACAGTGGGTAGCAAGTGTTTTTCTTAAAATGCTGTGTTTTTGTGGCGCCATGCATAACGCCTTGTTGTATGACCAAACAACTCAATCTTTGTTTCATCAGTTCACAGGACCTTCTTCCAAAATGAAACTGGCTTGTCCAAATGTGCTTTTGCATACCTCAGGCGACTCTGTTTGTGGCGTGCATGCAGAAACGGCTTCTTTCGCATCACTCTCCCATACAGCTTCTCCTTGTGCAGTGTGCACTGTATTGTTGACCGATGCACAGTGACACCATCTGCAGCAAGATGATACTGCAGGTCTTTGGAGGTGGCCTGTGGATTGTTCCTGACTGTACTCACCATTCTTCTTCTCTGCCTTTCTGATATTTTTGTTGGACTGCCACTTCTGGCCTTTACAAGAACTGTCCCTGTGGTATCCCATTTCCTTACTATGTTTCTCACAGTGGAAACTGACAGGTTAAATCTCTGAGACAACTTTTTGTATCCTTCCCCTGAACAACTATGTTGAACAATCTTTTTTTCAGATCATTTGAGAGCTGTTTTGAGGAGCCCATGATGCCACTCCTCAGAGAAGATTCAACTAGGAGAACAACTTGCAAGTGGACACCTGAAATAGCTTTTCTCATGATTGGATACACGGGCTATGAAGTACAAAGCTCAATGAGGTTACCAAACCAATTTAGTGCTTCAGTAAGTCAATAAAAAGTATTAGGAGTATTCAAATCATGAAAATCATAAGGGTGCCCATACTTTTGCACCTGTCAAATTTTGAAATAATACATATTTCACAGTTTTGGTCAGTACAATAAACCTCATTTCAAACCTGAAATATTACCGTGTCCATCAGTTATTACATATAACACACTGAAATAGCTGTTGCAAAAAAACTATTTTAAGCAAAAAAAAAAGATTAAGATTAAGAGGGGTGCCCAAACTTTTTCATATGACTGTATAAAGAGGAGGACCCATGCAAGGGCTTATTATTATTCTGTCAGATATCCCGACAGTCACCACCGAAGCAGTTAGTCAAATAGGTGACCTGAGTATCTTTCATGGAGCATCCCATCGGCCGGGAAGTTCGCGAGTGGATCTAGGCAGAAACTCCACTGCCTCTACGACCCCCATCCATCCCACACAAGGGGAAACCTCCAGGAATCTCCACAGTCCAAACCGCAGAATAGGTAATTAGGAATGTATTGTAGGAACCATGTGCATGGTATTGTAACTTATTTATGTTATAATTAGGAGAAGCAGTTCAACTCATCGGGAACGTCTGCATCCATCCCCAATCTAGGGAGAATGCAGAACATATTCACAAGGTTCATCATATGCGAGTAATCCACTGCAAACCAAGGGGAGGGGGGAAGGTGGAAGGGGGAGGGAGGAGAAAGGGGTGAGTAGAATTAAGAATGGGGGGAAGAGAAAGGATGGAGGAGGGAAAGAAGGGGAAAGTAGGATAAGAAGAGGGTGTAGAAGGGGAAGAGAAATGAGGGTGGGAGGCAAGGAGGAAAGGGAGAAGAAATAGGGGAGGGGGTGAGAAGGGAAGAGAGAAGGGAAATAGGGGGGAAGGCGGTAGGAAAAAAGTGGAGGAGAAGACGAAATCCGACAAGTAGACCCCACAAAAGACGGCATCTTCAAGGCAATAGAAGCAGGGTTAAGTAACGTGAGTGGAAGTCAAAGTCTAGCATTGTCCTGTACAAGATTCCCAACACAGGCTAGAGAATAAAACAGAGTCTGCCCGAGCTGATTCAGGTGCAAGGTAATACAGGTAAGAGTAGATGACATGGGTTGAAACCAAAGTCCAAAGTTGCCCCATACAAACTCCCAGCTTAGGTTAAAGGGCAAAACAGACAAAGTCAGTTCAAGTTGAGTCAGGTAGTTTCTTCGGATATAGCAGAATGACGCTTTTTTTTCTTCTCGATCCGTATTCAGAGGAAACCGTCGGAAAGGTCTCGGGCCTCTGGCAAAGAATTAGGCAGCTGAGGCCAATCCGAGATAGTTACCATAGGAAGGTCAAGGGCCTACAAAACTCTGGAATGTCCATTGGTGACCTCAAGATCCACATTTCCGAACCCTTGCGGACCTGAAGTTGGAAAGGGAACCCCAGGAATATGCTAGGTCTCGCTCTCTAAGGATCTCCAATAAGGGACGCAGGGCCCGGCGTTTGGCAAATGTTATGGGCAAAAGATCGGCCAGGAGCTGGATAGGAGTCCCATTGAAGTCAATAGATTCAGATTCCCTTGCTTTCCGCATAACGTCATCCTTAAGTTGGAAAAAGTGTATTCTGCATATGATATCCCTAGGTCGTGACGGATCATCACTTTTGGGGCCCAGAGATCTATGTGCTCTATCTAATTCAATATATTCATCCTGCAGTCTGACCAGGAGGGAGTTGAATAGACACAGAAGGACCAGAGTGATGTCACATGGTGTTACTGACTCGGGTATGCCCCGGAGCAGGACAATATTCCTCCCGTTCCTATTCTCCGCGTCTTCCATCATGTCGAGCACAAGCTGGAAGTTCTGCGTGTGTTGATCTAATTGTTGTTGGTGCATTTTTACTTGGGAAGAAAGCTCAGCCACTTCATTTTCAACTGTTTGTACAGAGGTTTTGAGTTTAGAGGTGTCATCCTTATGGGACCTGATTTCTGACTTGCAGACTGCTTCTAGTCGTTGGATATAGCCCTCCATATCATCTTTGGTAGGAATGGAGTGTAGTCTGGTTCTGATGTCGTATAGATCATCAGCCTGATATGGGGAGGGACCACCCTGCGGCGAGAGGTGGGGGGACCCCGAGGCAATGTTCATATTGAACTGAGGCTTACTGAAGGTAGCCGAGGAGTCAAGTCCCCCATTAGTAGTGGAGACAGGAGATTTTCACATTGAGTCAGACCCCACAACAGACAGAGGCTCCTCAGGAGTAAGCTGCTCCACCTGCATTCCCCTCCCATCTTCATGCACTTGTTGGGCAGCGTCACTCTCTATGTGCACAGGAGAGGGGGAGGGAGGAGAGTGACTGTCTTGTTTCTTGCCTCCTGTAATGGCGGTGTTCCCGCCTTTTCTTGTGCCCCACTCCCCCATCCCTGCGGTTACCTCTGAAGCCGGCGAGGCGGCTCCAGCTGCACTCCTGGTGCTGCGCCGAGAAGAGGAGCCCTGCGGTGTCCCTGGGCAGGATGTAGAAGCTCCGGTGCGACGATCTCCTGCTGTATCTCCGGCAGCCATTACTGCGGGGCATATGGGCGTCTGCTGGGACCCGGCGGGGCGGTAAAATACTTTGAGATGTCCGATTTGCCAGGCATCCAGTAGGCTGTGTGTGTCCTCCGGGCTGTTGGGCTGCAGTAGACTCAGGCTAAGTCTCTAGGAGGACGGATGGTAGCTAATAATGGCTGCAAAAGGGATCAGACGCTGGAGCTCTCTTTAGAAGCAGCCGTCCAGCACCATGTCCAGGCCACGCCCCTGTACAATACAGAATTTAACTAGATCTAGCTTATATTATAAGGCTTCAGGGCACTATCTACCATTTGCTTTTTATAATTCTCGTGTCCTTTCATGTGGCAGAGAATGATGGTATGAGACTATTCAGGCTTTGGTGCTTGGATGCTACTATGTCGGGCCCCTCGGGACAGGGGCACTCGGTACCGGACCGGATGGTGCCGGGGAAGTCACGGGTGGCTTGGTCCGGACCGTGTCCCGGGCTCGGCAATAAAAGGGGATAATTTACAGGGGAAATGTCAGTCGTGACGCCACCCACTATATGCGGCCAGTAAGGGGGCCGCCGCTGCTGCAGAACCTCCGGGGATGATGTAGTGGCAGCATAGATGGTATAGTTCCTGTGGGTAGAACTGTATTCCCCGGGGCAGTGATGGTATAGTCTATAAGGGGTATAGATGGTGGAGACGGGGTTAAAGGACACACACTCACGTTTGGTAGACACTGATGCAATTCTCCTTCTCTCCTGAGGTTGCAGAGCTGACAGGCTTGTAGCAGGGGGAAGCTCTCTGTGCTGAATGTGGAGCAGAGGTCGTAATCAATACATAGACTCACAGTTTTGCTGTTTTCCAAAACTTTACTGCTGATGTTATTGCAGATTATAGTCCACGGAGTCTGTAATGGGGCTGAGCTCTCTTCCCACCCTGTCCGGGGTCGTCAGCTTCCTTGTGGTGCACTGTGTGTGTGTCCTGGCCGCTGCTATTAGCTGAGCTGCTGGGACTTCTCACGTCTCTCTCTCTGTGTTCTGCTGGTACCCCTTGGCTAGGCAACTTGAGTCCTCTGTGCTGTGCTGACCCCTCCGTGTTGCTTTGCACTGGTACTAGGGGGCATCTAGAGATCCCACTGTTCCTGGATTCACTGTGCTGTGGGTGCCAGACACAGTACCGGATCCGGTGTCCGTTCTGTGCGTTCTTCTGGGGCGAGTGAAGGTATCACTCCAGCTCCCAGACGTGTTCCTCAGTCTGTCGTTCTCCTGTTCCTCTGACCCTCACTAGGTCTGCACTAAGTTCTGCACTAACTCGTGCTCTTCACAGCCCTGCTCCGAGCTGAACTGAGCTCTCCCTCATGGGCAAGAGTATATAAGGAAGCAGGTTGTGCTCCCCCTCTTGCCCCAGAGGTGCTAGTGTTTGTCAGTGTGTAGTGGGGAGGGAACCCATGTGATGTTATTGTGGCACATTAACCCATGGGGTGCCACAACTACTTCCACTGCTCCCCATACATGTAAATGTCTGTTCCAAGCTGTGGCTTCTCTATTATGTGTTTGACAATGAATTTCACATGCTAGCACCTAACACAAGTAATCTACTGGAATCATGGAGTGTTATAAGAATTTTAGAACTTGCAAATTGTTTAAAGGAATCTGTTAATTATTTGATTTTTTTTTACAGTTTCATTCCAGACTGAGTTAATTTAATGCCTGACAAAGAGGCCATAGTGTCCATGTTTACCATCTTTTCAGTTAGCCATTAAAAGGTATCAACCACTGAGGACTCTCAGATTCCAATATTTTTAATTTAATGAGTCAGAAAGTATTTAAAGGGAACCTGTCACCTGGATCTAAGCCCCTACACTATCACTACCTGTCCCTGCACCTTCCTAGCTGCTCCCTATCTATCCCTCTCTGAGCTAAATCCGCCCTATAAAACTGCAGAAAAATAACTTATAACTTACAGAAGTCCCTGAGGCTGGGGACTGAGAAGGCGGCGCCAGGCTCCATTCTGCCCCTCCTCCATGTAGCAGCACACGCCCCGCTGGGCGGCATTATTCTTTCTTCATCGCCGCCTCCTCCATTTGGAATCTCCTGCCTGCTTTACACCTATCATGTTGTGGTGATGCGACCTCGATGTGTCCCCTGACTGAGACACAGCATATGGGAGATTGTATCTTCTGCTCAGTAGCAGCACACACAGGGTGAGCTGCTACTGGAGCTAAGTGCTGATTGAAATCACTGACCCCCAGGTGTGCGGGTGAATAGGAGATGATATGTGCTGCCCTGGGCTGTGGGGAGGGGGTGGAGTGTGTCAGGACAGCAGCAGGAGCTGCTGGGATTGTATAAGGTTCTACTCGGCTGTGCCCCGGTGTAACAGGCCAGACTAACCCCCCCGACCAGAATATACTCGGGGTTAAAGTGGCCTAGGCCAGATTATACCCCTCCGTATACCACAGCAGCTGTAGATCAGGGCTCCAAGCAACACATGGGGGCCCAAGGCAGCACAAAGTGGCCCCAGGCAGCAGAAAGTGGCCCTACGCAACATACAGGGGCCCCAGGCAGTGCTAGGGCCCCAGGCAGTGCTAGGGGCCCCAGGCAGTGCTAGGGGCCCCAGGCAGTGCACGGGGCCCCAGGCAGCACAAAGTGGCCCCAAGCAGCACAAAGAGGCCCCAGGCAACATACAGGGGCCCCAGGCAGTACTAGGGGCCACAAGCTACACACAGGATCCCAGGCTACACACAGGGGCCCCATGCAGCATACAAGGACCCCAGGCAGTGCACGGGGCCCCAGGCAGTGCACGGGGCCCCAGGTAGTGCACGGGGCCCCACGGCAGTGCACGGGGCCCCAGGCAGTGCACGGGGCCCCACGGCAGTGCACGGGGCCCCAGGCAGTGCAAGGGGCCCCAGGCAGCACAAAGTGGCCCCAGGCAACATACAGGGCCCCAGGCAGTACCAGGGGCCCCAGGCTACACACAGGATCCCAGGCTACACACAGGATCCCAGGCTACACACAAGGGCTCCATGCAGCATACAAGGGCCCCAGGCAGCACACAGGGGCCCCAGGCAGCACAAAGTGACCACAGGCAATATACAGGGGCCCCAGGCAGTGGGCCACCCAGGGCCACTTTGTGCTGCCTGGGGCCCCTGTGTGCTGCCTCTGGCCCCCATGCGCTGCCTGGGACCCCTTTGTACTGCCTGGGGCCCTTGTATGCTGCATGGGGCCCCTGTATGTAGCCTGGGACCCTGTGTGTAGCCTGGGGCCCCTAGTACTGCCTGGGGCCCCTGTATGTTGCCTGGGGCCACTTTGTGCTGCCTGGGGCCACTTTGTGCTGCCTGGGGCCTGTGCACTGCCTGGGGCCCCGTGCACTGCCTGGGGCCCCGTGCACTCCCTGGGGCCCCGTGCACTGCCTGGGGTCCTTGTATGCTGCATGGGGCCCCTGTGTGTAGCCTGGGATCCTGTGTGTAGCTTGTGGCCCCTAGTACTGCCTGGCGCCCATGTATGTTGCTTGGGGCCTCTTTGTGCTGCTTGGGGCCACTTTGTGCTGCCTGGGGCCCCGTGCACTGCCTGGGGCCCCGTGCACTGCCTGGGGCCCCTAGCACTGCCTGGGGCCCTAGCACTGCCTGGGGCCCCTGTATGTTGCGTAGGGCCACTTTCTGCTGCCTGGGGCCACTTTGTGCTGCCTCGGGCCCCCATGTGTTGCTTGGAGCCCTGATCTAAAGCTGCTGTGGTATACGGAGGGGTATAATCTGGCCTAGGCCACTTTAACCCCGAGTATATTCTGGTCGGGGGGGTTAGGGTAAGTGCACACTTACCCGGCGGTTTGGTCGGCGGCAGCTGGTGGAACCCGCCAGGAAGCTCCGGCGCCGTCCACCGGCTTCCTGGCGGGCATGTGCGGCGGGAGCCGGGCGGTAGCCGGCGGATGCACAGCGTGTTCTCGGCGGCGATTCTGCAGCGGCTGGAAGCAGCACATGATTCTGCTTGCAGCCGCTGCAGAACCGCCGTTTTTTAGAACATGCTCATTCTTTGCTAACCCGCTGGGAAACCTGCGGGTTAGCAACGGATGATGCTGTGTAACCGCCGGTGTGTGCACTGCCTTGGGCGGTTTACATTAGTTTTAATGTTAATCCAAACGCCGCTTTGGATTAACATAAATTTAAATAAAACTAATGTAAACAAAACGGCGGTTTACACAGGTAAACCGCCGAAAACCCGCCCAGTGCGCACATAGCCTAAGTCTGGCCTGTTACACCGGGGCACAGCCGAGTAGAACCTTATACAATCCCAGCAGCTCCTGCTGCTGTCCTGACACACTCCACCCCCTCCCCACAGCCCAGGGCAGCTCATATCATCTCCTATTCACCCGCACACCTGGGGGTCAGTGATTTCAATCAGCACTTAGCTCCAGTAGCAGCTCACCCTGTGTGTGCTGCTACTGAGCAGAAGATACAATCTCCCATATGCTGTGTCTCAGTCAGGGGACACATCGAGGTCGCATCACCACAACATGATAGGTGTAAAGCAGGCAGGAGATTCCAAATGGAGGAGGTGGCGATGAAGAAAGAATAATGCCGCCCAGCGGGGCGTGTGCTGCTGCATCGAGGAGGGGCTGAATGGAGCCTGGCGCCGCCTTCTCAGTCCCCAGCCTCAGGGACTGCTGTAAGTTATAAGTTATTTTTCTGCAGTTTTATAGGGCGGATTTAGCTCAGAGAGGGATAGATAGGGAGCTGCTAGGAAGGTGCAGGGACAGGTAGTGATAGTGTAGGGGCTTAGATCCAGGTGACAGGTTCCCTTTAAAAGAGTTACTCCATTGATGGGTTGGTTGTCTTAAATGTCATCATATCTTTTATCTAGGGCTTAATTTACAATTCAGACAAATCAGTCACAACAGTACAAAGTAAAAAAAATAGCACAGAAATAGGGGTTAACTTGCGAGACTACTTATAATAATATTTTACTAACCGCTTGATTGATCTTCCCTCTAATGCAAATAAAAGTGCTAATTCATGTAGATAAGCTGCTAATTCTTATGCGTTGCTTAGGGCAGAACCATTTCTAAATATAGAAATGCATCATGCAATGGAAGTTATTATTGGGAATACTAATGAAATATTTAAAACTACTTAATTAGTATTAATAGGGTCAGTTTAATAAGTTAGCATAGAACATTTCAACGTAGAAGCTGTAAAAGCTGAAATTAAACAGATTTTTACATCTGTTTTAACACTGGTTATAAAGAAACTTTTAAATATTGAACATGGCCATACACGAGACAACTGTTAATAAACGACCATTTCTCTCGGCTTGCCTATACATATTTGGCTATTTGGGACTGTCTATATATCAATGCTTCAATGCTACCACAATATTACTAACACTGAGAGGGTAATGATGAAATAATGACTTTTTTTATAGTCTCTGTTGCAAAAGCAGTCTCACAATAGTTTTTAAAGTGTCATCCACAGAAACATTCCTAGTGGAAACCATATTGTCCTCATGATAGTGGCAGATTAAGTCTCACAAACATAGCAGTCCATAACAAAACCAGACAATGTTTCCAAATAACAGAGCTAACCATAATACTATCTATAGGTGCAAGACAGTAAGTACCTATAAAATCACAGGCCATTATTACCTTCTACAGGCATCTTTGCCACTAGAAGAAAATTACATGTGAGGGGCCAATCATATGTAATTTCTTCATCTGGTCTCACTATATAGAATATTAGGCATTCAATGACAATTTATTATGCAATATAATTATGGTACACTGGGTGGGGGTGCATTATATATGGATTAATGGTATTGGGTGAGGTAAAAAGTGTTTATACCGTGTTAGCTAATAGATAGAAAAATATTAGAATCTTAGGGTAAGTGCACACTGGCCGGGTTTTCGGCGGTTTACCTGTGTAAACCGCCGTTTTGTTTACATTAGTTTTATGTTAATTTATGTTAATCCAAACCGGCGTTTGGATTAACATTAAAACTAATGTAAACAGGCCAAGGCAGTGCACACACCGGCGGTTACCCAGCGTCATCCGTTGCTAACCCGCAGGTTTCCCAGCGGGTTAGCAAAGAATGACCATGTTCTAAAAACCGGCGGTTCTGCAGCGGCTGCAAGCAGAATCATGTGCTGCTTCCAGCCGCTGCAGAATCGCCGCCGAGAACCCGCTGGGCAGCCGCCGGATACCGCCCGGCTCCCGCCGCACATACCCGCCAGGAAGCCGGTGGACGGCGCCGGAGCTTCCTGGCGGGTCCCGCCAGCTGCCGCCGACAAACACGCCGGGTAAGTGTGAACTTACCCTTAGAGTCCTCAGTGGTTGATACCTTTTAATGGCTAACTGAAAAGATGGTAAACATAGCAAGCTTTCGGGACACTATGACCCCTTCATCAGCCTAATAATGACACAAATTCTGAAGACACACACATATATACATATGCAAGGTAGGATGATGCAGGAAATACAACAGGTGTCGTAAAGCAGAAAATAGTTTTTGTAATAATTTTGTAAGCTTCACCACAGAATCAGCATCAATCCCTATGTTTTCCAGCAAATTTTCACTTCAGAAAGAAAGTGGACAAACTCTAGTGCCACCTTTAGGTAGCTCCTCAAAGTCATAGTTCACGTTTTGACAAGCCTTTTAATATGACCAAGGATTTGTGCCAGATCAGAACCCCAAACTACAGGCGCTGCGTTTCGAGGTAACTGCCCCTCATCAGTGTAGTGTGTGGGATATTCTGATATGCCTGTATGAGAGGCTATAGACGAGGTCTGGGGAACTTGCTATCTACCTTATGGAGAGGAGTTTGGCTGCAACCATATTTCCTAGAGGAGGGATGCGGCTTTAAATCTCCTTAACTACTTAACTGTCTCCTACACTGATGAGGGGCAGTTACCCCGAAATGCAGCACCTGTAGTTTGGGGTTCTGATCTGGCACAAATCCTTAGTCATATTAAAAGGCTTGTCAAAAAGTCGACTATGACTTTGAGGAGCTACCTAAAGGTGGCACTAGAGTTTGTCCACTTTTTCTCTGAAGTGAAAATTTGCATATTTCCTAGAGGAGGGATGCAGCTTTAAATCATTCCCCAGAGCTATGTTTTCCAGGAAAGTTTTGCAGGCATTTAATCCATCCTGGTGTGGAATGTTGCTGTACAGAGATTCCACATCCATGGTGACGAGGATGGTTCCTTCTGGTAGAGGACCTATTCTTGACAGTTTATTCAATAGGTTAGTTGTGTCCTGAATATAGCTGGGTGTTTCTTTTACCAGGGGTTTGAGAACACCCTCTATCCACCTAAATTGTTACTTCAGTAAGGAAGTGGACGAACTCTAGCGCCACCTTTTGGTAGGTCCTCAAAGTCCTAATCGTCTTTCTGACAAGCCTTTTAATATGACTAAGGATTTGTGCCAGATCAGAACCCCAAACTTCAGATGCTGCATCAGAGGAGAGAGGAGTTTGCCTGCAACCATAAGGAGACAGTTAAGTAGATGAGGAGATTTAAAGCCGCCCAGAAATTTGTTCGGTGAGTGTGCCCACACATGAAATGATTGGTCTTCCTGTATTTCCTGATTTGTGAATTTTGGGAAGCATGTAGAAAGTGCTTGTTCTTGGACTTTCTGGTATTAGATCATCAGCTCTTAAGGATACGTCACGTAGACAAGATACCAGCTTATTTAATTCCTTGAGATAGTCCTGTGTGGGGTCAGACTCCAATTTATCGTAGTAGCGTGTGTCGGTCAATTGTCTGTTTGCTTCCTTCAAGTAGTCAGATTTGTTCATGACTATTGCACCACCCTTGTCTGCAGGTTTAATGATGATTTCTTTGTTGCTTTTCAAAGACTGTATGGGCCTTCTCTCCTGGGCAGTGATGTAGGTTGGTTGACTCTGGTTTGTATCTAAGTGGATTTTACCAAATGTTTGAAAGTGTCTATATATTTATCCAAATGGGAGTTGTGTTCAGATGCAGGTGTCCAGTTTGGCCATTTTCTTGGTTCTCAGGATCTCTTTTTCTTAGGCCCAGTTGGGTTCGGAGTCCTCTTTGTCACTGTAAAATTCCCTCAGGCGTAGTCTCCTGAAGAAATCCTCCATGTCTCTGCACAGTTCAATTTTATCCAGAGCTTTAGGAGGACAAAATGAGAGTCCCCTAGAAAACACAGCAAGTTCCACTTTGTTGGGTTTGTAATCCGAAAGGTTGATGACACAATTAGATGCTTTTTGACAGGAATAATTGTCCAAGTTGACAGGATTTGTCTTTGTTTTGTTTGTATTGACTCCTGAATTGATCCGCAGTCTATTTAATTTATTTTCTTTGTTATGAATCAGAAGAGTTTATAGTTTATGGTAATATTGTTATAATTTTTGTTCCATGCTTTCTGTAAGTGTGTTCCTCTGTGTTTCCAATTCCCCTAGATGTTACTTTTGATGCTGTAGAAGACATGCAAAGGTAGTTCCTTAGTCACTCAGAGGTCCTGTGACAATTTCGTGCATAATGAGTATTATAGGTATGCAGAAGTGGATTTGTAACCCAATGTCCTTTGGGAATCAGATTCTCCTTCTTGCATTTGGATAGGAAAAATATGTCACTGTCCAATTGTGAATGTTTCTTTAGAAGCTTCTTTATATCCATATTTTGATTTATTGAATTTTTAATTTTGATTTTACCTCCCCAGCTCCTCTCCCCTTCCAAGACTGACTACTATTTTCAGCTTTACGTCACCTTTTGCATTTACTGCATCATCCTACCCTGCATATTTATATATCTGTGTGTCTTCAGAATTTGTGTCATTATTAGCCTGATGAAGAGGCCATAGTGTCTTGAAAGCCTGCTTTGCTCACCATCTTTTCAGTTAGCCACTAAAAGGTATTTTCAAGCTTCCGGGGGAAGGCGCCCTAGAGTGGACCCACTGGACCGTGGTACCGAACTTCCCTGGGTGAGCTGGTCCTAGTTTAACCAACCCCTATGCAAGGATTGTCAGGGGCAAGCCCAGGAGGTCTAAATACCACAGCTGCTAGTATTAAGGGGCGGCTCGTAGGGTTACCCTATACTAGAGTATAGCTAAGGAGGATTCGAGGGATCAGAGCCCGAGGCTAGGAGAGCAGGAATGGGTCTACCGGAGGAGAGCACAAGGAGGGCCTGACTAACAGCCAAAAAAGCAGAATCTTACTAACTCAATAATCAGGCACCTCCCATCAGTGGAGGTGGCCTGATATACCGGAGGACAGACAGCTATTTTTTCAAGGGGGGTGACAGGTTGAGCCGTGCCGGCCCCTACATTCACAGGGAAGGAGCGAGACCGCGCCTAGTGCACCGCTGATAAGGTTCATGAATCTGACTATTGTAGTGTGCCGATATGTGAGCCCGGTAGTCAGCAGACAATAAGGGGATCCGGTGATGGCTCCGAGACACAGCACGCCTGGACGCCAGATGCCCCATCGGTAGAGGAGCAGAGGATGCAAACCCAGGAGAGGTGAGCTGTGGAGTGGTGCCAGGGGACGTAACAGCACCCCCTCCCTCACGCCCCCTTCCCCGAAGGAGGCGTGCTAAGAACCTGGCTAGAATGCGTGGCACATCAATGTTCTCCCTCGGCTCCCAGGTCTTCTCGTCAGGACCGAAGCCAACCCAGTCAATTAGCAAGAGGATTTTGCCTCTACTTTTCTTCATGGCAAGAATGTCCCTGACCTCATAGACATTCTTGGAGCTGAGAGGCCGTGGCACAGTGGTGGAGGATGGATGAAAGCGATTAAGCACCACTGGTTTCAACATCGAGACATGAAAGGAGTTAGGCATGTGAAATGAGGCAGGCAGTCTCAGCTTGTAGGCAACGTCGTTGATGCATCCCAGGACTTCGAAGGAACCGATATAACGCGGCCCCAACTTGTAGGATGGCACCTTATACCTGACACTTTGTCGCCCAGGAGGAGAGATGGCGAATCCAGAAATCTCTTATCGGGATGTGTCTTCATCCTGCCAGAGGCTTGTGTAAGAGCTTCTCTGGTCTCTCTCCAGATCTTGGAGAAGTCCACGGACAATGCATCAGCCGCCGGGTTGCCGGACACAGAGCATATCGGAAGACGCAAACCAGGATGTCTCCCAAATACCACGACAAAAGAAGATTTAGCTGATGACTCACTAGAGTGATTGTTGTAAGCAAATTCCGCCCAAGGAAGGAGACAGTTCCAGTTGGCGAAGTGCCAGAGATAGGTGGTGAGGATTTAGTTAATGCACTCCACCTGCCCGTTGGACTGAGGATGATAGGCAGAGGAGAAGTCCAATGTGATGTCCATATGCTTGCACAGGGTCCTCAAGAACCAGGAAGTGAACTGGACTCCCCTATCGGACACGATATGGCGAGGAAATCTGTGGAGCCGGAAAATGTTTTCAATGAATATCTTGACCAACTCAGGAGCAGATGGTAGACCGGGCAAAGGAACGAAGTGGGTCATTTTAGAGAAGCGATCCACAACTACCCATATGACCATACTGTCGGAGGGAGCAGGGAAGATCTGTAATGAAATCCATGGCTATGTGTTGCCAAGGAGTTGACAGAACTGGGAGAGGCAGTAGATGTCCAGCCGGCAACTTCTTGGACACCTTATTTTTAGCACAAGACGGACATGAAGCAACAAAATCGTGGACGTCTTGACGGATAGTAGGCCACCAGTGACAAGAGGTCAAAGAGAGAGACTTTTTAACTCCAACATGGCCAGCAATTCTTGACGAGTGTCCCCATGACAGGACCATCTTCCTCTTATCTTGTGCCACGAAGGTCTTACCCGGCGGAGGTCCAGCTATACGTAAGGGAGCCACAGTGATTATCTTGGTGGGGTCAATGGTGTGGAAGGACTCCTCCTCCACATCCGATGGCTGTAAGGACTTTGAGAGGGCATCAGCCTTGACATTTTTGCTGCCAGGCTGGAAGTGCAGTTCAAAATTGAAACGGGCAAAGAACAGGGACCACGGAACTGCCCATAGAGGGTTAACCCACACCAGAGCTTCGTCCTCCAGGTGGGACAACACAAAGGCCACCCTGGTCCCATCAGTGGGATACTGCTGTGGCAGCAGTTCAAAGTGTAGACGACACTGGTTGAGGAAGCCACGGCACATTTTAGGGTCACCGCTGTATCTAGGCGGTGTTCCAAGGCGAGGTGGAGGATTCGGGATGCCTCCCAGTCATAGGCTGTGGCTTGAGCTGAGGCCGTGGTTGCAGACTGCAGGGAGACCAGATGATCGTTCACCGACATATAACATAGAATGCGAGACTGTGTGTCTCGTTGCACAGACAGCTCCTGCTGTAGACTCGCCAGCTGAGTGGCGGACGCTGGGTCGGAAGTCAGAAGGGAGGCTAATCAGGTATCCATGGACTGAAGGAAAGCCATAATACGGTTCTTATTCTTCCTAAGATAAGCCAGCTCCTTTTGCGCTGAGAATGTGGTTCCAGCGGGGTCCATGGCTTGATTATTCTGTCACGCTTCCGGGGGAAGGCGCCCTAGAGTGGACCCTCTGGACCATGGTACCAAACTCCCCTGAGTGAGCTGGTCCTAGTTTAACCAACTCCTATACAGGGATTGTCAGGGGCAAGCCCAGGGGGTCTATATACCACAGCTGCTAGTACCAGGAGGGTGGCTCGTAGGATTAGCCTATACTATAGTATAGCTAAGGAGGATTTGAGGGATCACAGCCTGAGGCAAAATTTTTTGCTGTTTTATTTTTGTGAATTGCTGTGATTGGTAATCTACTAACCATAAATACTCGCCTGTATAGCACTGGGACATTCTACGACTAAGGGTGCAGCTTGCGCCAGAATTGCGTCAGGGCTATGTTTGGCTAGGCGAATTCATCACCATGTTTTTATCTGTGTTTGAATAAAAAAGACATTTTTAATTTCAACTATGGGAATGTGCCAAATATTTTTCTTCATATCACATTATTACATTTGCCTGGATGAATGCTACAAAAAGTGCAGCATATAAATACCACTTACAGCCATGTCCAAAAATGTTGGCACCCTTGATATTCTTCCAGACAATAAAGTATTTCTCCCAAAAAATTACTGCAATTACATATGTTTTGTTATAAACATGTGTATTTCCTTTGGGTGTATTGGAACAACACAACAAAAAAAAAACCTGAAAAAAATGGCAAATTGGACCTAATTTGATACAACTCACCAAAAATCGGCAGAACAAAATTGTTGGCACCCCTAACTTACAATTTGTTGCATGACCTTTGGAATAAATAACTGCAATCAATCATTTCCTACAACCATCATCAAGCTTTTTACACCTCTCAACTCTGAATATTGAACCACTCTATTTTTGCAAAATGCTCCATGTCTCTCATATTTCAAGGGTGCCTTTTCTTAACAGTAATTATACGAGCTCTCCTCAGGTCTTCAATGGGATTTAGGTTTAGACTAATTGCTGGCCTCTTTGGATCTCTCCAGAGCTTTGTTTCCATCCATTTCGGTAAGCTTCTTTAAAAAGGACCTGTCACTCCCCCCATGGATGTGAATATAAGCGCAGCAATTAATGCAGCATGTATGCTGCATTCAGTCAAAGGGTCCCCCATGTGTTTGTGAAGCTTGTACCCGAAATATAAGCTTTTTAAAACTTACAGTTAGAAGCCATGGAGGCTGTCCCTGGTGCTTGGAGTCAGCTCGCTCCATGGCTGCATTTGACGCCCCCTGCGTCTCTGTGCCACTTTGTTTACAGCTGTTGCCGCCTCCCTCCTGCCAGTCAATTCTTTCTCATCTGCGCCTGCACCTCCTTGTGAGGCTTGATGCAGGCGCAAGGTGAGGTATCTCTTCTTGTGGACCCGGCCGCCTGTCCCGCCTCATGCTGTGATGTATTCTTATTTCCCCGTCCTGCTCCATGTATACAGCATAACACAAAACAGGGCGGGGAAATGAGAATACGTCACAGCATGAGGCGGGACAGGCGGCCAGGACCGCAAGACGTGATACCTTGCTCTGCGCCTGCGTCAAGCGTCACAAAGAGGCGCAGGCGCAGAGGAGGAAGAATTGACTGGCAGGAGGGAGGCGGCAATGGCTGTAAACAAAGACGCAGGGGGCGTCAAATGCAGCTGTGGAGCGAGGTGGCTCCAAGCCCCAGGGACAGCCTCCATGGCTTCTAATTGTAAGTTTTCAAAAGCTTATATCTCGGGGTACAAGCTTCACAAACACATATTGACTGAATGCAGCATACATGCTGCATTAATTGCTGCGCTTAGATTCACATCCATGGGGGGTGACAGGTCCTCTTTAAGTATGTTCGGGGTCATTGTCCTGTTGGAAGAAACATGATCTAGGACACAAACCCATTTTTCTGATACTGGCCACTAGATTCTAACCCAAAATCCTTTGATAATTTTCAGTTTTAATGATGCCTTGTACACAATCAAGGCACCCATGCTAAAGGCAAAAATACAATCCCAAAACATTTTGAAACTCTGCCATATTTGACTGTAGGTACTGTGTTCTTTCCATTGTAGGCCTCATTCCATTTTCGGAAAACAATAGAATGAAGTGCTTTACCAAAAACGTCTATCTTGATCTAATGTGACCATAAGATGCTTTCCCAGATGTATTTTTTTCTATGTTCCTCCTGGGTCTCCTGTCATAACATTTTATTTAATTCAAATGTTAATGGATAGTTTAAGCTAACACTGATGCACCCTGAACCTGCAGGAGAGCTGAGTTTCTTTGTAACTTGATTGGGGCTGCTTATGCAGGCTATCATGTGTTGCAACCTTTCAGCAATTTTTCTCTGACATCCAGGAAGATTAGCCACAGTGCCATGTGTTGAAAACTCCTTGATTATGATGCGCATCATGGACAAAGGAACATCAAGATATCTAGAGATGAAATAGTAACCTTGGACTTGTAACCTTGACGTTATTGACAAGTTCTCAGACACCTACCTTCTCCTTTTTGTGTTCTCCATGACACACACAAAGACAAATAATGCAAAGATTGAGTCAACTTCTCCCTTTTTCATCTGGTTTTATGTGAGCTTTTCATATTCTCCATATCTGTTACTTGCCATAGGTGAGTTTGAATGAGAATCACATGCTTTTCAAATTTGGTGACCCACTCTTTTGGAAAGATGCTAGTAATTTGGCTGGGAGTTTTGTGTGAAATTTTGTCCAATTTGCCTTATTTTCTCTTTTTTTTTGTGTTGTTCCAACACCTAATCCCTGGCTAGCCCTAGATAGTGAATAGGGCAGAAAGACAATAGTCACATTGGTGAACAGCCATTTTCAGGTCTCTCCAGAGATGTTTAAATGGGTTTAGGTCAGGGATCTGTCTGGGCCAGTCAAGAATGGTCACAGAGTTGTTGTGAAGCCACTCCTTTGTTATTTTAGCTGTAGGGTTATTGTCTTGATGGAAGGTGAACCATCAGCCAAGTCTAAGGTCCAGAGCACTCTGGGAGAAGGTTTCATTCAGGATATCTCTGTACTTGGCTGCATTCATTTTCCTTCGATCGCAACCAGTATCCTGTTCCTGCAGCTTAAGAACACCCCCATACAGTAATGCTGCCACTACCATGTTTCGCCATGCTGTGGATTGTATTTTGCAGGTGATGAGCAGTGTCTGGTTTTCTCCACACATACTGCTTAGAATTATCATCAAAAAGTTCTATCTTAATTTCGTCAAACCAGATAATCTTATTTCTCATAGTTTGGGGGTCTTTCATGTGTTTTTATAGCAATCTCTATGCAGGCTTTCATATGTCTTGCACTGAGGAGTGGCTTTCATCGGGCTACTCTACTATAAATGCCCGACTGGTGGAGGGCTGCATTGATAGTTAACTTTGTGGAACTTTCTCCCATTTCTGTACTGCATCTCTGGAGCTCAGCCACAGTGACATTGGTGTTTTTCTTTACCTCTCTCACCAAGGCTCCTCTTCCACCATTGTTCAGTTTGGTTGGACTGCCAGGTCTAGGAAGACTTCTGATGGTACCATTCTTCTTCCATTTAAGGATTATGTAGGCCACTGTGCTCTTAGGAACCTTAAGTACTGCAGAAATTCTTTTGTAACCATGGCCAGATCTGTGCCTTGACACAATTCTGTTATTATTCTCATTTAAGGGGGTGTCACACGCGTCAATGTCGTCAGCGATATGATCGCTGACGACATTGACGGCTGATTGCTGGTGAGCTGTCACACAGACAGACTCACCAGCGATCAATTGACCAGTGACATCATGGAAACGATTTAAATATCGTTTCCACGATGTCCTGCTCCCGCTGCCAGCCTGCTGGAAGCGGGAGCAGGCTGGTCTCCAAGGTAAACTGCGGGTAACTAGGCAGCGCGCGCTGCCTAGTTACCCGCAGTGTACCTTAGTTACCAGCCTCCTCCGCTCACCGGGTGAGCGGAGGAGGCTGGTAACTAAGGTACACGTCGGGTATCTAGGCAGCGCGCGCTGCCTAGTTACCCGCAGTGTACCTTGGATACCAGCTCCCAGCGCTTGTGAGAGGCGCTGGGAGCTGGAATATCGCTAGTCCCGGTGTCACACGCAGCGATGCTGCGTGTCCACCGGGCGACAATCGCCAGGTTTCAGAGCTGATTCTGAAACCTGGCGATCATCAACCAGCGATTTATCGCTGGTTGATGCAGTATGTCACACGCGTCAATATCGCTGCAACGTCACGTGCAGACGATATCGTGCAGGCGATATTGACGCGTGTGACACCCCCTTCAGCCTGACATGCACTGTGAGCTGTGAGTTATTATATAGAGAGGTGTGTGTCTTTTCAAATTAAGTCCCATCGGTTTCATTAAACACATCTGGACCCCAATGAAGGAGTAGAGCTATCTCAAGGAGGACCAAAAGGAAATGAACAGCATGTGATTTAGATAGGAGTGTCTGAGTAAAGGGTCTGAATACTTATGACCATGTGATATTTCAGTTCTTCTTTTTTAGGAAATTTGCAAAATTTCTACATTTCTGTTTTTTTTTCAGTCAAGATGAGGTGCAGAGTGTACATTAATGAGAAAAAAATTAACTTTGATTTTATCAAATGGCAGCAATGAAACAAAGAGTGAAAAATTTAAAGAGATCTGAATACTTTCCATACTCACTGTATACTTTCTACTCCAACCCCTTAGAAACACTTATGGAAATGGTGAATAGTGGATCATCACCAACAGTGACCAGTACAAATGTGCAGATCTGACAAAATTTATTGTTGCAAAATCTGCTGGATTTTACCTGGAAATTCGAATTGCAGAAGATTTATTCTCTAAGAATTGATTGTCTCATATTATGCTTGCAGTCTGGAGAGACCCCAAAGCATAAAAACATAAGATATAGAAAAAATACTCACTTCAAAATTCACCACCTTTCTTCACTGTTTGCCATATGGTCCTTATTCCTCTTTTTACTGCTGCCACATGCTGACACCCCAGACATCTACACGCTAGGTTGGGACTTCCAGCCATGAGTAGGCTTGGGATGTCCCTGCATATGAGAAGAATTTTCTCAGGCCTAGCTGTAGGCAGAATCCCTGCCTAAAGTGTGCTTAGTTAAGCTATGGTGCACATTCTGATGTCACAATATTACAGTGGCCTTTAAAAACACATACACAGAGAAGCTTGGCTTTCAGTATACACTGGTGGAGTGGACCATGCGAGGGACTGCAAGCAACAGACGTGGCATCTGACCCATTGCTTCATCTGATCCCTAGCTGCATCTCATCCTCCTGTTGCATCTCATCCTCACGTGCTGTGTATTTGTCTTGACTTGGTGTTGTGCATTTGGTCTTGACTTGGCTTGATTCCATCATTATTGCTGACCTTCCAGCTGCATCTGATCCCTGGCTACATCTACCCCCTGCTGCCTCTTATCCCCTTCTGCTTCCTATCTCTACTCACTGTATACAACATTCTCGCTTCTTTTGACTCTCACTTCCATCCTACTCCACTTCCTACTCACTCCACTTATCCCTCCACCCAGCAATGACGTAGTGCTCTCTCCCTCCATCCTACCTAGCCATCTCACCTCCTCCTCTGAACTGTTACGTCACAACATTCAATCCTTTGTCTTCAGACAGGCATGCCCTCCACGTAAACTCTCCTGCTCCCACCTTCTAACCCTCTCCCTGCTCCTCCTACTTGCTAGTGACATTTCCTCTAATCCTGGTCCCCCCATCACATCCCCACAGTCATTTCTACCCATACCCATGATTCATCACTAACCTTTGCAACCTCAACAAACGTAGACCCATTCCTTCTGCCCCTGCTCCCTCAGTCCCTCTGCCTGGTGCACTCTGGAACGCTCGCTCTGTCTGCAACAAATTTTCATTCATCCACAACCTCTTTATCACTAACAATCTCTCATTCCTTGGCATCACTGAAACCCGGCTCACCCCCTCTGATACAGCCTCTCCTGCTGCACTCTCTTATGGCGGACTCAGCCTTTCCCACCACCCCCCGCCCCAGTAACAAACATGGCGGAAGAGTTGGCTTAACCTGTCCAGTAACTGCTCCTCTGCCCCTATTCCACTGCCACCGTCCGCTACTCTCCCCATTGACACTTCCCACCCAGCGTCCTCTAAACGTCTTTCACTGACTACCTCTTTTGGGGTCTCTCAATGGTCCTCCTCTGCCACTCATAAAGATGGCCACACGCTGGACTTCATCTTCACCCGCCTATGTTCTCTTACTAACCTCTCAAGCTCACCCCTCCCCCAGTCCGACCACAGTCTACTGGCTTTCTCCTCTCCTACTACACTACCCCCACTCCGCAAACTCACTCATCCTCGCAGAAACCTAAAACACATTGATTTACACTTACTGTATTCTCAGAATTCCTTCTCCCTCTCGCCGACGTAGCTCCCCTACATGACACAGATGCTGCCACCACCCTATATAATACCATAATAACTACTGCCCTCGACTTGGCTGCCCCCTCACATACAACACTCCTCGCACAGACAGGCAACCCTGGCATACCACCCTCACTAAAGACCTGAGATGGGCCTCCAGGGTTGCTGAGAGGAGATGGAAGAAATCTCATTCCACTGAGCACTCCGCTATGTTCAAGCAATCCCTCACTAACTTCAATTTAACCATATAAAGATTTACGGCAAAATTCACACCCACACACTGGGATATATATACATGCATATCAATTTTATTATTAAATAATCAAATCACACTAAAACAACCCCAAGACGGTGTCGTTACAGCTTTATAATTACAAATACAGGCTTAGATACCATAGCACAGTACAATACATAATCATGCCAGCATAAGATGAGTACCTATATAAACAATAACTCTTATGACCCCCTCTTTCCCCTTTATGTCCTCAATTGAGGGCCAGGGATATCAGGGAGTCTATCATAATAGATTGCCAATACACATCATATTGCACATTGCCCAGATCACTTGTTATCATGACCCCATAGATTGTCTGCATACCAAGTCACACTGGCCAGCACCACAACATTTCGCTCACCGTGTCGTCAGGAGGGGCTTGATATGCACGATCAACTCTACCCTCTCCTACTGTATCCTCACCCATCCCCTCGTAGATTGTGAGCCCTCACAGCTCCTCTATCCTACTGTACATGTGTGCCTTATATTGTCCATGTTTATTGTACTTGTCTATGTATACCCTCTACACATGTAAAGCGTCATGGAATTAATGGCGCTATAATAATAAATAATAATAATAAAAGGTCAATGAGGGGAATATTAGTTTTAATTTATTTTTTAACTTTCTGCCAGCAGGTTGCCATCTTTTTAAATTTGTATTTAGCGAATTACATAAAATCTGCATTCTGGAGAACACAGATTGTTGTAAAATCTAGTATTCAATTGTTCTCGAATAAATTCACATAGCTCCAAACATCACAAATATTGCAAAACTGATAAAATAACAATATTAAGATTTGATAGCCTTAATTATACATTACTTGTATAATAATCCCTTTGACTTTGTATTCAGCTTGAAGTGCTTTGGAGAAAGTACAAATAAATGCCTATGGGAAAAAAATACAATTACAAACAGATCAACACATTGTTGCAAGATAACTAATAAAAAAAAAAAAAGGTACCTGATTGATTATTGATTCATTCTTCATTCATTACATTTTGTTTTTGTCACGTTTTGCGTGTTTTGTACCTTTTTTTTATTTCCACCATATTCATCTTCAATGTGAGCCATTTTTAAAGTCACATTTGTATGGGTTCATCTGTTTTGTTTTTTATTTTTTAGTTTGCTACTGGAGGGTAGAGTTTAGAGTTTCCAGATGTTTTTCCTGATTTATCATTTACAACTTTTCAAAAAGTCGCCATATTTTTGCAAATATACTCAAGTCTATTTTGGCACAAATTTTGTGATATTTTAAAGAAACATGACATTTTTTGCCATAAATATTACAAAACAGGTTTCCTCCAACTTCAAGAATCCTGTGAGCCATTTTGAGGAATTTGGCACAAAAAATGTCAGCAATTATCATAAAACAAAGAAAAGTGACTTTAAAAAATTGGAAATGATGAATAGAGCCCAAGGTGTAGTGAACTCTTACTAAAAGTAATAGCAAATGGTTGTTTACACCTGAATTTGTTCTGGGAATTCACTTGTATGTTGAAAAAGTGAATGGACCGAAACCATATAGTTTCTTAGAAAACGAATATTTAGATTTGAAACCCCCAAAAACGTCATCCCTAAATAAGCATACATAAGGACTAATGAAAAACAAGAGTTATTCAAGAGGTTTATTTTTTTTTATGGGGCTAAGCACTCATCGGTAAGTAGTTCCCAACTACCTGCCTGCTTGTTCTGCTGTGCCCTGATCTCTTTTGGCTAAGTATGGTCACAAAACAGCCGATGTCATGTTTATTGACACTCAGCTCCTTGTCGCCTAACGCAGCGCAAGCTGCTACTGACAGATACCCAGCGTAGGTGCTATAAATCATTCACTTTCAGAGTTCTTTGCACAGCTCGTGTGCCAGCTTGTGCGATAGAAATTGCACTAACTTTGTGTGCCTGCACTGAATTAGGTTGCGGGATGTTGGCTATCAATCACAGAACTGCTCTGTTGACTAAACATCACAGGAAGGGCCAGAATTTTTGCCAACCCTAGTTATATGACTTCCCTGAGCCACGTTTTCAGTACACAACATGTACAAGAAATACTTAATTGGAGTTCTCCTCACTCTTTAAAGAAGCCCATCCTGGCACAGGCATTGAGCAGTATAAAACATGTAAGACTGCACTATAGAAAGAAGTCACTATACAGCCACTCTCTGTATTTATTTCAGTAATGCATGTGTCAACAGTAACATTCCCAAGCTGATTGTGTAGACTTTCCACCGATTGTATAGGTTTTCCAGCCACCTGCATGTGCTATGTATCGCCATTGCCTGTGACATTGAATATTGATTCTGGTTTCAAATGACATTGGCCATAAAGGAATGTTTTATGATGGAATTATGGCAACATCAGGGCATTGTTGAGTAACTTAAAAGGCAGGGAAATGTAACTTGTTATAATGTGAACTAGTCTAGAGGTAAGATCTTAATGTATTCAATATACAAAGGGCTAATATTAATCAACAGGTAAATAGCTGCAGGCAGCAGAGATGGACAGGCAGACTGTTACAGTAATGATAGTAATGTGCACAGTCACTAGAGAGGAGTTTGCTACTGCTTATAGCAGATGGTGGGTTAATCAGCAGATCAGAGCCAGGAAGTAATTTCAGATTGCATTTGCAAAGAGTTTAAAGTGATGATTCCAGCTGAGTTAAATAGAATCTGTCAGTAGGATCAACCCTCCTAAAACATCTATATGGGAATACAAGTCATAGAAAACTGACTAAAGCAATACCTTGATATCTGCATGAGAATCTGCCTTCAGAGTCTATGTTTAATAAAAGTGGGAACTACCAGTCTGAGATATGTAACTAAAGGTACCGTTACACGCTTCAATGTTGAAACGATATCACTAATGATCTCATGGGCGCGCGGTCGTTAAGACATCGTTTTGACATCGTTGGTGAGATGTCACACGTATAGATATCGTGGACGACGCACCAACGATGTAGTGAGCAGCTTTCCTTCGCACAACCCAGTGAACAATACTTGCTCATTGGTGTGAATAGGCAAAGTTGTTAACGACATCGTTATCGCGGTGTCACACAGAACGATGTAGCAGGTTGGCTGATTGAGGATTGTTTGATTTGAGAACATGTTCTCAAATCTGCAATCAATGATCCAATGATTTATCGTAGTCGTATCTCGGTGTTACACGAAACGACATCCTAACGATGTTGTTTCAACGACTCCAAACACGTGACGTTTCAGTGATATTGTTCACGATATCGTACTGTGTAACTGGGCCTTAACACATATTTTCTGCAGCTCTCACAGCTCTGCTATATTGCATCAATATTGTAACACTGGCTGCCTGTGAGATGAAAGCTGAAGCTGAGAGGAACCTGTGCATGTGTCATCTACTTATATAATCCGCAGTTGGGAATTCGGGCGTTGTCGCCGAATCCCAACATGCTTTGCGGGACTGCGAGTGATGACGCGCAGCGTCATCACGAGCCGCAGACCCGCACTACTGTAAAAAAAAACAACAAAAGTTAATGCTCACCTCTCCCCGAGCCCCCGCTGTCTCCTGCCGTCTCCTCCAAGTTTCCTCCAAGATTCCGGTGGCTGCCGCAGGCTCCGATTGTCTGCAGAGCTCTTCTCCTGCAGTGAAAGACCTGTGGTGATGTCAGAGTCACGTGACACCAGGTTACCATGGAGTAACCTGGTGTCACGTGACTCTGACATCACCACAGGTCTTTCACTGCAGGAGAAGAGCTCTGCAGACAATCGGAGCCTGCGGCAGCCACCGGAATCTTGGAGGAAACATGGAGGAGACGGCAGGAGACAGCGGGGGCTCGGGGAGAGGTGAGCATTAACTTTTGTTGTTTTTTAACCCCTGCCTTCCTGTTGGGAGACCTTTTACTGTACTGAGCATGCCCAGTACAGTAAATGTCTCCTCCAGCCTCACAGCCTCCCCATCCTCACATCCTCCTCCAGCCTCACAGCCTCCTACAGCCTCCTCCAGCCTCACAGCCTCCTCCTGCAGCCTCACAGCCTCCTTCAGCCTCACAGCCTCCTCCAGCCTCACAGCCTCCTCCTGCAGCCTCACAGCCTCCTTCAGCCTCACAGCCTCCTCCTCCAGCCTCACAGCCTCCTCCTGCAGCCTCACAGCCTCCTCCTGCAGCCTCACAGCCTCCTCCAGCCTCACAGCCTCCTCCTGCAGCCTCACAGCCTCCTTCAGCCTCACAGCCTCCTCCTCCAGCCTCACAGCCTCCTCCTGCAGCCTCACAGCCTCCTCCTGCAGCCTCACAGCCTCCTCCAGCCTCACATCCTCCTCCAGCCTCACATCCTCCTCCAGCCTCACATCCTCCTCCAGCCTCACAGCCTCCTCCAGCCTCACAGCCTCCTCCAGCCTCACAGCCTCCCCATCCTCACAGCCTCCTCCAGCCTCACAGCCTCCCATCCTCACAGCCTCCTCCAGCCTCACAGTCTCCTCCATCCTCACAGCCTCCTACAGTCTCCTCCATCCTCACAGCCTCCTACAGCCTCCTCCAGCCTCACAGCCTCCCCATCCTCACAGCCTCCTCCAGCCTCACACCCTCCTCCAGCCTCACAGCCTCCTCCAGCCTCACATCCTCCTCCAGCCTCACAGCCTCCTCCAGCCTCACAGCCTCCCCATCCTCACAGCCTCCTCCAGCCTCACTGCCTCCCCCAGCCTCACTGCCTCCTCCAGCCTCACAGCCTCCTTCAGCCTCACAGCCTCCCCCAGCCTCACAGCCTCCTCCAGCCTCACAGCCTCCCCATCCTCACAGCCTCCTCCAGCCTCACAGTCTCCTCCATCCTCACAGCCTCCTCCAGCCTCACTGCCTCCCCAGCCTCACAGCCTCCTCCAGCCTCACATCCTCCTCCAGCCTCACAGCCTCCTCCAGCCTCTCAGCCTCCTCCATCCTCAGCCGCACTACCTCACATTGCTGCCATCCTGCCAACCGTCGGCCCCGCTCCATCGCCACCGCCCTCCGCGAGGTCCATGCTGCCCGGATGCCGCCGGAGCCTTCCGCCCCTCGCCACTCTCTCACCGCTGGGCTCTCAATGTCGCCATGCTGGTGGAGTAGCGGTCTACGGGCTGTGGCCGGGTGCCGGGAGCCAGGGACGTCGTCCTGTGGCCGGCAACAGCCAATGGGAGTGAGCGGACCGTGTCAGCCTGCAAAGCCTCACACGCCCCGCTCACTCCCATTGCCTGCCCCCGCCGCCCCTGCAAGCGGATTGGGCGCTGTGTTGTACACACAGGACGCCCATCCCATTGCCCAGGACTTGGCGTCCTAGACCAATCGGATGACCGTCCTGTCTTTACCACACACCGCCCAATCCGCTCCTTCCGCTCAGGTCACATGTGTGACCTGAGGGCAAGAACTGATCCCTCTCTGCATCACCCAACCCGCCGCAGAGGACAATGCCGTGTGACTGGGGCTGCGATCAGCCCCAGCACGCAGCCACGTCCTGCCGCCGAGCGGTGATGTCACCCCTCCAGCCGCATCTCTCCTCACCCCTCCATCTAGACCTCTCCTCACCACTCCAGCCTCTGCTCTCCTCACCCCTCCAGCCTCTGCTCCCCTCACTCCTCCAGCCTCCCGCCACATCATACTCTGCTATCCACAGAGCCCCCTCTATACTCTGCTACCCACAGAGCTGCCTCTATACTCTGCTACCCACAGAGCTGCCTCTATACTCTGCTACCCACAGAGCTGCCTCTATACTCTGCTACCCACAGAGCTGCCTCTATACTCTGCTACCCACAGAGCTGCCTCTATACTCTGCTACCCACAGAGCTGCCTCTATACTCTGCTACCCACAGAGCTGCCTCTATACTCTGCTACCCACAGAGCTGCCTCTATACTCTGCTACCCACAGAGCTGCCTCTATACTCTGCTACCCACAGAGCTGCCTCTATACTCTGCTACCCACAGAGCCGCCTCTATACTCTGCTACCCACAGAGCCGCCTCTATACTCTGCTACCCACAGAGCCGCCTCTATACTCTCCTACCCACAGACCCGCCTGTATTCTCTGCTACCCACAGAGCCGTTTCTATATTCTGAATAACAGACAGTGGCCATCAGATATCACACTAGTAAGCCTATGTGCTCATGTTGCGCAATCATTTTATTCAGCTGCTTATAACCTACATGCCCATATAGACAGATTAGAAGGGTTGAACCTACAGACAGATTACCTTTAACTGCTGGGACAGCCTCCAAAGCGAAAGGTAACAAACACAAATGTTAATACTGAGAGCCATGTCATAACTGGACTTAAAAGGTATTGGGTGATGATTTCCCTTGAATACACCAGGCAATTTGTGAAAACCAACATGGAGCACAGCAAAGAGAAGCACACATGGTTTAAAGGAGCAGAATCCAGCCCTGGAGCCGGGGACAGGTGAATAACAGGACCCTTCTAATAAGTATAAATTATCCAAAGTAGAGTTTACACTTTGTAAGGCTACATTCACACCGTGCGTTTTTGTATATGGTTTTTGCATCCATTTTTTTTCGCTTTAGGAGTGCTCCTTTTCACGAATGAGCATGTTAATTTCTGTGGCGTTTTTCTACTGCGTTTTTCCCATAGGAGCTATTGGTAATGGAGAAAATAAATGCAGCACCCAAAATGCAGCACAAATCGGATCAGAAATGGATGATCCATTTTTTGGTACTTTTGGAGGACGGCTCCTGTTTTACAGCCAAAAACGCAGCACAGAAAAGGATGAATTCTGAATGTAGCCTAAATGAGCTTTGAGGTATATACATTATAACCTGGTGAAATATTAAGCTAGAGGGCTAACCTAAGACATACAGAAACGTATTGACTGTGGCATCGCACTACAGATCGAGATATTGCTTAAAATTATAACTATTACAGTGTATGCTTAGGAATATGTGTAGGACTAGAAAATGGGAACTGTAGACCAATGGCATATCTGTTGTTTCCTGTAGTCACTTTATCCACTACCAATCATCTTGTCCAACAAGACCATAGGAGGCAAAAGAAGCAATGAATTAATTACTATAGTGTATGACTTTTACAATTTTTTTTATTAGAAAAAAACTGTTCATAATTGAACATTTTATGCCTACCACATTCACTTACTTTGGAAGCAGAATATATAGTATAAAGAGGGCAAGGAAAGGTACCAAAAGCTGAGGAAACGTTCAAAATAAGTCCCTTTCTCCTAAAAGTAAAAAGAGCAAATGTAAAAGTTATATGGTATATTACATTGTAATAGGTTGATTTAGGCCCCTTTCACATCAGCGGTTTTTGCCGATCACGGCAGATGCGGTGAAAAAACCGCATCTGCCGCGATTACCGCATAACCGCTGCACTTGCGGCACAGTTGCGGCAAGCCCCATACAATGTCTATGCGGGCTTGCGGCAGGTGCGGCAAGTGCGGTAGCGGCACTTGCGGCAGGTGCGGCCGCAAAAAAAACGCGGCTGACCGCGTTTTTTTTTTTCGCGGCTGCGCCTGCCGCAAATGCCGAAACCACACTTGCCGCACCTGACGCACACTTACCGCAAGGTGCTTGCCGCAACTGTGCCGCAAGTGCAGCGGTTATGCGGTAATCGCGGCAGATGGGTTTTTTTCACCGCAACTATCACAATCGGCAAAAAATGCTAATGTGAAAGGGGCCTCTCAACTCCAGTCCTCAGGACCCACCAACACGTCGTGTTTTCAGGATTTTCTTAGTATCCTTAGGGTCCTGAGGACTGGAGTTGAGAAACACTGATCTAAGGCATTATTCACGCATCTCTGTTTAACCCCTAAGGACCGAGTCACTTTGCACCCTAATGACCGGACCATTTTTTGCAATTCTGACCACTCTCCCTTTATGAGGTAATATCTCTGGAACGCTTCAACGGATCCTAGCGATTCTGAGATTGTTTTTTCGTGACATATTGGGCTTCATGGTAGTATTAAATTTAGGTTGATAATTTTTGCGTTTATTTGTGAAAAAAAAAAAATTTGGCAAAAACTTTGAAAATTTAGCAATTTTCACATTTTAAATTTTTATTCTGCTAAACCAGAGAGTTATGTGCCACAAAATAGTTAATAAATACCATGTCCCACATGTCTACTTCACATCAGCACAATTTTGGAAGAAAAAAAAAAATTTGGTAGGACGTTATAAGGGTTCAAAGTTCATCGGCAATTATTCATTTTTCCAGCAAAATTTACAAAACCAATTTTTTTAGTGACCACATCACATTTGAAGTCTCTTTGAGGGGTGTACATGACAGAAAACACCCAAAAAGTGACACCATTCCAAAAACTGCACCCCTCAAGCTACTCAAAACTATATTGAAGAAGATTATTAACCCTTCAGGTGCTTCACAGGAACTAAAATAAAGTTGAAGGAAAAAATGGACATTTTAATTTTTGTAACAAAAAATGTTCTTTTAGCCTCAATTTTTTCATTTTCACATGGGCAACAGGATAAAATGCATCCTAAAATTTGTTGGGCAATTTCTCCTGAGTACACGATGCCTCATATGTGGTCATAAACCACTGTTTGGGCGTAAGGCAGGGCTCAGAAGGGAAGGAGCGCCATTTGAATTTTAGAGCCAATTTTCCGTTCAAAAAGTGAAATGGCGCTCCTTCACTTCTGAGCCCTGCCGTGCGCCCAAACAGTGGTTTATGACCACATATAAGGTATCGGTGTACTCAGGAGAAATTGCCCAACAAATTTTGGGATGTATTTTATCCCTTTGCCCATGTGAAACTGAAAGAATGTAGGCAAAAAGAATTTTTTGTGAAAAAAAAGTGTTTTTTTAATTTTTATGAATGAATTTGTGAAGCATCTGGGGGTTCAAAGTGCTCACTATTCATCTAGATACCTTCCTTAGGGGGTCTAGTTTCCAAAATGGGGTCATTTGTGGGGGAGCTCCAATGTGGAGACACACAGGGACCCTCCATACGCGACATGGTGTCCGCTAACAATTTGAATGGAAAATTAGCTCAAATTGTTAGCGGACACCATGTCGCGTTTGGAGGGTCCCTGTGTATCTCCACATTGGAGCTCCCCCACAAGTGACCCCATTTTGGAAACTAGACCCCGAAGGAACGTATCTAGATGCATAGTGAGCACTTTGAACCCACAGGTGCTTCAGAAATTCATCCGTAAAAATGAAAAAGCACTTTTTTTCCACAAATAATTTATTTTTTCATTATTACGGATCAATTTGTGAAGCATCTGGGGTTCAAAGTGCTCACTATGCATCTAGATATAATCCTTTGGGGGTCTAGTTTCCAAAATGGGGTCACTTGTGGGGGAGCTCCAATGTGGAGACACACAGGGGCTCTCCATACGCAACATGGTGTCCACTAACAATTGGAATTGTTAGCGGACACCTTGTAGGATATGAAGAACTAGACCACCCAAGGAACGTATCTAGATGCATAGTGAGCACTTTGAACCCCAGGTGCTTCACAAATTGATCCGTAAAAATGAAAAAAGAAACTTTTTGTGGAAAAAAACGTGCTTTTTCATTTTTATGGATGAATTTGTGAAGCATCTCGGAGTTCAAAGTGATCACTATGCATCTAGATACGTTCCTTTGGGGGTCTAGTTTCCAAAATGGGGTCACTTGTGGGGGAGCTCCAATGTTCAGGCACACAGGGAGGGGCTCTCCATACCTGACATGGTTTCCGCTAACAATTGGAGCTAATTTTCTATTGAAATTGTTAGCGGACACCATGTCGCATATGGAGAACCCGTGTGCCACCAGCACAAGGGCAACTGGTAGAGTTGGGGTACAGCGCCAGAAAATGCCCCTCTAATGAATGCGCTATTTTCTTGGGTGGCTGTGGGTTGAAATTTGCAGCGTGGGGGACCCACAACATTTGAGTCTCTCCACGCTGAGGATTCCAGTCAGCCAGCTACCAAGTTGTACATGGCTGGCTACAAATACAGTGAAGGCTTTATTTTATTTCTAGAACTAATTCTAGAAAAAAAAAATTATGTGGGGCTCCGCCATATTTTTGGTCCAGCCAGGTACAACTTGGCAGCTACAGACTGCCAGCAACCCCCAGCTGCCTCGTTGTACCTGGCTGCAACCAAAAATACAGCGAAGCGCATTTTTTTTTATTTCTAGAACTAATTCTAGAAAAAAAAAATGACGTAGGGCTCCGCCATATTTTTGGTCCAGCCAGGTACAACTTGGCAGCTACAGACTGCCAGCAACCCCCAGCTGCCTCGTTGTACCTGGCTGCAACCAAAAATACAGCGAAGCCCATTTTTTTTTTATTTCTAGAACTAATTCTAGAAAAAAAAATGACGTAGGGCTCCGCCATATTTTTGGTCCAGCCAGGTACAACTTGGCAGCTACAGACTGCCAGCAACCCCCAGCTGCCTCGTTGTACCTGGCTGCAACCAAAAATACAGCGAAGCCCATTTTTTTTAATTTCTAGAACTAATTCTAGAAAAAAAAAATGACGTAGGGCTCCGCCATATTTTTGGCCTAGCCAGGTACAACTAGGCAGCTGGGGGCTGGAATCCTCAGCATGGAAAGGCCCAAGCGTTCTGGGCCCCCCATGCTGCGAATTGCAGCCCGCAGCCGCTCCAGAAAATGGCGCATTCATTGAAGCGCCATTTTCTGGCGCTGTACCCATGCTCTTCCAGTTGCCCTGGTGCCGGTGGCAAACTGGGTAATAAAGGGGTTAATGCCAGCTTTTTATTGGCAGCTGGCACTAAGCCCGAGATTCATAATATAGGGCCAATGTTAGACCCGCCATTAGGAATCTCTGGTAAATAGTCAGAAAATACACACATAGAAAAATCTTTTTATTTGAAAAAAAAACACAATCAAAATTCGGACTCCATCTTTATTATAAAGATCCGACGTAGTCCACAACGAAGGTCCCACGACGCTCGATCGCCTCCGACGTAGTCCACAACGAAGGTCCCACGACGCTCGATCGCCTCTGCTCAATCCAGAGACTGCAGCAAGGGATCAAGTGTCCTCTTCCTACAGTCTCAGGGGTCAGAGTTATGGTGCACTGTATGACAATGATCAGTTATACAGTGCACCATGACTATGATCCCAGAGACTATAACAAGAGGACACTTGATCCCTTGTTGCACCCATCCATCCACCTATGCACCCATCATCCACGCACGCACATCCACGTATGCACATCCACGTACGCACATCCACGCATGCACACAACCACGCACGCACATCCACGCATGCACACATCCACGCACGCATGCTGACATCCACGTACATCCACACAAACATCCACGTACATCCACATCCACGCACATCCACGTACGCACACATCCACGTACGCACACATCCACGCACGCACATTCACACACGCACATCCACGTACGCACATCCACGTACGCACATCCACGTACGCACATCCACGCACGCACATCCACGCACGCACATCCACGCACGCACATCCACGTACGCACATCCACGTACGCACATCCACGTACGCACATCCACGCACGCACATCCACGTACGCACATCCACGCACGCACATCCATGTACGCGCATCCACGTATGCACATCCACGTACGCACATCCACGTACGCACATCCACGCACGCACATCCATGTACGCACATCCACGTACGCACATCCACGTACGCACATCCACGTACTGACATCCACGCATGCACACAACCACGCACACACATCCACACACGCACATACACACGCACACATCCATCCATCCACCCATCCATCCACCCACCCACCCATCCATCCATCCACCCATCCATCCATTCATTCATTCATTCATTCATTCATTCAATTCATTCATTCTTTCATTCATTCTTTCATTCATTCTTTCATTCGTTCATTCATACTTACCCAGCGATGAGAAGGAGGAGCCCCTGAGAAGAGGAGGAGCCACACCGGACTGCAGAGGAGGCCCGACGGTGCAGGCGGGTGCACCGAGCGTGCAGCCGCCGGGATAGGTGAGCGGGGCTGGGGACCGGGGATCGGGGGCTGGGGACGGAGGACCGGGGGCTGGGGGCCAGCAGGGAGGAGGAGGGGGCCCTGCAGCTTCGCCGGTGGGCGCATAAGCCCGCCGGCAGACAAACTATGTCGGGTGGAGGGCGGGGATGGATAGGACACAGGGGGGGGCTGCACAGGGGACGGGGACAGGACACAGGGGGCTCAGGACACAGGGGGGGGCTACAGGACACAGGGGGCTCTGGACACAGGGGGCGGGGACAGGACACAGGAGGGGCTGCACAGGGGACGGGGACCGGACACAGGAGGGGGCTGCACAGGGGATGGGGACAGGACACAGGAGGGGCTGCACAGGGGACGGGGACAGGACACAGGGGGCTCAGGACACAGGGGGGGGCTACAGGACACAGGGGGAGCTGGACACAGGGGGTGGGGACAGGACACAGGGTGAGCTGGAGCATCAGCTCATGGCCGGCGTGTGCGGTGCAGCCCGCCGGCAGATAAGTGTGATTGGGGGGGGGGGGGGGTGAAGGGGTTAACAGGGGTGCCCACACCTCTTCCCTAACCCTTGGCTGTCACTGACAGCTTTTAGATTTGAGCTGTCACTGTTCGTTTAGAAGCAGTGACAGTTCAAAGCCATGACGAGTATACTCGTCATGATGCGGGAACTGACATCTTTTCATGACGAGTATACTCGTCATTCGTCGTAAAGGGTGTTAAACGAATATATGAAAAAATATGGTCAGTGTGTCAGAGTTTGTCATTGATGCTTCAATAAATAAATGCATTACAGAGCTTCTTCTATAGTTTGCAATGTTAAAAACGTATAGCATTCAGAGCACACAGATGCCATCCATGTGCCTTATGTGTGTTTCATAGACCTATAGACTTGTATTGGCCCTTGTCAACCTTACTTCTGAAAAAGATGAACATGTCTCCCTGCATTTTGCATGAACACTTTGTCTGTGTAAAAACACAGACATGTGAATTGCACCATAGATTATAATGTGAATGTGTGGTATTTGAGAAAAAAACAGACACAACACGCACATGCCACACAGATATCTGAATGAGGCCTGAGATAGAACAGTTTATATTTTTCTGTAAATAGTAGAATTTCATTAAAGCATCACTTCACATTTGTTTTTTGGCCTTGGTGTGGCGCTTTAAATGTAAACTCCCCCCACCCAGTCATATGCTCCCATTCGGCGGATTTGCCTTTTACCGACACTGCACTGTCCTTGCAGTGCCATCTTGTGCCCATAACTTCTGATGGGCTGGAAGTCAGAAGTTACCTCACAAGTGCTCAATGCATCTCTATGAGAGCCAGAACTAGGCTTTGGTCAGCTACATCCTTTTCCTTCCCTTGTCTTCTCTTCTTTGACACTATAGGTACTCTTTAGCTCTAAAACTGTAAGGCCACATGAACACATTGAGTATTTGCTGAGTTTTTTACTCAGTATTTTAAAGGCCAAAACCAGTATTGGGTGATAAATCCAGAAGTGGGGTCCATGTTTCTATTATACTTTACCTCTGATTGTGCCACTCCTGGTTTTGGCTTCCAAATACTGAAGTAAAATACTCACTAAATACTCAATGTGTGCATGTGGACTAATTCAAGGCAGATCCACATATCTATCCACTGGATAGATGGTAAGTGTTAGATTGGTGGGGATCTGATTTATTATGTCAGCCATTTGATCCTTTAGTGCTGGAATTTGGAGAATTTATGTTTCTATATTCCAAAACTACTTTTTTAGCAATCAAGTGGTAATGAGTCCCCATCCCACTGTTATCTTTAGTTTCTTTTTTAGTCCCTTTCAGCCATCCACGTGGTGTAATATAATTGACATTCTGAACTTTCTGTCAGTTCTACTTTTGTTCCCTAATTACATTTCCCATTGTAAGGGGTGGACTATGCCTGTTTGATCATGCAACGAAGATGACAATCACATTGTACTATACCAATGTGAAACTGTGTCTCATGCATTTTTGTATATATTGTGATACCTCTGTGTATATGATTTAGAAGTGTTCATGTATATATTATAAGGCTGCGAAATAGTGGACCCACTTAGACTGAGCAACTTACAAAGTGGGCTATGCCAACTAGGCAAGTGCAGGTGTAGGTAACGGGAGCGTTTTTTCACGCAACTGCACTGATCGGAAAACGCTATGTAAAGGGGTCTCATGCCACCCTCAGGGGAACACCTCTAGGTTTATAGGATTTCCTTAGTTTCACTAGGTAGATACCTCTCAGGTGATTAAACATCACTATGCAAACTAAAGAAATCCAAAAATGACCTGTTAGGTGCCATGAGGATGGAGTGAACACTATCTAAGGCATTATTCACCATCTACTTTAAACGATTCATGAAAAAAATTCAGATGAGAGTGTCATTGACTCAAAAACTACTACGACTTCTGTTATAGTTTGCAAGTAAATAGCTTCAGCATTCAGACCGACGCCATCCATGGTTATGTGTGTTCATGACGATAGACTTGTATTGGCCTGGGCAATACTCATGCAAAGATGAATGGCATTTAGATGAAAGTTGTCAGTGTAAGTAACTGCACATTGTGTTCACCATAGGTTATATGTGATGTGGGTATTGAGTAAAAAGACACAAAACATGACTCTGAATTGAGAGGCCCTGAGATAACAATAGGTATATTTTTTGAAATAGAAATTAAAACACTTTTTTTTTTTTGACCTTGGTCGCTTTAAAGGTAACTCTTCCCACCGAGGTCACATGCGTCCAATTCCCGGTTGCCTATCCCCTGCACCTTGAACATGTGGGCAGTTTGTGGCCAAACTCGGTCGACGACCACGAAAAGCTTAATCTCAATGAGGAGCTGGTGTGGCTAGCTCATCCTTTTAAGCCCTTGACGGTTCTCATTGAGCTATACGATATTCTTGTGCCAAAATAACCCAATTGAACACATTATTTTTAGTGTTAACTTGCATCTTTTAAGCCATGCCAGTATTGGTGATTCCTAGAAGGGGGTCTGTTCATATCATATTTTCTCTGATTGTAGCCACCCTGCTCCAATACTGAAAGAAGACTCACCAATACTCAGTGTGCAGTGGACTAATTCGTATCACATATGTGATCCATGGACTAATGGTGTGTAGATGGGGGTCTGATTTACATATGTCCCATTTGCTATCCTTGGCTGGTTTGGGTTTGCACAAAACCCCTATGTTTAGATTAGGTGGATGAGCCCACCGCGTTCTCTTAGTTTCTTTTATTAGTCCCCTTCAGCATGCCATTGGGTAAAAAAAAAATTCTAAAACTTCAGTTATGGAATCAATTCTCAAATGGTAAGGAGGACAGTGTTGATCATACAACAGAGGTAAAATGTACTATAATGGAATGTGTCTCACATTTTGCTTAATATGAACCTTGTTACTGAAGAAGGCATGGTATCTAATTATAAGGATAAGCAATGTATCAGCATAGCAGGCAAAGTGGTACATAGTACTTGAGCAGCCCTGTACCCCGAGATAATACAGTTAGAAAACTTACATGCTACAGCCACTAAGGAGGTGGCTAGGGGCTGCAGCCAAGGGCTGATTCACACCCCCTGCCTGTGTAATCTGCCCACCGCTGACAATCATTCTCTCCCTGTCTGCAGCATTTAAACTGAGGGGTTTTTTTTCTCTCCCGTGTAGCTCCGCCCCTCAGGGGGCGTGGCTACATGGGAGAGAGGAAAAAAACTGTGTTTAAATGCTGCAGACAGGGAGAGAATGATTGTCAGCAGTGGGCAGATTACACAGGCAGGGGGTGTGAATCAGCCCTTGGCTGCAGCCCCTAGCCACCTCCTTAGTGGCTGTAGCATGTAAGTTTTCTAAGTGTATTATCTCGGGGTACAGGGCTGCTCAAGTGCTGGGGGACCCCTTGCCTGCATGCTGCAGACATGCTGTATCCAGTGCTGTAATTAGATCACCATGCCTGCTTTGGTGACAGGTCCTCTTTAAAGCCAAAAGTATGCCAAAGACTTTTTAAGTGTTGTGAGCACATTATCAGTGTGTTAACGGTACTGTGCAGAACATTCAGTAAAATACTGTTGAAAAAGAAACCAAAATCCGTGTCAATATCTCCCCAGTAGAAGGATCCTGGCTTGCAAGAAGGCCTAAATCAAGGTATGGCTTGCACCCATAAAGACTACACACCCAGCCAGGATCACCGTAACGAAAACCCCCTTGCTGTGTGGGTTTGGCCAGGGCATAGACTACAAGAGGGAGCCCCTCACCCACAACGTTCCAGTAGAAGGATCCTGGCTTGCAAGAGGCCTAAATCAAGGTATGGCTTGCACCCATAAAGACCACACACCCAGCCAGGATCACTGTAACCAAATCCCCCCCTTCCTATGTAGGGTTGGCCAGGACATAGGCTACAAGAGGGAGCCTCTCGCCCGCGACTACTGCCCTGAGCCACCCTTACAATGCAGTGTGTACTGGCTTTTCTGCCAGGGATGCATACAACAGCTCACACACTCACACCACCAGTTTCTGCGACTCCATATAGCGACTACTATTTAAATGGATTAATTGCTGCCCATATAGTTTCTCACTCCAAAACTCCTCTCATTCATCTAGTATATACTATAGTAACACCCTCCTGCAGACAATATCATTGAAGATGCTGAACCCAGAACTGTTGAGTCTCTGTGTACTGTAGTGTCCTGTAATGTAGTATAGCATTCTGGAAGCCTAGCACCATTCCTTCTGACCAAAATAACTAGTTCATAAAAGTACTACAACCTGCATCAAAGGTATGGAGATGACTTATTGTGGACATAGTACGTCATTAGTCTTTAAGGGGTTAAATACAAAAGACAAGGCCTGAGACAGTCTATTGCTTTTAATGTTTCGTAGTTTCAGAATGTTTAGGTTTTTTTAGGTTGCCCAATAAGAAAAATGCAAGATTTCAAATATTTCAAAACTAGAACATGTTCTGATACCTCTGTTCTCTCAGCTTTATTTGAGCGCAACTGTTATTTTACTATGTGCGGTATTGCACCAGTTCAGATGTTCAATTGAAGAAGTGCCGACAATCTGTTTCTATAGCCAAAAGTGTTGGCACCGTTGACATTGTTTCAGAAAATGAAGTATTTCTTAAAGTTATTGCAATTACACATGATTTTTTATACACATATTTATTTCCTTTGTGTGTATTGGAACAACAAACATGCAAAAAAAAAAAGAATTAAGGGCAAATAGGACATAATTTCACACAAATCCCCAGAATGAGTTGTACAGAATTGTGGTTCTCATTCCTGTGATTCTCATTCAAACTTACCTATGGCAAGTAACAGATGAGGACAACATGAAAATAACATCAGAAACCAAATAAAAAGGGGAAAGGTTGACTCAATCCTTACTTTATGTGTCTATGTGTGCCACTCTTAGCATGGAGAACAGAGAGAGGAGAAGAGAACTGTCTAATGACTTGAGAACCAAAATTGTTGAAAAATGTCAATAATGTAAAGGTTACAAGTCCATCTCCAAAGAGCTTGATGATCCTATGTCCACAGCGCACACCATAATCAATAAGTTTACAACCCATTGCACTATGGGTAATTTCCCTGAACATGGATGGTAGGGAACAATTGATGAAGGATTAAAATGCCAGATAGTCTGGATGGTGGATGAGAAACCCTAATCAAGTTCCAAAAAGTTCAAGCTGTCCTGTAGGCTCAGGGTGCTTCAATGTCAGCAGGACTATTTGTTGATATTTGAATAAAATGAAACACTATGGCAGGAGGCCAAGGAGAATCCCAATGCTGACCCAGAGTCACAAAAAAGCTAGACTGCCAGTTGCCAAAATGTAAGTGAGTAAGCCAGAATCCTTCTGGGAAAGCATCCTGTAAACAGATGAGACCAAGGTAGAGCTTTTTGGTAAAGCACATCATTCTACTGTGGCACCCCTGCTGGGGATTGCCACAGGACCTTTCCGGTGCAAGGAAGGATTTACACTTTGGTACACACAGCACACAACACCTTCCACCCCAGACCTGGAGGGGGAGCTCTACTTGCTGCCTTAAAGCGAACCTGTCACCTCCCCCCGGACATCAAAAGCTAAGCTATCCACCTTCTGCAGCACTAAGGCAGCATTCAGAGAAGGTGTATATAGTATTTAGCTGCCCTATATACACTGAAATATGCAGTGGATTATTCATCATCCTCATTGTGGGGCGACACATCGGGCGCCTGCGAATTTGCAGTGCTCCTAAGGTCCCACCTCTGACTGCCTCTCTCCTCCCCACCTCAAATAGCTGGGTCCCAAAATAGAAAACGAAACTGAGGACCTGGCTATTTGAGGTGGGGAGGAGAGAGGCAGTCAGAGGTGGGACCTTAGGAGCGCTGAAAATTCGCAGGCGCCCGATGTGCCGCCCCGCAATGAGGATGATGAATAATCCACTGCGCACCCGCCGACACTCCAGCAACTTGTCATGCAGTGCGCACGGTGCATGCCCGGCAACTTATAGCACAGCGCAGGCGCGGGCTACGGAGAACTGAGGGGGTGGAGGCCACAAGCAAATGCTGAGGCAGAGGGGTGATTGACAAGACAGGGGTTGCACAGAGATGCAGGAAACCCCGCCTCCCGGTCATCAGTCTTGGTAACTGACAAATTTTATCTAAGTACATATTTCAGTGTATATAGGGCAGCTAAATACTATATACACCTTCTCTAAATGCAGCCTTAGTGCTGCAGAAGGTGGATAGGTCAGCTTTTGATGTCCGCGGGGTGACAGGTTCGCTTTAAGCAAGTTTCCTTATAAGGATCCAGGCCTGAGGGGAGGAGTCAGTTACTCTGCTCTGAGCAGTGAAGAGAGCAGTTAAGTCCAGTGAAAGAACCCAAGTGAGGTACTGGAGAGAGCGGTTTGCTGGAGCCAGGCCAGGCCCAGAACCAAGGGACACTGACCAGCTATGCAGCACCCTAGAGAGAGGGACAGAGGCCAGTGAAGAAGTAGGAGATAAGAAGAAGGGAACAGATTTGGTTACCCTTTTGTCCACACGGATACTGGAGTCCGACACTGCTAAACATCCATTGTAAGCAGGAAAAGCCCAGAAAGACCAGGAGGATCTAATCCCCTTGAGGAGCAGATATACTAGAGACACTCAAACCTGACCAAGTACAGGAGCAGGGGCCCAGATGAGAGTAGGGATTCCCACAGGAGGTCCTCATTGTCGGTTACAGAGTAAAACCCTGAAAGGGAGAAACAGCGGCAAGTTCAGTTATAGGCAGAGCTTACCCCCAAACCACCGCACACAGAGACAGAGGAGGCCTCACAACTCTCAAAGGTCAAAATCGTGAATTGCACTGCTAACCTGGTTACCCTCCTGGACTGTACCAGGTACCGGAGATCAGTAAAAGGTACCGAAACAAAGACTATTGTGTGTGTGTGCCTGTTTCACCGCCGCTGCCCACAGCGTTCACCGCAGAGACGCTACTACGACTCCCCTTGTCCACCCTCACTGCCCTGAGATAAAGCTCCACCTGTGGGGAGCTGTAACACCCAAACTGCATCACATTACCTCAGCGGCCGGCCTGCAGCGCTGGTATCAACATTACCAGGATCCACAGGTGGCGTCTTGTTACCATTCCCCATCCACCATCATCATCCCCCACCATCCCCGCTACTGAGGGTCCAGGGCACGGAAGCGGGAACCGACCAGCTGTGATTCCCCATCCAAGTAGCCATCAGTCCCGGTATCCGAGTACCCCCCTACCCTGTCGACCGCCTCACTACCACTTACCGAAAATGAAGTGAGATCTATGAAGAAAAGAACCTAGTACTTACAGTCAAATATGGTGGAGGTTAAAAGATATTTTGAGGTTGTTTTGCTGCTGATGGCACTATGTTCCTTGTCTGTGTGCACGGCATCATGAAATCTGAAGATTACCAAAGGATTTTGGGCTGAAATATAATGCACAGTGTCAGGAAGCTGGGTTTGTGTCTTAGGTCATGGGTGTTCCAGCAGGATAAGGACCCGACACATACTTCAATGATCCTCCCAAAAAGGATGGAAACAAGGTGCTAAACAGTTCTGAAGTGGCTGGAATGAGTCAGGATCTAAATCCAACATCTGTTGAGAGATCTTAAATTTGCTGTTGGCAGAAGACAGCCTTCATATATGGGAGACCTGGAGTAGTTTGCAAAACATGAGTGGTCCAAAATTCCAGTTGAGGGGTGTAGAAAGCTTGTTGATGGTTAGGAAGTGATTGATTACAGTTATTATTACAAAGGGTATGCAGTTAAATATTAAGTTGAGGGTGCCAACAATTTTCTCTGGCCCATTATTGGAGTCTTGTGTGAAATTATATCCAATTTACCTTTTCTCAGTTTTTTTTTTGTGCTGCTCCAACACACACAAAGGAAATGTAAAAAAAAAGTGTGTAAAAAATGTGTAATTACATTGATTTTCAGTGTGAAATACTTATTTTATGGAGCAATTTCAAGGGTATGGAAACTCTTCGCCACGACTGTAGATTATGATATGAAATACATGCCAAAATTTAGTAAAATATACTATTTACACATATATCTGATTTAAACTAGTCATTTTCTGATTACTTTTTCCCTTTAATTGTGACAATGTCACTGAAGCCTGTTGGAATATAAATTTTTACTGATGCTTGCAGACACCTTATGGTGTTAAAGGGAACCTGTCATCTAGTTTAAGCCTCCCAAGCTGTCACTACCTGTCCCTGCACCTTCCCATTACTACTCTAAGTATCCCTCTCTGTCCTGTGTGCTGTGATGGTGTATGAAAAGCATTTTATACTTACAGGTTGTTATGGTAACGAAGTGGGGGGCTACTGTTATTAGCCACCCTGGGCGTCCTCTTTCACTCTCTGTCCCCTCCTCAAGCCTTCTTTATGACGTCCCGATAGGCGTCTTCATTCCCTTCTGTAAATGCTCCTGTTTTGAAATTACCGCCCCTTCTCATACTATTGCACTGAGCTGGAGCGTCATATCCGGCCCGATGGATTGTGGGGCTGATGACGTGGGACGGCCCGGCTCCCGGCGCATCCGCAGTGTGCATATTGAAGCCAGGCCGTCCCACATGATCAGCCCTACAATGCATCGGGGCAGATATGACGCTCCGGCTCGGCGCAATACTATGAAAAGGGGCAGGCATTTCAAAACAGGAGAATTTACATAAGGGAATGAAGGCGCCTATCAGGGCGTCATAAAGAAGGATTGAGGAGGAAACAGAGGAGACAGAGAGTGAAAGAGGATGCCCGGGGGGCTACTAACAGTGGCCCCCCGCTTTGTTACCATATCAACCTGTAAGTATAAAATGCTTTTTATACACCATCACAGCACACAGTTAGGACAGAGAGGGATAGTTAGATTAGTAATAGGAATGTGCAGGGACAGGTAGTGACAGCTTGGGGGGCTTAAACTAGGTGACAGGTTCCCTTTAAGGATATAACAAAAACCAGTGAGGGTATGATTTGAACTTAGCAGGGAACAAGGACTATGGTCCAAAACATGTTTGCTTCATTCACCTGAATACATGTATTCTAGTTTTTCATTCCTGAGGACTTTTTAAAAGTTATGCCATAACAGTTTTATGATATTATAAAAAAGAACCATCTTTTATGGAACTTGGACACTGGATCACCTTAATTCATTAATTCGTTTAGTAGATTGCACCGCTGATTTCCCTGCACCCATGACTCCTTGAGGGTGAGCTGACTCTTTCTCTTTCTTATTTATGGCTGTGTATATCAGCTGTCCTTCCACTATATTACTTACACAGACAATGCTATGAAAGTATGACTGACTAAGGGCCCTTTCACATCAGCGGTTTTTTCAAATCGCGGCAGATGCGGCAGGTGCGGCCGCGAAAAAAAATGCTGTCAGCCGCGGGTTTTTTTGCGCACCTGCCGCAAGTGCCAAGACCGCACTTGCCGCAAGTCCGCCTATACATTGTATGGCGTTTACCGCAACCGCACCGCAACCGTGCCGCAAGTGCAGCCGGTATGCGGTAATCGCGGCAGATGCGGTTTTTTTCACCGCATCTGCCGTGATTTGAAAAAAACGCTGATGTGAAAGGGCCCTAAGTTGCTAATTTATTTTCTAGACTGTGAACTACACACTGTTTATTATGTATTGCTTCTGTGAGACTATATCCAGGTTTGGACAGGTCCACAGGTGAACCCACCGGTGAGCACTTGTATGAGAGTATGAACATAGTTGGAAGAGTATACTTGATGTATGTATACATATATTTACTATAGATGCATAACCAAATTTGTAAATGAGGGTAATGTAATACTTACATCATAAGTGAACAATAAGCCCCAGAATGAATGTTACTGATGGCCCTTGACAGCCAGTCCGACACTGACTATAGCACCTTCAAACAGAAGGAAACTTATCTAAAAATATACCTAAGCATAACAAACTTTACCTTTGTTCCATTTGCATCAATACTATTCTTGTCATCTAGATAAAAATACAAAAGTTAATAGTTAGTATGATACATATTTATATATACCATATTATCATATACATCATATGATAGTATGATATATCTACATAAATGATTATGTATATAAAATGTACAATACACTGTGTGCAGAATTATTAGTCAAATGAGTATTTTGATCACGATACTTTTTATATATGTTGTCCTTCTCCAAGCTGTATAGGCTTGAGAGCCAACTACCAATTAAGTAAATCAGGTGATATGCATCTCTGTAATGAGGAGGGGTGTGGTGTAATGATATTAACACCCTATATAAGGTGTGCTTAATTATTAGGAAAACGCCTTTCCTTAGGCAAATATGGGTCAGAAGAGAGATTTGACGGGCTCTGAAAAGTCCAAAATTGTGAGATGTCTTGCAGAGGCATGCAGTAGTCTTGAAATTGCCAAACATTTGAAGCGTGATCACCGAACAATCAAGCGTTTCATGGCAAATTGCCAACAGGGTCGCAAGAAGGATGTTGGGAAAAAAAGGTGCAAATTAACTTCCCATTAATTGAGGAAAATCAAGCGTGAAGCTGCCAAGATGCCATTTGCCACCAGTTTTGCCATATTTCAGAGCTGCAATGTTACTGGAGTATCAAAAAGCACAAGGTGTGCTATACTCAGGGACATGGCCAAGGTGAGGAAGGCTGAAAAACGACCACCTTTGAACAAGACTGATTTTTCAACGGTCTTATGGACTGATGAAATGAGAGTGACTCTTGATGGGCCAGATGGATGGGCCAGAGGCTGGATTAGTAAAGGGCAGAGAGCTCCACTCCGACTCAGACGCCAGCAAGTGGGGTACTGGTATGGGCTGGGATCACCAAAGATGAACTTGTGGGACCTTTTTGGGTTGAGGAAGAAGTGAAGCTCAACTCCTACACTTACTGCCAGTTTCTGGAAGACAACTTCTTCAAGCAGTCGTACAGGAAAAAGTCGGTATCATTCAAGAAAAACATGATTTTCATGCAGGACAATGCTCCATTGCATGTACCCAATTACTCCACAGTGTGGCTGGCCAGTAAAGGTCTAAAAGAAGAAAAAATAATGACATGGCCCCCTTGTTCACTTGATCTGAACCCCATAGAGAACCTGTGGTCCCTCCTAAAATGTGAGATCTACAGAGAGGGAAAACAGTTCACCTCTCAGAACAGTGTCTGGGAGGCTGTGGTGGCTGCTGCACGCAATATTGATCGTAAATAGATCAAGCAACTGACAGAATCTATGGATGGAAGGCTGTTGAGTGTCATCATAAAGAAAGGTGGCTATATTAGTCACTAATTTTTTGGTGTTTTGTTTTTGCATGTCAGAAATGTTTATTTCTAAATTTTGTGCAGTTATATTGGTTTACCTGGTGAAAATAAACAAGTGAGATGGGAGTGTATTTGGTTTTTATTAAGTTGCCTAATAATTCTGCACAGTAATAGTTACCTGCACAAACAGATATCCTCCTAAGATAGCCAAATCTAAAAAACCAACTTCCAAAAATATTAAGCTTTGATATTTATGAGTCTTTTGCTTTGATTGAGAACATAGTTGTTGATCAATAATAAAAATAATTCTCTAAGGCTGCCTTCACACTTGCAGATGCATCTGCAGCGTTTTGCAGATGCATCTGCAAGTATCAGCATGCAGACCGCGGCCCCTATGTTTATAATAGGGCGCACCGCGGTCTGAATGCTCTCATTCATTCCTATATGTGAGCCGTAAGCAGGCGTATGCCTGCTGACAGATCACACACTCCCGCCCCGCACCTTGGACGCAACATCTCGCGTCCATAGTGCGGGCGGGAGAGTGTGATCTGTAAGCAGGCATACGCCTGCTTACGGCTCACATATAGGAATGAATGAGAGCATTCACACCACGGCCGCGGTCTGCATGCTGATACTTGCAGATGCATCTGCAAAACGCTGCAGATGCATCTGCAAGTGTGAAGCCAGCCTAAAACACAACTTGCCTAATAATTCTGCACACAGTGTATACATATTCTGTACACAGAACACATTGCTTTTGCGTTTTCGCTTTTTCCTTCCCTTCTTCCAAGACTCATATGTTTTGAGCCATGTAAGGACTTGTTTTTTCGTCAGACAATTGTAGATTTAAATGATACCATTTACGTTAGCAAATGATGTATTAAGAAATATGAAAAACAAATTCTAAGTGGGGTGAAATTGTGAAAGAAAAATAATTCTGTCATTCTTTGTATGGGTTTTGTATTTTAGACTTTTCCTGTAATGGTAAAAATACACTAGTAACATGATTCTTTAGGACAGTGATACCAAATTTATATAGATTTGATATACGGTATATATTTTACTGCTTTTAAAAAGCTTACACCTTTTTCTAAAATATAATTAGTTTGTATCGCCATTTGCTAAGACTATTTTCGTTTTCCATCGATGGAGTGGTAAGTCCTTGTCTGAGAGTGGTGAACTGCAGTTTGCAGTTTGGTAGTCACTTTTTGTCATTTTTTGCAAAAAAAAAAAATGCAATTTGGTGTTTTAATTTTCTCATTTTTAATTTGCAGTGTTTACCATACAAATGAAATAATCCTGTATTTTGAAAGATGGGACTTTTAAAGATATAGTGATTCCAGACAGCCATTGTATAAAGAGGGCTCATCTCCTTAGCCAGCTCCACACACGCAAACCTGACATCCGTTGTACATACAGGTGCATCTCAATAAATTACAATATCATCAAAAAGGTAATTTATTTCAGTAATTCAATACAAAAAGTGAAATGCATATATTATATAGTGTCATTACAAACAGAATTCAAGTGTTTATTTCTGTAAATGTTGATGATTGTGGCTTGCAGCCAATGAAAACCCAAAGGAAAATTAAAGTAGGGAGGATGAAGGGTCTGAAAGATAAAAGTTTTGCTAAATAGATATCAGCGGCTACACCTTGTAGATCTGACATCTACTGTACATATATTGGAAACGTTGGGAAAGGATTATAATATGTTAGAACAAGAATTTATCACCCAAAATCTTTGTAATGTTGTGATCCAGTCTTATTCATTTCAAAACTTTCCTGATGAAGGAGATGCTATGCTTGGAGAGCTTGCAAGTAGCCTGTTTAGCCAATAGTAGTTCTGTAGTAGTAGTAGTTCTGTTTAGCCAATACAATTATTAATTACATATTTAAGGGCCCTTTCACATCAGCGTTTTTTTTAAATCGCGGCAGATGCGGTGAAAAAAACGCATCTGCCGTGATTACCGCATACCGGCTGCACTTGCAGCACGGTTGCGGCAAGCCCCATACAATGTATAGGCGGGCTTGCGGCAGGTGCGGCAAGTGCGGTTTTGGCACTTGCGGCAGGTGCGGCCGCTAAAAAAAACGCGGTCAACCACGGTTTTTCGCGGCCGCACCTGCCGCAAGTGCCAAAACCGCACTTGCCGCATCTACCGCAAGCCCGCCTATACATTGTATGGGGCTTGCCACAACTGTGCCGCAACCGTGCCACAAGTGCAGCCGGTATGCGGTAATCGCGGCAGATGCGGTTTTTTTCACCGCATCTGCCGCGATTTCAAATAAACGCTAGTGTGAAAGCAGCCTAAGACGGTACAGCTATGAAAATAGATAGGGTGAGCCATGATATTTCCATGATTCCCAAAGTATTGAATGGGCAATTATGGCAACAGCGTAGCCAGAGATGTGAATTAACCCTAAAATTGGAGTCAATTTTTCTTTCTGTTGGATTTTTTCATCAGTTGCATACAAGCATATTTATGAAATATCATTTTGAAAATAGTGCGCTTCGGCATCCAACCAAAATTCTATTTTCATATTTCAAAGAGCGCTATTTCCCACTGTGTAATGTTTGTACATTCATCTTTGTAATTGAAATAGACTACCATAACTACATTAAAATAATCTATGTTTTCTTAGGGGAATTTAAAGAAAGTTAAAAATTCTAGCGGTCGGGGGAAACCCATTTCTTTGCCACTTTTAATTAGTATTACTGCACACAGTTTTAGAATAATTCTATGAATCTGTATAGGAAATTTGACAACATACTTTTGTGCTGTATCGGAGATAAAATAAATTAAAACAATCTGCAGTAAGGAAACATTGTTGCGCTGTGTGGAAAGCTGGCCAACAATCCGATAATTTCATGTCAGGAAGGCCTTATTTCAGTGAATCCACGGTGTGAACACAAAAACTATTTAAACTATTTAAAAAAATACATCCAAAAAAATTGGAGCATAAAGCTTGTCAGGAGATTGGCTTGACTTGTCGCCAGTGGAGAAGAACAAACTTAGGGCCACGTCACACACACAGATATCTGTGCAGATATTGTTGGCAGATCTCTGGTTGCAGTGAAATCATGGACACATTGTCCCATTTTGTGGCTGTGTACAAGTGTAACAATGTGTCCATGATTTCACTGCAACCAGAGATCTGTGAACAATATCTGCACAGATATCTGTGTGTATGATGTGGCCCTTAAAGGGTTGTTCTCTTACAATTATATTACACTAGATGGGTGCCCGATGCACAATGCATCGGGATTCTAGCAGAGCGAGTCTCTGACTCGCAATGGCCGCTTCGCGGCCAATGCTTCGCGCTGCTAAGGCGACTCGCCATGCCCGCTGCGCGGGCATAGCGAGTCGCCTTAGAACTGCTCGCAATGGCCGCTTCGCGGCCAATGCTTCGCGCTGCTAAGGCGACTCGCCATGCCCGCTGCGCGGGCATAGCGAGTCGCCTTACAACTGCTCGCATTGGCCGCTGCGCGGCCAATGCATTTTTCGTATCCACATGACCACGCTGACTCGCAGCGAGTGCGGTCTCAAAAGGGGCACTCGCTCCATTCGTGATTATATAATAGATTACTCCTTCACAGCCAATCAGTGATCTGAATGCAGTAGAATTCTGTGTCCTACTCAGAGCCGCTGAGGTCACTGATTGTCTGCTGCGAGGTGGACGTGCAGTAAATACTGCAGCCAATGCCAGCTACTGGGAACACTAGCAGAGAATCACCGATGGACCAAGAGAAAGTGACTACAGCTCTGTTTATGTTTTTACAACAAGCTGCAGCCCATGGAGATATTTTATTGAAAGAGAACAACCACTTTAAAGGCAATCTGTAAGCTAGTTTTGCTATGTAATGTCCAGCAGCATGATGTAGGGACAGAAACCCTGATTCCAGCAATGTATTACTTAGTTTATTGGGTACATCTGTTGTTACAGAATCATAGTTTTCCCTGCTGAAGATTGCAGATTTCATAACGTTGAGCCTTGGTATAACCCCGACCACACCACTGATTTAGCAGCTTTCTGTGTAAACTGTATATTAAGAGAAAGCTTCTAATCAGTGATAGGATTTGGTTGAACTTGAAAGCATGAGGCTAGCTTGTTCTTTGATGATGATCTGCTGCTGATTAAACACTAATTGTATTGAGGCAGCAAGTGATACATTGCTGGAATCAAAGTCTCTGTTCCAACATCAAGGTACCTTTACACGCCGCCACTGTGGCTAGCAACAGGTATCCACCGCACGTGCACGCGCACGTTTTTAACGGTGGATACCGATTGCTGATGCCGCATATACACGCCGCCATTACGTTGTCCACTGAAGGTATCTTTGTTCCCCGGAAGTGCCGACGGTGCCGTGGCTTACTTACTGTGGAATACCTTCCTGCTTTACACGCCGCTACCACAAAGGAATATAGGCGTACATATTTCGCGCTGTAAGTACATAGGCGCGACAGAGTTGTGTATTCCGTGATGCACAAGCGTTGATTGGACAACGCAATGGCGTCATGATTGGCCAGCCTGCGCAGAAATGACACCATTGCAATTGTGGACTGTGAATGGACTGCTCTTTAAATATGGCACCCTGTGAAGGGACAGCCAATCGTAACGCAGGAGCCCCCACCAATGATCGCTGATGGGGCGTGGTATCCATGACGCCGTGGCACGCCCCTGGGAATACGTAGGCCACGCAAATACCTTGCCTGTGCCCCGTTTACACGCCACCACCATAGCAATTGTGCCTTTCTGTTTTTGAGCACGGCTCAGCAACAGGTATCTGAGTCAACTACAAGACACCGGGAGGCATTGCCCTATTTACACGCCGCCATTTCGTAACAATTTCATGGCAACAGGCACAATTGTCCCAAGTGCCAGGCAGTTGCTGCCTTCCTGTGGCGGCGTGTAAAGGTACCTTCATGGTGTTCTCAGGTTACATAGCAAAAATCTGGTGACAGATTCCCCTTAGTCTACATACCCAAGTGTTTGTCTTGATGCAAAGTTCAGCATAGAGTTCAAACAACACTCCACATCCATTGGATGCAAACAGGGTTTCTGCAATTTAGGTCACATTCATCAGAAAATTATTTGTGCATTCAATGTACTGTATTTCTATGGATTCTGCATAGAAAAGCAATGGATTCACCCCAATGAATGAAAACTGGGCTAATGCGGATTTTCTGGTAGGCAAGTTGAAAATCCATGGCACAAAGCCAAGGCTCAGCTTGTGAGAATACCAAAAGGTAATGTGTCATGTATTTCATTTTAGTCATTTGTAGGTTTATAGAAGAGAAGTAAAGGATATACCGATATGCTGCTGGTATTGGTATATGACTTTGATCTTCTTTATTTAGTAGAGACTGTAGCTCTTTCCTGAGAAGGGGTACAAATGTTTGGTGTTATTTATGCACTTTAAGCCTATATATTTTTGAACATATTTCACTGTACCTACATGAACTATTATTTTTCAAATATATATTTCTTCTCCTTTATACTGCTTCTACTATACAGAACCTTTAAAGGGGTAGTCTGAAACCAGCAACCTATTTCCTAACTTCCTTTCAAATATATCCCACTAATCTAAGCTATTTTATAATATTCTTCCTTTAGTAATTCCCTATTGTTCCCTCTCCACACTATGTAACAGCTGGTGTTTTTTTTCTACAGGGTGATGTCCTGGGATCCTCATTCAGAGTACTAGACAGGCCCCTGACACTTCCTCATACCCTCCCTGGAATCAGTGTCACTGTGATGCTGGTTCCAGGGGTGGCGCTGTTTCAATGTTTACTAAGGTCACCAGACCACCCCTCGTTCTCCTTCCCGTCCTCACCTCCCCGCAGAGTGACTTCTCAGCCCCGCCTCCTTGCCCACTCCCCACAGTCTGGTTTCTCAGCCATCACCTTGTTCCCCCCACCCCTCGCTCTTACCTGCTTCCCGCAGTGCAATATGACAACTTGAGCAGAGGATGGGGGGGGGCTGTAGACTTTAATGAACATATATTGGAATATTGGAGGGGATGAGGAAGTGTCTGTGGCCTGTCTGACGCTCTGCATGAGGATCCCAGGATGCACACGGAACGTCATGTAGGAGAAAATAGGACAAAAAAAATAACACCTGCTGTCACGATGACTTAGTCAGGACCTGCAGCTCTCTGGCACCCCCTTAGCCTGCTGGCCAAATCCGGTATTGCCAGAGGATAAGAAAGGAGCCCAGCTGCCCTAATTTATGTTGTCTACTGCGGCACGTGATGTGACGGGATGTATATATACCACCAGTTCCTGCTAGGAACGTATATATACCCGATCCAGTTACCCTCAGGCCCACAATATCACATAAATACCAAAATTAAGCTGCCACCACTGATCTCTTTCAGACGGATCAGTAACCTGTGCGATACTGTAAAAACGAACAGTGAGGTCGTGAGAGCTCGTTCATAGGACAAGGAGATCGAGACTAGTAAATTATAATATTTTACTCCAAAAAAGTTAGGCAGTGATTATATAAAAGATTTACAGAATATTACATAAGAGACAATATACATGTATGCATAAAACAGTTATAAAAATAAAAGGAATAAAAGAGAACTTGCCAGACCTAGCCACGCATAGGTACACGTAGTTCTGTGGGGGGGCCGCTCCCCAGAAAGGTAGGATTCCGTCACACAGCTGGTATGGTAGTAGCTATGTCAGGCCCCAGGATGGAATAACCCGAACAGGGCTTCTCCAGTTTTATTAAAGACAGGGAAATCTGTGGCCCCCACCTCGTAGAGTGATCCCTCCTCGCTGGGATGGTCTTCGGAGACCTCCTCTCTCACCATGCTTAATAAATCCCCATTCTTCATATCTGGGGATAGAGCGGGCTCACAATCATGATATATAACTCATACTTAATTAAATTTAATTCTGAGAATATTGATACCAAATATGACCTACTTATAATGTTTACAATGGCAGAAATCATTTGCCAGGTTCCTGAGCGTTGCATAACTGTACAAAACATATCATTGAATGCGCAAACCGGTGAACAACCTGAAAATATGAATTATGTGTATGTGGCATGAACGAGTCTTCTTAAATTCGACATAGAAACAACTGTACGTTTAAACAAAGGATCTTCTGCAGGGACAGATCTGGTTCAAACCTGTGTACGCTCTGCTCCCCTCAGCTCCAGGTATTTATGAGGGGGTCGTAAATGTTGGGTAGGGGAGGGGGAAGAGGGAGAGAGAGTGGGGGTTGAATGAATTGGATCTATGTAACTTACTCACAAACTAAAAGGGCGGATACATGAGTGAGCTATTGTTGGCTGACTCTTCAAGCATCTTAGAAAAAAAAAATCATGAACAAGATTCATACATCCACGACACCTGCTATTAGATAGTGTAGAGAGGGAACAATATGGAATTAATAAAGGAATAAAGGAAGAACATAAGAAAATATCTTAGATTATAGGGATATATTAAATAGGAAATTAGGAAATAAGATGCAGGCCTCGTACTACCCCTCTAATTATTATTTAAGATTGTTCTATGTTGTGTTGTGTCTCCTAATGTATATTTTCACCATGTATTAGTTATGGCTATATTTTATCTGTGGTGATTTTATTCCATATTTAATAAAGTTTTATGTATATTATTATTATTATGTATGGCCTTACTTGAATTTGTGATGGCTGTATTGGCTGTCCCAAATGCCTATAGGTATTCTAATAGTCTGGTTGGTATAAGTGACTTGAATTCTTTAACTTACACTAAGAAATTGTTGTACATCCCTTTTATTTTGAGGTTTTAAACATTTTTGCAACTTGCAATTAATGTGACCTAATGGTATTGGGGAAGAATAGCTGAATATGCAAGACCATGTGCAAAAACTCAGCCAAAATGTTAGCACAAAATTTTAACATGGATTAAACCCGTCACCCCGAGCATCGTTTTCACCTTTCTGACCAGGTCATTTTTTCATTTCTAACCAGTGTTGCTTTATTAGGAAATAACTCTGGAACACTTTAACAGATTCCAGTGATTCTGAGATTAATTTTTCCATGAAACATTGTACTTTATGTTAGTGGTAAATTTAGGACAATATTTTTTGCGCTTATTTGTGAAAATATTGGAAATTTGGCAAACAAATTGAAAATTTTGCAAATATCAATCTTTGAATTTTTATGTTCTTAAACCAGAGAGGAGTTATATCACACAAAATAGTTAATAAATAACATTTTTTCACATGTCTACTTTACATCAGCACAATTTTTGAAACATATTTTTTTTCTTAAGATGTTAGAAGGGTTAAATTTCCATCAGCAATTTTTCATTATTCCAACAAAATTTACAAAAACCTTTTTTTTAGGGACCGCATCACATTTGAGGTAACTTTCAGAAGCCTATATGACACCAATCTAAAAACTGCACACCTCAAACTGCTGAAAACCCCATCCAAAAAGTTTATTAAACATTCAAGTGCTTCACATGAACTAAAGCAATGTGGAAGGAAAAAATGAAAATTTTAATTATTGCCACTAGGGATGGGCGAATCTACTCGCTAGGACTCGTTACTCGGCGAGTAGTAAGGGACTCGCAGGACTCGGTACTCTGCGAGTTTCCCAGTGATTACTCGCGAGTCTAATGCAAATCAATATCAATCCTAGTTTTGTCAGAAACGCTGACAAAACTAGGATTGCCATTGTTTGCGTTAGACTCGCGAGTAATCACTGGCTACTGTGCCAGTGATAGCAGGGAAACTCGCAGATAACTGCTGTTTCTTTGCGAGCCGAGTCCAGCTGTCTTCTCTGTGCAGCTCCAGGGTCCTAGAGCCCGCCTGCTGCCTGATGTAGCAGTGCTGAGATTGTTCTCAGTCTGCTCATTCCCTGTGTACAGACATGAATGTCCGTGCACAGAGATGATGTAGCAGAGCTGAGATTGTTCTCAGTCTGCTCATTCCCTGTGTACAGACATGAATGTCCGTGCACAGAGATGATGTAGCAGAGCTGAGATTGTTCTCAGTCTGCTCATTCCCTGTGTACAGACATGAATGTCTGTGCACAGAGATGATGTAGCAGAGCTGAGATTGTTCTCAGTCTGCTCATTCCCTGTGTACAGACATGAATGTCTGTGCACAGAGATGATGTAGCAGAGCTGAGATTGTTCTCAGTCTGCTTATTCCCTGTGCATAGACATCTATATTTATGCACAGGGGATGTAGCAGAGAGGACATCGCGTTTTGGACTGCGTCGGACGGAAGAGGATTTTTTTAATTAAAGATGGAGTCCCTAATGGCTTTTTTTTTTATTTCTAATAAAAAATTTTCCTTGTGTTGTGTTTTTTTTAAAACAATTTAATAGAAATTCATGGTGGTCATGTCTAATATTGGCGTGACTGCCATAAATTTCGGGCTTAGGGCCAGCTGATAATACAAAGCTGGCCCTAACCTCTTTATTACCCAGCGTGCCACCGCTACCAGGGCCGCTGGAAGAGCGGGGTTCAGCGCCAGAGGATGGCGCTTCAATGAACGCGCCATCTTCTGGGGCGGCTGCGGGCTGCAATTTGCAGCGGGGGGTGCCCAGAAAGCTTGGGCATCCCTGCGCTGCGGATTCCAGCCCCCAGCTGCTTAGCTGTACCTGGCTAGACATAGAAATTGCGCGGAGCCCCACGCATTTTTTTTAAATTATTTCATGAATTTCAGAGTCAGAGTCTCAGAGTCAGAGTCTCAGAGTCAGAATCTCAGAATTTCATGAAATAATTAAAAAAAAATGCGTGGGGCTCCGCGCAATTTCTATGTCTAGCCAGGTACAGCTAAGCAGCTGGAGGCTGGAATCCGCAGCGCAGGGATGCCCAAGCTTTCTGGGCACCCCCCGCTGCAAATTGCAGCCCGCAGCCGCCCCAGAAGATGGCGCGTTCATTGAAGCGCCATCCTCTGGCGCTGAACCCCGCTCTTCCAGCGGCCCTGGTGGCGGTGGCACGCTGGGTAATAAAGAGGTTAGGGCCAGCTTTGTATTATCAGCTGGCCCTAAGCCCGAAATTTATGGCGGTCACGCCAATATTAGACATGACCGCCATGAATTTCTATTAAATTGTTTTAAAAAAAACACAACACAAGGAAAATGTTTTATTAGAAATAAAAAAAAAAAGCCATTAGGGACTCCATCTTTAATTAAAAAAATCCTCTTCCGTCCGACGCAGTCCAAAACGCGATGTCCTCTCTGCTACATCCCTTGTGCATAAATATAGATGTCTATGCACAGGGAATAAGCAGACTGAGAACAATCTCAGCTCTGCTACATCATCTCTGTGCACAGACATTCATGTCTGTACACAGGGAATGAGCAGACTGAGAACAATCTCAGCTCTGCTACATCATCTCTGTGCACAGACATTCATGTCTGTACACAGGGAATGAGCAGACTGAGAACAATCTCAGCTCTGCTACATCAGGCAGCAGGCGGGCTCTAGGACCCTGGAGCTGGGGCAGCCAGAACACAGAGAAGACAGGATCTTATCTGTGCGAGTCAGCGATTACTTACAAAGTAAACGAGCAATGCAAATAAATGACACAACTAGGATTGCGTCAGGCTGAAGCTTCCGACACACATCTGCGATTTGTAAATCTCACACTACTCGCTATTACTCGCTTCCCCATTCATTAACATTGGACTCGCTAGACTCGCAACGAGTAGCGAGTCCTAGGCTCGGACTCGCTAGAGTCAAGCGATTCCGAGTAATTTAGGATTCGCCCATCACTAATTGCCACAAGAATTTGACTTTGGTCCTAGATCTTGCATTCTCACAAGAGTAGCAGAGAAAAATACACCATACACTTTGTTGTGCAATTTCTCCTAAGTATGCCAATACTGCATATGTAGTGGAAAACTATTTTGGTGCACTGTACGGCTCAGAAGGGAAGGAGCGCCATTTTTCTTTTCAAATGTAAAATTAGAATCATTAGCTGACACCACGTCACCTTTGGAGAGCCCCTGATGTGCCTAAACAGTGGACTCCACCAAGTGACCACATTTTGAAAACTAGACCCCTCAATGATTTTATCTAAATGTGTGGTTCACACTATGAACCCCTCGGTGTTTCACAGAATTTTATAAGTTTGAGCTGTGAAAATAAAAAAAATCTAATTTATTTGCCACAAAAATGTTTTTTTTTTGCCCCAAATTTCATATTTTCAAAGGAATATAAGAAGAAAATGCACAGTAAAATTTGCGCTGTGCAGTCAAAAACTACTTTTGAGGCACAGAGCAAAGCTCAGATTGGAGACAGTACCATATTGGAGTTAAGATTTTGTAAGAATGGTTTGGGGTGTCATGTAGCATTGGAAGAGTGCCTGACATGCCATAAAATTAGGCCTCCTACAAATGACCCCATTTTACAAACTCCACCCCTCAATGACTTCATCTATGGGTTCAGTGAGCATATTGACACCATTCCCTAAAATGTTGTTTTAGTCTCATGTTTTTAATTTCTATAAGGGCTAATAAGAAAAAAAATGTACCATATAGTTTATTGTGTAGTGTTTCCTGAGCACGACAATATCTTCCATGTAATCAGGAACTACTTTTTAGGTACAGTGCAAAGCTCAGGAAGAAAGGAACGGCATATTGGATTTCAGAATTTGCTGAAATGGTTTGTGGATGCCATGTTACATTGGAAAAGCTCTTAGAATAACAGGAGGAAATCGGGGCACCAAAGCCGACGGCTTGCCGGGCGGATAATATATGGAGCGACCAGGTGGCAACGGGAGGTGCCTGTCCTAAGCACAACAGTCCAGTAATAAATCGTTAAAGAAGAGACGGCACTCACCCGGTTTGAGATCGGTGATTTATTCAGGGAACAACATTCCGTGCAGGGAGGGAGAGGGGAGCAGCTGACGACGGCACCGTTTCGCGCCTAGGCGCTTCTACGGGTCATCGTAGAAGCGCCTAGGCGCGAAACGGTGCCGTCGTCAGCTGCTCCCCTCTCCCTCCCTGCACGGAATGTTGTTCCCTGAATAAATCACCGATCTCAAACCGGGTGAGTGCCGTCTCTTCTTTAACGATTTATTACATTGGAAAAGCCCCCAAGGAGCTAGACCAGAAGACATCCCCCACAAGTTACCACATTTTACAAACTGCACCTCTCAATAAATTCATCTAGGGGTGCAGTGAACAAATTTACACCACAGGTGGGTCACAAAATTGTATAATATTGGATGGAGAAGAAGAAAAAATAATACTTTTAACATGAAAATGTTGTTTTAAGCCTTGAATTTCATTTCTCACAAGGCAAATAGGTAGAAAAGGGCCCATAATGTCTCTACAGTGCTGTTTAGCCACATACCACAGGACTCCGAAGGGAAGCAGGGACTTCAATTGCGTAGCTACTAAGTGCCAGAACAGCAGAAACACCCTTAAGTGACTACATTTTGGAAATTACAATTTTGTCTCTGGAAAGACCCCATGGAGTCAAACAGTGAATGTTGCCGAAATAGAAATTGCAAACAAGCATTTGTAGAACCCAGGACTTTGTAGTGCTTGTACATTATACTCAGCTTGTGCTTTTGGAGACACACACCCTGTAAAATAAGTGGGCTTCCTCACAATAACAATGCCAAACATGTGGATATAAACTGTGGTTTAGACACATTGTGGGACTCAGAATGAAGGAGAGTATTTGGATTTGGGAGTGCAGATTTAGTTGTTTAATTTTTTTGCCATAGTGCTTTTCCAGAGCCTTTGTGCTACTAGTAATGTGGAAGCCCTCTAAATTTCCATTAACAGTAACCTCACCTCCGTTATCATCCCAGCCCTAACTCATCTTTTCAACCTACCACTTATCACTGGCACCTTCCCCTCAGCCTTCAAACACGCCCTGATCACACCCATCCTCAAAAAACCTCCCTCGACCCCACATCTGTCTCCAACTATCGCCCCATATCTCTCCTTCCTTTTGCCGCTAAACTACTTGAACAGCATGTCCACTCAGAGCTGTCCTCTCACCTCTCTTCCTGCTCCCTCTTTGACCACCTGCAATCTGGCTTCCGACCTCTCCACTCCACTGAAACAGCCCTGACCAAAGTCACCAATGACCTACTGACTGCTAAAAGCAAACGTCACTACTCTGTTCTCCTCCTCCTCAACCTATCCGCCGCCTTCGACTCTGTTGACCACTCCCTTCTACTTCAGATCCTGGAATCTTTTGACGTTATGGACCTTGCCCTCTCTTGGATCTCCTCATATTTAACGGACCGGACCTTCAGCGTCACCCACTTCACACCTCCTCCTCGCCCTACCCCCTATCTGTCGGGGTCCCCCAGGGCTCGGTTCTGGGATCGTTACTCTTCTCAATCTACACTCTCGGCCTAGGGCAACTCATTGAGTCCCATGGCCTCCAGTACCATCTCTACGTCGACGACACCAAAATCTACCTGTCTGGACCTGACATCGCCTCCCTACTATCCAAAATTCTACAATGCCTGTCCACTATCTCATCCTTCTTCTCTGCTTGCTTCCTTAAGCTGAACATGGACAAAACCGAGTTCATCGTCTTCCCCCCAAGCCACTCCCCATCACTACCCAACCTATCCATCGTCGTCAACGACTGCTCTCTCTCCCCAGTTCCCCACACCAAGTGCCTTGGTGTTATCCTTTACTCTTCCCTCTCCTTCAAGCCCCACATCCAGGCCATTGCCACCTCCTGCCGTCTGCAGCTCAAAAACATCTCCCGCATCCGCAATTTTCATGACCACGACACTGCTAACACCCTTACTCATGCTCTCATTATCTCCTGCCTCGACTACTGCAACCTCCTTCTCACCGGCCTCCTTGCTACCTCCTTTACACCTCTCCAATCTATCCTAAACTCCGCTGGCCGTCTAAACCATCTGTCCTCCCGCTACTCCCCTGTCTCCCCCCTCTGCCAAGCCCTTCATTGGCTCCCTGCTTCCCAGAAATCCCGGTTTAAAACATTAACCATGACATACAAAGCCATCCACAACTTGTCTCCTCCATATATCTCCGACATGGTCTCCCGATACCTTCCCTCACGCAACCTGCGATCCTCCCAAGAACTCCTCCAAATTTGTGGTAGATCCCATGTTTTTTTATTATTATTTATTTATGTATAAATAAATGATTAAAAAAAACCTGGTCTGACCTTTGTTTTGGATAGCCACCCAAAGTAAAGCTGCTAGCTGTAGACTGCAGGCTGTAGCGGTCTGCTTTACCCTAGCTGGCTATAAAAAACAAAGTTTTTTTTTTATTATTATTATTTTGTGGATAAATACAAGGCTACACCCTTTAGTCCCACATGAAAGGCACCAAAGGAACCAAGCTTAGAGTATGTAGGGAGGTGGTACACTATATAGTTGTTTGACATCTATCATCTACAGTCATATGAAAACGTTTGGACACCCCTCTTAATCTTACTCATTTTTTTTGTTTAAAATTGGGTTTTTGCCACAGCTATTTCAGTGTGATATATGTAATAACTGATGGACACAGTAATATTTCCGGATTGAAATAAGGTTTATTGTACTAACCGAAAATGTGAAATATGCATTGTTTCAAAATTTGACAGGTGCAAAAGTATGGGCACCTCAACAGAAAAGTGACATTAATATTTAGTAGATCCACCTTTTGCAAAAATAACAGCCTCTAGTCGCTTCCTGTAGCTGTTAATGAGTTCCTGGATCCTGGATGAAGGTATTTTTGACCTTTCCTCTTTACAAAACAATTCCAGTTCAGTTAAGTTTGATGGTCGCCGAGCATGGACAGCCCGCTTCAAAACATCACAATGATATTCAGATCTGGGGACTGGGATGGCCATTCCAAAACATTGTAATTGTTCCTCTGCATGAATGCCTGAGTAGATTTGGAGCGGTGTTTTGGATCATTGTCTTGCTGAAAGATCCATCCCCGACGTAACTTCAACTTTGACACTGATTCTTGAACATTATTCTCAAGAATCTGCTGATACTGAGTGGAATCCATGCGACCCTCAACTTTAACAAGATTCCCGGTGCCGTTATTGGCCACACACCTCCAAAGCATGATGGACCCTCCCCCAAATTTGACAGTGGGTAGCAACTGTTTTTCTTGGAATGCTGTGTTTTTGTGGCGCCATGTATAATGCCTTGTTGTATGACCAAACAACTCAATCTTTGTTTCATCAGTCCACAGGACCTTCTTCCAAAATGAAACTGGCTTGTCCAAATGTGCTTTTGCATACCTCAGGCGACTCTGTTTGTGGCGTGCATGCAGAAACGGCTTCTTTCGCATCGCTCTCCCATACAGCTTCTCCTTGTGCAGTGTGCGCTGTATTGTTGACCGATGCACAGTGTCACCATCTGCAGCAAGATGGTGCTGCAGGTCTTTGGAGGTGGTCTGTGGATTGTTCTTGACTGTTCTCACCATTCTTCTTCTCTGCCTTTCTGATATTTTGTTGGTCTGCCACTTCTGGCCTTTACAATAACTGTCCCTATGGTCTTCCATTTCCTTACTATGTTCCTCACAGTGGAAACTGGCAGGTTAAATCTCTGAGACAACTTTTTGTATCCTTCCCCTGAACAACTATGTTGAACAATCTTTTTTTTCAGATCATTTGATAGCTGTTTTGAGGAGCCCATGATGCCACTCCTCAGAGAAGATGCAACTAGGAGAACAACTTGCAAGTGGACACCTGAAATAGCTTTCTCATGATTGGATACACCAGGCTATGAAGTACAAAGCTCAATGAGGTTACCAAACCAATTTACTGCTTCAGTAAGTCAGTAAAAAGTAGTTAGGAGTATTCAAATCATGAAAATCAGAACGGTGCCCATACTTTGGCAGCTGTCAAATTTTGAAATAATGCATATTTCACATTTTTTGGTTAGTACAATAAACCTCATTTCAAACCTGAAATATTACTGTGTCCATATATCACAAAAAAATAGCTGTTGCAAACTCTTGTCAAACGGATGCTAGGCGAGAAAAAAAAAACCACACATTTGCATAACACTAACATGTTATATGACTGCTAGCTGAAGAAAAAAACACACAACACTCTCCTGACAATTGGCATCTTTTCTCGCTGAGAATCTTAGGGAGTCAATATACGCAGATGCGAAACAGCAAAAAGAGATGTGTGAACTTACTCTGGGGTATGCTTAGCTCATCGTTAGCCATTTGCAATAGGTGAGTGAATGAGTGGATGTGATAAGTGTAGTCCCACATTAAAGGGGAACTCTGGAGAGAGAAAATATTTTAGTACAGTTCCTACCCTCCTGCATGATGAAGCAGAGCTGTACACTGGAGTTCTAGGATCTATAGATCTCTTAGAAAGCAATAAAATCATACCTGCTCCTCAGCTCTGACCCCCCTCATGGGACAGAAATTTGAAAGCTTCATGCAGCAGCAGAGAACAGGAGGTGTGTCAGGGGTGTGGACCCTGGGGGCTGCAGGATCATCCTACATTCCAGTGAGAAGTGAGGATGATGATCCATTGAAAGTTGGAGTGATAGGAAGATACCATGTTCCTATGTGGGAGGAGAGACCATGCAGAGCTGAATCGATCAATGTAATGCTTTGCCTGTGCTCTCAGTCTCACAATAACAGTACACATTATGCAACATCATACAACAGAGGATCACAGCATGTATTTGTATCTACTTGGTAACATGATTGCTATTTCAAGCCTGGATCCCCCTGTCACATAGGATAGTATATCAGGAACAAAATTGTATGTGTGAGCATGCGGTCGGTGGCCACGATCCTTACCACACCTCCTCACTATACAGAAATGTGAGAGGGCTGGAATGTAGGATGATCCTGCAGCTCCCAGCATCTATGCCTCTAACACACCTCCTCTTCTCACCAGCAGCATGTGACTGTCAGGCTGAAAATTCTCTGTCCCATGAGGTGGAGGTCAGAGCTGAGGAGCAGGTATGATTTTATCGATTTATAAGAGATCTATAGATCCTAGAACTGCAGTGTACACCTCTGCTTCATCATGTAGGAGGGCAGGAACTGTACTATAAAGTTTTTTCTCACTGGAGTTCCTCTTTAAAGTCACATGTTCATTAACTGAATGGTATTGGGTACACTTTCACTAACGAGAATCTGGAATGAGATGTACTCTTCTTTGCAGAAAAAAAGACATGTCTTTTGGACAGTGTATAAACTATCAGGGGCTGAATAAAATCACAATGAAAGACCTTTATCTATTGCCACTCATCTCTGCAGGATAAAATGTCCTGCCATGTTCACTATATTAAGTCTACGTGAAGCTTATAACCTAATTAATGAAGGCAACAAATAAAAGAGCCATTATAACACCCATATAATGGTCACTATGATTATTTTGTCAGGCTTTTTAGATTATGCAATGCACCAGCTGTGTTATAAAACTTCATTAATGAGATCTTTTGTGATGTCCTGTAACAGTACATCCTAGTCTGTCAGGACGACATCCAAATCTTTTCAAGAGATTTACCTCACACTCTGTAGTCTTCATGTCCACTCTGTTCTGAAAACACTATGCGAAACCTATCCTTATGCCAAGCTGGAAATATGAGGTTCATGAACTACTATTCCTCAGATATATATAATCTCATCTGGAGATCTATGCATGGATTCAGAAAAATATCCTGCTATGTTGGTTTGGCTACAACTTATTGGTCTCCAGTCTTTCCAAAGATTTCTTGACTTTACAAATTATTACAGCAAGTTCATTAAAAATTACTCTCAAGTGGTAGCTTCTCTTACAATCTTGACTTGGAAGGATGCTAATTTCAAAGCTTCTAGAAACTTAAATCCAGTTTTTCACTGCTCTAGTCCTGCACCACCCTGATGTTGATAGGTCTTTCTTAAGGTACCCTTACACGCTTCAATGTCGTTAATATATCACCAATGATCTCACAGGAGCGCGGTCATTAGGACATCTTTTTGACATAGTTGGCGAGATGTCACACGTCTATATATCATGAACGACGCACCAACGATGTGGCGAGCAGCTATCGTTCGCACAACCCAGCGAACGATACTTGTTTACTGTTGTGAATAGGGGAAGTCGATAACGACATGTTATCGCAGTGTCACACACAACGATGCAGCAGGTTGGCTGACTGAGGATCGTCTGATTTGAGAACATGTTCTCAAATCTGCGATCAGTGATCCAACGATTTATTGTAGTTATATCTCGGTGTAACACGCAACGACATCCTAATGATGCCGTTTGCACAACTTCAAACCTGTGACATTTGAGCGACATCGTCCACGATCTTGTACCATGTAACGGTACCTTTCCTTGGACTAGATGCCTCTTATATTAAGGTAGGAGCTATTTTGTCTCAAAATTCATTTCTATGAATAAATCATTAATATTCTTCTCCATGATATAATCTCCACTAGACATCATCTTAAAGCAGCTTTGATCCTGGTGACAATCTCTGCAGACCATAAAAATCTAGAGTATTTTCAGTCAACCCTCAGGTTGTGAAACTCAATAATCAGTGTTCTTCTAGCACTTTGATTTCATATTCACCTGCAATCCTGTGGCTTCACACATAATTTAACATAAACATATAATTGCTTCCATCACTTTAGCTTTTAATGCCTTTATAACCAAGGGTGTAACAGTAAGACCTTGGCCACCTCTCACCCTTTGATGCGAGCTCACGTGCTAAGCTTGCATCATTCCCTACACATATCAGCTGATCTGATCAGCTGAAATGTCTAGTTAACAGCACTGATTGGATCATCGATTGGCACTGTTAACCCTTTGGATTGCGCTGTCAATGACTGACACCGCGGCGGGGATCGTGCTGTACCTCTCCGGCATCTGCAGCCCAGTAATCACCCTCGATGCATTGCTATGACAGCCCAGGGTCAACTGAGGACCCTGGAAGCTGTCATGAATCATTTCCTGCTGCCGATCCCTGAGCTGTATTTCCGGGAAAAAGTGATCATTTGTGCTGCGCAGAGACATGCTGAAGTATATCTCTCCATAGCACAAGCAATCAGAAAGTGTAGTGCTGAGGCACCCTAAGGCGCAGTGTAAAACAAAGAAAAAAGTTTAAAAAGTTTTAAAAAATATGAAAAAATAACAAAAATAAAACCTTTTGCCCCATTAAAAATAAAACTATTTAAAAAAATACACATATTTGGTATTGCCACGTTCAGAAATGTGCCAACTATCAAGATATAAAATAAATTAATCAGATCTGCAAACTGTGCAATGGGGAAAAAAATCAAAACGGCAAAATTTATTTTTTTGGGTACCACAACATTGCAATTAAATGCAATAATGGGTGATCAAATCAGCGCATCTATCCAAATATGGTATCAATAGAACCGTCAGCCCAAGACATACGAAAATACGCCATCACGCAGCCCCAGATACAGAAAAATGAGAAAGATATGGGTTGCGGAAAATAGTGCCAAAAGTGCAATTCTTCATCTTGAAAAACTTCAGATTTTTTTTGCAACACTTAAATAACAGTAACAGTATACATGTTTGGTGTCTACAAACTCGTACCTACCCGAGGCATCATACAAACAAGCCAGTTTTACCATATAGTGAATAGGTTGAATAAAGAACTCAAAAGACAAACGTGTAATTGAACTTTTTTTTTTGCAATTTTACCGCACTTAGAATTGTTTTCCATTCTCCAGTACACTGTATAGTAAAATAAATGATGTATTGGACCCTCAGCTGCTTCACAGTTGGGCCCAGTTTTTTTTAAAAAGAAAATTTCCAGTTGCAAAGTCTCCCATTTTGCATAATATCTGACAATGGTGCACAATTTGCACTAGTTCTAAAAAGAACATTTGCAAAAATGTAAAATCTACTTTGACTTCTCCTCAACCCATTACCTTCAAAGTAATGAGCAAACTGAGAGTATCAATCAGTCTATGGAACAATATTTATACAATTTCTCACTATCCTTTTAAGATATTTGCAAGGATTTACTTCCTTTGGTGAAATTTATTTACAACAAATCAGTTTCAACATTTCAGAAGATCTCGGTTTATTAGGGTGCACTCACATCTGCATTTAAACTTGGCGAGTGCCATCTGAGAAGATATCGGGTTGCACTCGTAACAAGGTTAAACTGTAGTGCAATGCCCATCAGCGAGTTTTGCCTCAGCAAGAAACTTGCTGAGGAAAAAGTCACAGTATGCTGCATATGACAGCATCTTGCCAAGATTCCCCCAATGCAAGTGAATGCATGTGATAAAAAATTGCACAGGACACGGAGGGTGTTTTAGCATGGTCTTTACCATGCTGTAAAAAGTTAGGATAGATAGATAGATAGATAGATAGATAGATAGATAGATAGATCCTGCCATTCTCCCGCTGCTTGCTTCTGGGACCGATCGTTAAGCTTCATGCATATTCACTGACTAGCAATGGCTAATTACAGACTCTCACTCTCGGTGTCGGCATCTGTGATTGACTGTTACAATCAGACTGCACTCCCACAATCTATACCGTTGTCTGTGCTTGATTGCCATACACATTAGTGACATCATATGTGTGTTAAATGGATAATAGGAAAAAAAATACATAGGGGACTCCGTATTTTTCTTTCTCAGCACAGATAAAGTGAACAGCTACAGCCCCCAACTATGCACTTTGTCTTGGCTGAGTATCAAATAAAGGGTCCATATGCTGTTTTTGTTAATTAAAGAGAACCTGTCAGGTCGTTCTAACCCCCCCCCAACCTATCACTACCTGTCCCTGCACCTTGTAGCGCTTCCCTAACTATCCCTCTCTAACCTAAATGTGCCCAATAAAGATTTAGAAAAATGCTTTTTAACTTACAAGCAGTCTCCATCCTTGAGACTGGAAAGGTGGGCTCCGGGGCTCCATTGTCCTCTCCCTCGCTGGCTCTAGGGACACCCCACATCAGTTCTTATATTTATACACCTCCTCATCATAGCTGGATGTGACGTGTACGGCTTGGCTTCAATATGGGCACTGCGCATGCGCCGGAGCTGGGCCGTATCACATGATCAACCCCACAATGCACCGGGCTGGATATGACATTCTGGCCCGACATATCATTCAGCAGAGAAGGCGGGATATTCAAACGAAGGTGTAAAAACAGAGACTGATGACACCCAGTGTTAATGGAGCAAAAGTGGTAGGTTAGGAGGGTAGAACAACCTGAAGGTTCCCTTTAAATAAATTATTTGAAAAAAGAGCGGCATGAAATCCCCCCTCCAATTTGATAATAAGCCAAGATAAAGCACATGGCAGGGGGTTGTTACTCTTACCCTAGTAAGGCACATAGTTATTGTCCCCTCCAGGGTAATAATAGCAGCTTGCAGCTGCCCCAGAATTTGGCAAATTCATCAGAATCACCAAATTCCTGGCACTTTACCCTGCTCTTACAGATGCCCTAGTGAGGTGGCATTGGGGTGATAGAAGGGGTTAATGACAGCTGATTCTTGACAGATTATCATTAAGCCCCGGATTGGTAATGTCAGATGCCTTATGATAGCCCTTTAGCAATCCAGATATGCAGATGTGAGTGTACCTTTACAGCGTACCAATGATAGCTTCTTGACTAAGGGCATACACAGTGTCAGAAACGAGTAAGAGTGTATTTTTTATTACCAGTACATCAATTTTAATTGTTTAACACTTAAGGAATAAAATTTGAAGATTCTATCTATTTTTTGGATGTGCCAATCAACCTTATTTTTCCTACTGTAAACAATGTCTCTTGGGACAGTCAGTACTGTTTTGGACAGATATGAAAAAATGCTGCAAAAGTATGAATGCTTTCAAGATTAGATAAGCTAATAGTTTATTTTTATCAATTTAAAAATGCAAAGCGAATGTACAAAAGAGAAATCAAAATTTAATCCATATTTGATGTGACCATTATTTGCTGAAAAATAGTATCAAAGCATAAATTATTCTAGGTAAACTTGCACACAGCTTTTAAAGGAACTTAGTAATGCAGTTGTTTCAAACATCTTAGAGAAACAACCACAGATCATTTGTGAATGAGACATTGGCTGTATGTTTGGGGTCAATGTGCTGCTGCAGAAAAAATTGGAGCTAATCAGATGCCTGATCCTATTGCATAATGTAAAAAAATAATATTGCAAACCATATACAAGTCTTTACATCATTGTTAGAACCAAAAGTGAACATGGGGGTTTTAGTTAGACTTTGCTACCTAGTGTCATTCCTATAAAGGACCTACAATCTGTAAAAACATAGATTTCACATTTTCTATTCACTCTATTTCAGATCTCTACTGCCTTTGTCCTCCACTATCTATGGTTCTTCTATTCAAAATTGAGTTCTGATTAAGTGTGATGTGTGACTTTGGCCATGGAATGCTTATTGGTGCCAAACAAGTGATTTTCATTCACAATAGACTCTTGAGTTAACAAAGTATGCCGAGTAAGAAAAAAAAGAAAAGAAAAATACCCAGCGATGCCAATGCAACACAAGCTTCAGTTCTGTGGGAGAAAAAGTTTTCTTACTGCTGAAGGTCAGAGTAGAATAGGTAGGGTTCAAGTCAATACAATATTGAATTTTGAAGGATGGGAGAATGTAGAGTGCACCTAAAATCAGAAAGCAAAGCTTCTCTAATCTGAAAAATTAATCTCATCTAGAGAATATTTTTAATTTTGAGAATTTGTTGTAAACCAGTTACGTTGTGCAGAGCAGGAGTAATATGACATGTAGAATGTTTTATTTTCACATATTGCACTTCTTAAATGGTAAATCCCATCTTTGTAAAAGTGTATTGTCAATAGTGCTTACTAATAGAGATGAGCCACCACCCTAGTGTTCGAATTCGATTTGATTAGTCGAATTGGGGGTGTATTCGTCGAATGTTCGTCAAACACCGTCGAACACCATTGAAAACAATGGTAGGCAAACACAACAAACATATAGAAAACACCTTCTAAGGTGTCCAAAAGGTGACAAACTACTCAGAAGGCACAAAAAACACATGGAAAAGTGACAAGTGCATATAAAAATACAAAAAGAAAAGAGTTGGATGAGTAAAAGCTGGAGGAGACACAGATATAGGCATGTTACGCCCTTCTAAAATCATGTAAAACACAGCAAGGGACTCCAACAAGAGTCTCCATTTTTTCCAAATACTTGGGCACAGACACCACTTAAGTGACCTCAATTGCCCCAGAGTTGCCTGGGTTAGATGCAGTAAATAATTGTTTTTAGATACACAGGGTTTAGATACACAGGTGTTGCTTGCTTCACAGCTGGGCTACTTTACTGACTACCAGACACTACTACTAGCCCAAAAGATTGCCTGGGTTAGGTGTGTGGCGCCCCTGCACCAGGGTGGCCACAGGTAGGAACTGCAGCCAGGATATAGTGACAGTTTGTATATCAAACACCTCCAAAACACACATCCACTGACATAGGACCCAACCCAGAGCCTGGGACTTTAGGCAGGCAAGGGGTACTAGAGCCAGTTATAAGTGGGTGAGACGTAGTCATGGTAACGAACCAGTATATAAGGGAGAAACAGGAAGTAGTTAGTTAGTAGGCCAGTGGGTGCCGAGCAGAACAGAAAAGACCCAGAGTAGGCGAGTGATAAATTACTGACAGGAAAGCCTCTGAAATGGCAAAAACTTTCCTGTATATAGTTGAGCACTCGGTGTGCTCCCCATTGGTTTTAAGTCCAGATTGCACTTTCGAGACAGTGCATTTAAAGCACTTGCCCTTTTGAACGTTTTTGCACTTTTTGAGAAACTTTTGCACTTTTTAAGAACTTTATTACTTTTTGCTAGAAAGTTACGTGCTGTTTTAGGAAGTTTGTCACTTTTTAAGAAGACTTTTTTCAAACTTTTTAAGTATTATATGTTATGTGTTATTTAAACGAATATTTAAATGTAATGTTTTAAGTCCGTACCTCCGTAACAGGATGACAAATATGTATAATGTTAATGTTTGCAAGAAAAAAATGTTTTTCAGGGGATCCATGCCGGACGGCGTGAGGACACGCTGGTTTAACTCCGGGGAATGTGGCACCCCTGCAACCAGCGTGGCCACAGGTAGGAACTGCAGCCAGGAGATAGTGACAGTTTGTATATCAAACACCTCCAAAACACACATCTACTGACATAGGACCCAACCCGAAGCCTGGGACTTTTGGCAGGCAAGGGGTAGTAGGGCCAATTATAAGTGGGTGAGACGTAGTTATGGTAACGAAACTAGTATATAAGGGAGAAACCGGAAGTAGTTAGTTAGTAGGCCAGTGGGTGCCGAGCAGAACAGAAAAGACCCAGAGTAGGCGAGTGCTGACAGAGTGACCAGTAAAGACAGGAACAACAGAAACCGGACCAGCGCCACCGGGTCCGAGGAAGACAATAGCACTGATAAATTACTGACAGGAGAGACTCTCCTGACGTACGGGAACCTACACAGGAAGGAAAGAGCCCAGTGATCCCTTTCAAGACAAGGACACCCAAGGCTAGGCTGGAACCAGACTGTCAGCTCTGAGGGGGATTGAAGTCTCATACCGGCTCCCCAGACAAACTGAAGGGGAACACAGATTTTAGATCCGTATTCCCATTACAGGGTTGGGGGCATAGTAGCAACTAGGAGGACCCGGCTTACCGCCCATACACTTAGGGGGAAGCTACATTGAGGGACCAATCTGCCGCTCCGCAATCCACCCAGAGGAAGAAAAGAGAATCAGCCTGAGAGGACATATAGAAAGAGTGAGGGGTCTTAGAGTGACAACCTGGCTGCAGAGGGTTCAAGTGTTCCCGGGGTTAACTGCACTGTGAACTGCTAAGAGCTGAACTGTACTGAGAATTGCTGTAAATTCTCTGAAGAGCTGACAAGTAAACCAGGTGAACCCTGCTTCAGTGTCCGTGTCTGATTCCAGGTATACAGAACTGTCAAGCCACCATTTTACCCTGTCAGGAACTGTCCCGACCCGCAGCGGGTTCATCCACCTTTCTACAGCATCCATCCATCCTCCTGACAGAAGTACACTGCAGCGGTGGTCCCCTCATTGACCCCAACCCGTGGGTGAAGTCACGATAAACTCCCCTGTAAATATCCCCCCATTTATTGCAGAACCCGGAACACGGTCCGGACCAAGACCGCTGTGACATCCCCAGCAGTACCCCGGTCCAGTACCGAGTACCCCGTCCCAGTGGGCTCCACAGGTGCAGTAAATAATTGTTTTTAGATACACAGGTGGTGTAGCTTGCTTCACAGCTGGGCTACTCCACTGACTACCAGCCACTGCTACTAGCCCAAAGGATTGCCTGGGTTAGATACAGTAAATAATTGTTTTTAGATACACAGGCAGTGTAGCTTGCTTCACAGCTGGGCTACTCCACTGACTACCAGACATTGCTACTAGCCCAAAAGGATTGCCTGGGCTAGATGCAGTAAAAAATTGGTATTACAGTCAGGCCAAAGGTTTTGAGAATGACACCAAAATTATATTTTTACATGATCTGCTGCCCTCTGGTTTTTATTTGTGTTTGTCTGATGTTTATATCACATACAGAAATATAATTGCAATCATATTATGAGTACCAAAAGGTTATATTGACAGTTAGAATGAGTTAATGCAGCAAGTCAATATTTGCAGTGTTGACCCTTCTTCTTCAGGACCTCTGCAATTCTCCCTGGAATGCTCTCAATCAACTTCTGGACCAAATCCTGACTGATAGCAGTCCATTCTTGCATAATCAATGCTTGCATTTTGCCAGAATTTGTTGGTTTTTGTTTGTCCACCTGTCTCTTGATGATTGACCACAAGTTCTCAATGGGATTAAGATCTGGGGAGTTTCCAGGCCATGGACCCAAAATCTCTATGATTTGTTCCCTGAGCCATTTAGTTATCACCTTTGCTTTATGACAAGTTGCTCCATCATGCTGGAAAAGGCATTGTTGGGCGCCAAACTGCTCTTGGACGGTTGGGAGAAGTTGCTCTTGGAGGACATTCTGGTACCATTCTTTATTCATGGCTGTGTTTTTAGGCAAAACTGTGAGTGAGCCGATTCCCTAATGCTTTACGGTTGGCATGAGACAAGACTGGTGGTAGCGCTCACCTCTTCTTCTCAGAAAAAGCTGTTTTTCAGATGTCCCAAACAATCGAAAAGGGGATTCATCAGAGAAAATGACTTTACCCCAGTCCTCAGCAGTCCACTCCCTGTACCTTTTGCAGAATATCAGTCGGTCCCTGATGTTTTTTCTGGAGAGAAGTGGCTTCTTTGCTGCCCTCCTTGAAACCAGGCCTTGCTCAAAGAGTCTCCGCCTCACAGTGCGTTCAGAAGCACTCACACCAGCCTGCTGCCATTCCTGAGCAAGCTCGGCACTGCTGGTAGTCCGATCCCACAGCTGAAACAGTTTTAAGATATGGTCCTGGCACTTGCTGGTCTTTCTTGGGTGCCCTGGAGCCTTTTGACAACAATGGAAGCTCTCTCCTTGAAGTTCTTGATGATGCGATAGATTGTTGACTGAGGTGCAATCTTTCTAGCTGCGATACTCTTCCCTGTTAGGCCATTTTTGTGCAGTGCAATGATGGCTGCACGTGTTTCTTTAGAGATCACCATGGTTAACTGAAGAGAAACAATGATACCAAGCACCAGCCTCCTTTTAAAGTGTCCAGTGGTGTCATTCTTACTTAATGATGACTGATTGATCGCCAGCCCTGTCCTCATCAACACCCAATGGAACAATCACTAAAACAATGTTAGCTGCTCCTTTTAAGGCAGGACTGCAATGACGTTGAAATGTGTTTTTAGGGTTAAAGTTCATTTTCTAGCCAAATATTGACTTTGCAAGTAATTGCTGTTAAGCTGATCACTCTTTATGACATTCTGGAGTATATGCAAATTGCCATTAGAAAAACTGAAGCAGTAGACTTTGTTAAAATTAATATTTGTATAATTCTCAAAACTTTTGGCCATGACTGTAGATAGACAGGTGGAGTAGCTTGGTTCACAAGTGGGCTACACCACTCACTAATAGACATTTCTACTAGGCCCAAACTATTACCTGGGCTAAATGCAGTTAAAAATTGGCTACTGGATAGACAGGCGGTGTAGCTTACTTTACAGCTGGGCTACACTGCTGACTACCAGACACTGCTACTAGCACAAAAGGATTGACTGGGCGAGCTGCAATAAAAAAATGGCTACTGGATAGACAGGCGGTGTAGCTTACTTTACAGCTGGGCTGCACTGCTTACTACCAGACACTGCTACTAGTCCAAAAGGATTGCCTGGGCTAGCTTCAGTAAAAAACTTGGCTACTGAAGACAGGTGGTGTAGCTTTCTTCACAGCAGTGCTACACTACCTGCCTGGCAAAAACTAATAGGAACTGCTCTAACCTAGCCCTCAAAAGGGCTGGAATTACAACTAGTCCCTACTTCTATGAAGTAGCCCTCAAAAGGGCTGATATTCCAAGTCCAACTAGTCCCTACTCCCTACTTGTCTGAAGTAGGCCTCAAAAGGCCTGATATTCAAACTAGTTCCTACTCCCTAAACTAGGGATGGGTGAATCTACTTGCTAGGACTCGTTACTCGGCGAGTAGTAAGGGACTCGCAGGACTCGGTACTCTGCGAGTTTCCCAGTGATTACTCGCACAGTAAACGAGTCCAATGCAAATCAATATCAATCCTAGTTTTGTCAGAGACTCTGACAAAACTAGGATTGCCTTTGACTTGCATTGGTCTGATTACTGTGCGAGTAATCACAGGGAAACTCGCAAAGTAACTGCTGTTACTTTGCGAGCCGAGTCCAGCTGTCTTCTCTGTGCAGGCTGCCGCAGCTCCAGGGTCCTAGAGCCCGCCTGCTCACAGAGATGATGTAGCAGAGCTGCGATTGTTCTCAGTCTGCTCATTCCCTGTGCATAGACATCTATATCTATGTACAGGGATGTAGCAGAGAGGACATCGCGTTTTGGACTACGTCGGACGGAAGAGGATTTTTTTAATTAAAGATGGAGTCCCTAATGGCTTTTTTTTTTATTTCTAATAAAAAATTTTTCTCTGTGTTGTTTTTTTTTAACCCTTTATTGGAGATTCTTAGTGGCTGGGTCAAACGTGGCCTGACATTAGGAATCTCGGGCTTAATACCAGCTTGTATAACAAAGCTGGTATTAACCCCTTTATTACCCAGCGTGCCACCGCCACCAGGGCCGCTGGAAGAGCGGGGTTCAGCGCCAGAGGATGGCGCTTCAATGAACGCGCCATCTTCTGGGGCAGCTGCGGGCTGCAATTTGCAGCGGGGGGTGCCCAGAAAGCTTGGGCCTCCCTGCGCTGCGGATTCCAGGCCCCAGCTGCTTAGCTGTACCTGGCTAGACATAGAAATTGCGCGGAGCCCCACGCATTTTTTTTTTATTATTTCATGAAATTCATGAAATAATTAAAAAAAGGGCTCCCCTATATTCTTGTGTCCGGCCAGGTACAAATAGGCACCTGGGGGTTGGGGGCAGCCCGTCGCTGCCTGCTGGATCCGGCTGGTTCCAGAAATACGGCGAAGCCCACGTGAAATTTTTTTCTGACAAATCCATAAAACAATGTAAATAAAAGGGACTGCATCTTTACTAACCCCTGAACCATGGGCGAGGGCCAGCTTTGTATTATCAGCTGGCGCTAAGCCCGAAATTTATGGCGGTCACGCCAATATTAGACATGACCGCCATGAATTTCTATTAAGTTGTTTTAAAAAAAACACAACACAGAGAAAATTTTTTATTAGAAAAAAAAAAAAAGCCATTAGGCACTCCATCTTTAATTAAAAAAATCCTCTTCCGTCCGACGTAGTCCAAAACGAGATGTCCTCTCTGCTACATCCCCTGTGCATAGATATAGATGTCTATGCACAGGGAATGAGCAGACTGAGAACAATCTCAGCTCTGCTACATCAGGCAGCAGGTGGGCTCTAGGACCCTGGAGCTGCGGCAGCCAGCACAGAGGAGACAGCCAGACTCTTATCTGTGCGAGTTTCCCAGCGATTACTTGCAGAGTAAACGAGTCCAATGCAAATCAATGGCAAAACTAGGATCGCTTCAGGCTGAAGCTTCCGAGACACATCTGTGATTTGTAAATCGCACACTACTCGCTATTACTCGCTTCCCCATTCATTAACATTGGACTCGCAACGAGTAGCGAGTCCCGGGCTCGGACTCGCTAGAGTCAAGCGATTCCGAGTAATTTAGGATTCGCCCATCACTACCCTAAACCTATCTGTCTATCTTAGGACCCTTTCATATAATAATAATAATAATAATAATAATAATAATAATAATCAGCGTTATTAGAAAAATGAGACAGTTGCGGTGAAAAAAACGCATCTGCCGCCTAACCTTCACACTTGCAGTTCACCTACGGCAAGCCCCATGCAATGTCTATGGGGCTTGCGGCAGGTGCAGCAAGTGCGGTATAGTTGCGCTTTTAGCTGTGTTTTTTTCACGGCTGCATCTGCCGCAAGTGCCGAACCCGCACTTGCCACACCTGCCGCACACTTACCGCAAGCCCCATAGACAATGCATGGGGCTTGCCGCAAGTGTGCCGCAAGTGTGGCCGTTGTGCAGTAAATGCGGCAGATGAGTTTTTTTCACCGCAACTGCCGCATTTTTCTAATAACGCTGATGTGAAAGGGGCCTAACTTGATATTCACTCACTATCTGTCTAAGTCACTCTTTATAGCGCCCACAGCAGCAGTAGCGGTGCCTGACTGATACACAACTGCAGCACTGAGGTAATGGTAAGCGGTGATGGGGAAAATGGCTGGGTCTAAAAGGCAAGGACATGTGACATACACAGCTAATGACACATGCCCTTGCTTGTGTACAAAAAATGCACTTTGCTGTGTGTGTGATTGGCTGACAGCCTGCACCGCCCCACTGTATGTGCAGTTAGGAGAAAAAAAATGGAGATTGACATTATTTCAGCAGCACTTATCTGAACCCCGTTCAACCCCCTCCCCGCACACTATACACTGAAACTGGATATTAACATTCAATAACATTATTACTGTGAAAATCCAGTTACGCTTTTGGTGAACAAACCGTTATCGAACATAACCTCGAACTGCCGAATTTAAAGCAAATTGTTTACATTCGTCGAATGACTAGAACACCGCCCAAAACAGGTTGAATTTGAGATTGGCAAACATTTCAAATCGAACACCGCTCATCTCTACTTACCAATAAAAGCACTTTAGCCATTTACTATTTTCAGCCATTCCTAAAATAATATACATTTTTGTTTAGAGCATGTATTTAGGAGACCAACCAAAGCTTCTGTATAGGTTGTATTTGATACACTGAAATTGACTGGAATTAAGAGCTAACAGTGCGATACAATGATCCTGGCCACCTTAAAGGGAACCTGTCACCTGGATCTAAGCCCCTACACTATGACTACCTGTCCCTGCACCTTCCTAGCTGCTCCCTATCTATCCCTCTCTGAGTTAAATCCACCCTATAAAACAGCAGAAAAATAACTTCTGCTCGGCAGCAGCACACACAGGGTTAGCTGCTACTGGAGCTGAGTGCTGATTGAAAGCACTGACACCCAGGTGTGCGGGTGAGTAGGAGATGATATGAGCTGCCCTGGGCTGTGGGGAGGGGGAGGAGTGTGTCAGGACAGCAGCAGGAGCTGCTGTGTAGAGAGCTGTGTGAAGATTTAACACAGCCTGGGAGCTCTCTCAGAGTGGACATTCATGAGGCTAATGAGCGGACGGTGAGGAAAGAAAGGTTGTGTGCTGACCTAACACAGCCTACCTGGGGAAGGTACAGAGCTTCTGTATCAGCTGTTGGGATTGTATGAGGTTGTACTCGGCTGCGTCCTGGAACCTGGAGGTCTGTGAATACCTGAACTGTGCCATTAAACTGTGTGCTGTGTGAGTAAATACCTGAGTCACTGCCTTCTGTCGTGCCGATCCTAACCACTACCTTACACTGTAAAGCGGGTGGGAGATTCCAAATGGAGGAGGTGGCGATGAAGAAAGAATAATGCCGCCCAGCGGGGCGTGTGCTGCTGCATCGAGGAGGGGCAGAATGGAGCCTGGGCCCACCTTTTCAGTCCCCAGCCTCAGGGACTTCTGTAAGTTAGAAGTTATTTTTCTGCTATTTTATAGGGCGGATTTAGCTCAGAGAGGGATAGATAGGGAGCAGCTAGGAAGGTGCAGGGACAGGTAGTGATAGTGTAGGGGCTTAGATCCAGGTGACAGGTTCCTTTAAAATAACACTCACAAGCTCAATAAAAAGAGTTTGTAAGCATTGCGCATGTTCAACAACTGCTCCTAACCAACAAGTTGAAAATAACACAAAAGTGTTAATATCTCAAGAATAGCTTTAAATTTTAATAAACAGCAATCTGCTATCTTATAATACCCATCTGTGAAGATGAAAATAATTTACATTTTAGTATAAATCATCTGTGTGCAAGAAAGAAGGGACTTTTAATTATATTGTGTATTGCTCATCGTCTGGCTTGAAGGCCACCCTTGAAATGGTGCCTGGTTTCCTAGACAAGGAGCACTGTGCTTAAAGAGGACCAACCAGCTTTTTTTGCGTTGTGCGTTTTTTTGTGTGCGCTTTTCAAAAAAGTGCATGTGCGTCTGCATCTGCCGTCAAAGTGAATGTAAATTCACTTTTGCCATTCAGACGCTGCATAAACATACGCAGCGCTTATATGGGAGAAAGTGCGGGCGTAAAAAGAATGACCATGTCAATTGTTTATTCACCTGTGCCTGCGCATTCTCTCATAGGGCCCATTATACCCGCTGGAATTACACATCGCCATCCAGACAATGCGCAATTCCAGCGGGAATATGCCAGTGCTGCAGGATGTGATGTCACACATGGGAGGAAGAATCCTCCCCTGTGTGACATGTGTGACAGCCCTTTTTGAACCATTTGGATCACTAAATAAAAGTGATCCAAATGGTATGAAAAATAATAAAAATTGAATGCTTACCCTCCACCGGTAATCGGTTCACCGCGAGCCGAGACATGCGCATGTACTGACCTTCCAGAGCCTTGGAAGACCTGTGAATGGCCGCTCATGAACATGTGATATGTACATCATATGAACATCACATATCACATGACCGTAAGGAGAGAATCACAGCTCTTGATAGGTCCTCGAAGGTCATTACATGTCTCAGCTCCCAGCTCCCTGAACACCCGGCGGAGGGTAAGTATTCAATTTTTATTATTTTTAATACCATTTGGATGACTTTTATTTAGGTTTCGCAGTGTATATTAATACACTGCAAAATCAAAAAGGGGCTGTCACAAACTTCACGCAGGGGAGAAATTCTACCACCCCCCAGTGTGACATCACTTCTACCCTGCACTTTTAGGGGAGAAGTAGACCCGTAAAAAAACGGTGTGTGAAAGCATCACGTTTTTATACGCCACTTTTTTGCGCTGGTGCAAAATGAGGCAAAAAGTGCCCGCGCAAAAAAGTGCAAGAATGCGCGGGCGCCGAGGGGCTGGGTTTCTAAGTATTACTGCCCTGTTTTCTCTAAGCCAAATCCTCCACCCTCCCTCTTTCCCTCCCTCCATCTTCCTGCTTGTAAAGCCTGAAGCTCCACAACCACATACATACACCTAGTGATAGTGGACCAATCAGACAACCCGTTACAAGGGTAACCGGTCCCAGTGGGAGGAGAGCTAGGTTATATAGTGGGTGGGGAAAGTACTAGGAGAGTTAGCGAGTAGAGATGAGTGATGTTCGATTCGAAGTGTTCACCAATCTCAAATTCGACCTGTTTTGGGCGGTGTTTGAGTCATTCGTCGAATTAGAACAATTAACTTCAAATTCAGCAGTTTGAGGTTATGGTCGATAACGCTTCGGTCACCAAAAGCATACCTGGCTTTTCACACTAATACTGATCTTCAATCTTAATATCCATTTTCAGTGTATAGTGTGAGGGGGGTGGGTGGGGTTCAGATCAGTGCTGCTGAAGTGATGGAGCTCTTTTTTTTTGTCTCCAGACCGCATGTAGAGTGGGGCAGTGCAGGCTTTGAGACAATCACATTGAAACACAGTAAAGGGCATGTTTTGCGCAAGCAAGGTCTGGCATCAATGGCTGTGTATGTCACATGTCCTTGCCCTATAACACCCGACCATTTTCTTCACCGCCACTATTTGCTCATTGCTGTAGCTGTGTGTCAGACGGCACGGCTGCTGCTGTGGGTGCCATACAGTCAAAACTCACAATTCTACTATCCCATTCAGCTACAGAGCTAATACATAGTTAAATAGATAGGTTTAGGGACTAGGGGCTGGGGAGAGGGTGAGAATGTTGGCAGAATCAGCTCTTTTAAGAGCTGCATCATAGGAGTAGGGAGTAGGGACTAGGGTCTAGGTCTGTAACAGCCCTTTTTCAGATCTACACCATAGAAGCAGGGACTAGTTTTAATTACAGCCCTTTTGGCTAGGTTAGAGCAGGCACTATTAGTTTTTGCCAGGCAGGTGTGTGACAGAGTGCTGTAAAAGTCTTTTTCACAGCATCTGGCCACATCTAGCTCTGGGAGACCTTTAGGGCAGGTAGTGTAGCACTGCTGTTAAGAAAGCTACACCACCTGTCTTAAGTAGGCATTTTTTTGCTGCTGCTAGTCTCAGCAATTTGTTCGGACTAGTAGCAGTGTGATTTACACAGTAGTGTAGCCCACTTGTGAAAAGCTACACCGCCAGTGTACTTCTTTACTAATTTTTAACTGCACCTTGTCCACATCTGACTTCTGGTCAAGTCGCAGCGTGACAAAAACTATTAGTGTAGGCCACTTGTAATACAATCTACTACTAGACCACCAGTGTAGTTCCTACTAATTTTTAACTGCTCCTTGGCCACATATGACTTCTGGTCAAGTCGCAGCATGACAAAAACTATTAGTGTAGGCCACTTGTAATACAATCTACTACACCGCCAGTGTACTTCCTACTAATTTTTAACTGCACCTTGTCCACATCTGACTTCTGGTCAAGTCACAGCGTGACAAAAACTATTAGTGTAGGCCACTTGTAATACAATCTACTGCACCGCCAGTGTACTTTCTACTAATTTTTAACTGCACCTTGACCAGGTCTCACTTTGGGCCTAGTAGCAGTGTTGGTTCAGTCTCCTCTGCTTGATTGACATTCACCTTTTTTTTGTAAAACAACTGTACTGCTCCCAATTGTTTCACATACAAATGAGTGGAAAAAGGCCTGCTGCTGGTGGAAATAGGAGTAGGCGTGGTAGAAAGGGAAAAAAGTTTGTGTCCATGGGGTAGATGCTAAAGCTACATTAACATCAGCTGAAGATAGACAATCTTCCAGCCAATCGGCTATGCTCCCTTTCTTACGGACTAGGGATGGGCGAGTCTACCCGCTAGGACTCGTTACTCTGCGAGTAGTAAGGGACTCGCAGGACTCGGTACTCTGCGAGTTTCCCAGCGATTACTCGCACAGTAACGAGTCCAATACAAATCAATGGCAATCCTAGTTTTGTCAGAGACTCTGACAAAACTAGGATTGCCATTGACTTGCATTGGACTCGTGACTGTGCAAGTAATCGCAGGGAAACGCGCACAGTAACGAGTCCGGCTGTCTGCTCTGTGCCGGGCTCGGGTCCTGCGGGCTGCCGCAGCTCCAGGGTCCTAGAGCCCGCCTGCTCTCCCTGTGTACAGACATGAATGTCTGTGCACAGAGATGATGTAGTAGAGCTGAGATTGTTCTCAGTCTGCTCACTCCCTGTGCATAGACATCTATATCTATGCACAGGGATGTAGCAGAGAGGACATCGCGTTTTGGACTTCGTCGGACGGAAGAGGATTTTTTTAAATAAAGATGGAGTCCCTAATGGCTTTTTTTTATTTCTAATAAAAAATTTTTTCTCTGTGTTGTGTTTTTTTTAAAACAATTTAATAGAAATTCATGGCGGTCATGTCTAATATTGGCGTGACCGCCATAAATTTCGGGCTTAGGGCCAGCTGATAATACAAAGCTGGCCTTAACCTCATTATTACCCAGTGAGCCACCCGCCACCAGGGCCACTGGAAGAGCGGGGTTCAGCGCCAGAGGATGGCGCTTCAATGAATGCGCCATCTTCTGGGGCGGCTGCGGGCTGCAATTTGCAGCGGGGGGGTGCCCAGAAAGCTTGGGCCTCCCTGCGCTGCGGATTCCAGCCCCCAGCTGCTTAGCTGTACCTGGCTAGACATAGAAATTGCGCGGAGCCCCACGCATTTTTTTTTTATTATTTCATGAAATTCATGAAATAATAAAAAAAAAAGGGCTCCCCTATATTCTTGTGTCCGGCCAGGTACAAATAGGCACCTGGGGGTTGGGGGCAGCCCGTCGCTGCCTGCTGATCCGGCTGGTTCCAGAAATACGGTGAAGCCCACATCATTTTTCTTCTGAAAAATCAATAAAACAATCCTAAAAAAGGGACTGCATCTTTATTAACCCCTCGCCCATGGTCCAGTTTAGTTTAGTTTAGGATTCGCCCATCACTATTACGGACACGACCATCGATACCACTTGTAAGTGAGGCACAAAAACAGCAGGTACTTGAATGGATCTCAAGTGCTCCATCAAGTGGCCTCTTGTTCACCTCAACTTCTACATCACAAACCCTCCAGTCATCTGAGGTGTCAGACCAATCACACTTGATTACTCCAAGCTCCCACGTGTCCAGCCGCCCTACTCAGTCTGGGGTAACAGACATGTTTGAGTCTGCAGAGCTGTTCAGTCATACAATAGCCTGGGAATCAGAGGTCTGCTCCAAAGCTGCAGTGAGTGCAGACGAGTTAATGATCTGCCCTGATGCCCAGAAGCTTTGTAAGTCAGACCCAGACCCAGATGAAGAAGCTTCTGAACTTTATGCAGACCCTCATTCCCTAAAAGTACATACTGTTGGTGGACACCAGGAGGATGATGCTGATGAGACTCAGATACCGGATTTGATTGACAAATTAAGTTATCGGTCAAGGCAGGAAGAGGTTGTCTCTGAGGATGAGGGGTGTGAGAACACAGAGGATGATGATGAGGTTGGAGATCCCACTTACTGTCAACCCACAGTCAGCCAGTCGATGAGGTCAGCACAGGAGGTGGAGGAGGATGCTACTGACGACGAGGTTAGGTTGCGCCTTCCTGGACATAGAAGGAGCACTGGAAGCACGCCAACAACTGCATCCACAGCCACAACTCTGCCTCTGAGCGGAAGTTGTGCTGGCTCTGCAGCTCGCATGGCCTCTAAGATTTGCTAGCCTGGGCCTTTTTTGACATCGCCAAGGATCTCACAACTCATGTCATCTGCAAGATTTGCCACCAATCTCTGAGTAGGGGCCAAAAACTCACTAACTTGAGTACTTCATGTATGAACCGCCACATGGACATGAAGCACAAGTCGCAGTGGGAAGCTCGCCGTGCTAAAATGCGGGCTAGCGGGGCAGGACTACTACTATCGTCTGCCCCATCAAGTGCATCCGTGTGCTCTTCATCGTCTGTGACTGTAGGGACAGCTGTCACACATGCTTTTGGACATATACCTTCCACTTCTTTACCCGCAACAGGCAGTGTGATTGGAAGGTCGTCACTTGGATTTCAAATGGACAATGCTGCTGGTGTTGAGCTCTCTCAGACATCGAGAGCACCACCTTTGGATGAAGGCAACATTACATCTTCGCCTGCACCACCCTCACAGACCAGCAGTTTGCAGAGGACACCATACTCAACAGTGTCTCAGCACAGCAGCCAGCCCTCCGTCCCTCAGATATGGACAAGTAAAAGGCCAATTCCTCCTAGCCATGAGAAAGCTAAGCGCTTGAATTTCACCATCTGCAAGCTGTTGGCTTCAGAAATGCTGCCTTTCCACCTGGTTGACACAAAGGATTTTTGAGATCTTATGTCCGTCGCAGTGCCTCTGTACTAGATGCCCAGTCGCCACTACTTCTCCAAGAAAGGTGTGCCTGCGCTACACCAGCATGTCACAGAGAATATCACCGCTTCCTTGAGAAACTCTGTGTGTGACAGGGTGCATTTCACCACAGACACTTGGACCAGTAAGCATGGACAGGGGAGTTACATGTCACTGACTGGGCATTGGTTAACTATGGTAAGAGCTGGAGAAGGGTCTTCTGTCCAAATCTTGCCGTCCCCACGAATTGTGCGTCCATCCTCTGTAGGTAGAAGTTCCTCCACTGTTTCTGCCTCCTCAACCTCGTCTCGGTCCTCCACCTCCACCCAAAGCCTGTCACCCGCATTGTAACTGCACAGAAAGAATCATGCACACCTGCCTACTATGCTGGCAGCAGGGCTCAACGCCATCAGGCGGTCTCCACCTTGAAATGCCTAGGAAATGTGAGTCACACAGCTGAGGAGTTGTGGTCAGCTCTGGCGACCGAGTTTCAGCTATGGTTGTCTCCACTCAACCTGCAGCCAGGGAAGGTCGTGTATGACAATGCTGCAAACCTGGGAGCGGCCCTTCGCCGGGGCAATATCACACACGTGCCTTGTATGGCTCACGGGTTGAATCTGGTTGTCCAGCAATTTTTGACACACTATCCTGGCCTAGATGGGCTTCGGCAGAGGGCACGGTCGCTGTGTGCTCACTTCTGGCGTTCGCATCCCGCAGCTCAAAGACTCGCTTCGCTCCAGGAGTCTTTCGGCTTGCCTGTTCACTGGCTGAAATGCGATGTGCCGACACGCTGAAATTCTACTCGGCACACGTTGCAGCAACTGTGGCAGCACCACCGAGCCCTGGTGCAATACGTTATGACACATAGACTGCGCCAACGAGATCCAGAGGTGGGGCAGATCACGCTGCAGGAGTGGTCTCAGATCAAGGACCTATGCACCCTTCTGCACAGTTTTGAGATGGCGACGAAGATGTTTAATGCTGACAAAGCCATTATCACCATGACTATTCCGGTCATCTACATGCTGCAGCACACTCTAAACAATATTCGGAGTCAGGTGGTGGGAGAAGAGGAGGTTGAGGAGGTACAGAAGGAGTCCTATGCGGAAGGGATGACATCTGCAAGATCCTCCCAGTCGGTAGCACCAATATGGCAGGCATGGGAGGTTGGTGGAAATGCATTCACGAGGGCGCATGTTAGCAACCAACCTCTTCAGGAAGGTGCAGGAGCCCAGGAAGAAATGGAGGATGAACTGGCGATGGGCATTGAAGAGTCAGCAGATGAGGGAGACCTTGATGACATTTCTGTTGTGCGAGGTTGGGGGAAGAGGGCAGAGGAAGGAAGCATCATTCTCACCTCCCCAACACAACAAGGACTTGGTCCTCCTGGGTGCGCAAGACACATGAGCGCCTTCTTGCTGCACTACCTGCAACATGACCCTCGGATTGTGCGAATTAGGAATAATGCAGACTACTCGGTTGCCACACTATTAGATCCCCGGTACAAGATCAAATTTGCTGAAATAATTCCTGCCATACAAAGGGACTCACGCATGCAGGACTATCAGCAGAAGCTGATACACGACCCGCTCCCATCCCACCTCATTCCCAACCTCACCTCCGTTATCATCCCAGCCCTAACTCATCTTTTAAACCTATCACTTACCACTGACACCTTCCCCTCAGCCTTCAAACATGCCTTGATCACACCCATCCTCAAAAAACCTCCCTCGATCCACAACTGTCTCCAACTACCGCCCTATATCTCTCCTCCCTTTCGCCTCTAAACTACTTGAACAGCATGTCCACTCTGAGCTGTCCTCTCACCTCTCCTCCTGCTCCCTCTTTGACCACCTGCAATCTGGCTTCCGACCCCTCCACTCCTCTGAAACAGCCCTGACCAAAGTCACAAATGACCTACTGACTGCCAAAAGCAAGCGCCACTACTCTGTTCACCTCCTCCTCGACCTGTCAGCCGCCTTCGACACTGTTGACCACTCCCTTCTACTACAGATCCTGGAATCTCTTGGCATCACGGACCTTGCCCTCTCTTGGATCTCCTCATACTTAACGGACCGCACCTTCAGCGTCACCCACTCCCACACATCCTCCTCGCCCTACCCCCTATCTGTCGGGGTCCCTCAGGGCTCGGTTCTTGGACCATTACTGTTCTCAATCTACACTCTCGGTCTAAGGCAACTCATTGAGTCCCATGGCCTCCAATATCACCTCTACGCCACGACACCCAAATCTACCTGTCTGGTCCTGACATCGCCTCCCTTCTATCCAAAATTCCACACTGCCTGTCCGCCATCTCATCCTTCTTCTCTGCTCGCTTCCTTAAGCTGAACATGGACAAAACCGAGTTCATAGTCTTCCCCCCAAGACGCTCCCCCTCACTACCTGACCTATCCATCGTCGTTAACGACTGCTCTCTCTCTCCAGTCCCCCATGCCAAGTGCCTCGGGGTTATCCTTGACTCTTCCCTCTCCTTCAAGCCCCACATCCAGGCCCTCGCCACCTCCTGCCGACTCCAGCTCAAAAACATCTATAGGATTCGCACTTTCCTTGACCACGACACTGCTAAAACCCTTATTCACGCTCTCATCATCTCCCGCCTCGATTACTGCAACCTCCTGCTCACGCCTCCCTAATACCTCCCTTGCACCTCTCCAATCTATCTTGAACTCCGCTGCCCGCCTAATCCATCTGTCTCCCCGCTACTCCCCTGTCTCCCCCCTCTGCCAAGCCCTTCATTGGCTCCCTGCTTCCCAGAGATCCCGGTTTAAAATATTAACCATGACATACAAAGCCATTCACAACCTGTCCCCTCCATACATCTCTGACATGGTCTCCCGTTACCTACCCTCATGCAACCTGCGATCCTCCCAAGAGCTTCTCCTCTACTCCCCCCTCATCTCCTCTTCGCACAACCGCATACAGGATTTCTCCCGTGCTTCACCCAGACTCTGGAACTCACTGCCCCAACACATCAGACATTCTCCTACCCTGGGAACCTTCAAAAGAAGCCTGAAGACCCACCTGTTCCGCCAAGCCTACCACCTGCAATAAGACCCGGTCCACCACACCACCTCATGAATGGAATTTCCCCCTCCTACTGTATCCCCACCCGCCCCTCGTAGACTGTGAGCCTTTGTGGACAGGATTTCTCCCTTCTTGTTTTTGTACAACTGAATTGTCAACATTTATTGTTACTTGTATTGCTACTATGTTACTTGTCCTAGTCTGCCCTTTTTAACATGTAAAGCGCCATGGAATATAATGGCGCTATATAAATTATTAATAATAATAATAATAATAATAATACATAATCTCAGATCAGCTTTTCCACAAACCACCAGTGGTAGTAAACACGCACCTGCATACTTATAAGACATTCTGTATAAAAAGGACGCATTGAAGAGTAGCGACACCCTCTGGAAGAAGCCCCTAAAGGCGAAACGCGTCAGGGTGACCCCAGCATCCAGTGTGGACGGTAATTATAACACCAATTGTGGCGCTGTAGTTGCAGGGCACTTGTCCAGCCGGAATATGCGCTTTATGTGAGAACCTTCATCCATGGTGCACAGTGTATACTGCTGTTGCTCAGTCTTGCTGTAATTGAGGTAGAGTGTTTCTGATAGTTTCTGTTTTGGGTATTCCTACTAGGGACTATAACTGGGGATAATACACAGTGTGTATGTATTATTATTCTTTATATACCAGTGGAATTGGTTTCTATGCCTCCTAATTATAGTGGTGATAGTTGATTGTATTTAGCCTTGCCCCTGGACTGTTTCCTATTTATCTTACACATTTTTTACTTTTGTTTTTTGACTCAGTATTTTCTGTGTCTTTTTTCACATGACCTATGTTGACACAATGAGGTTTTGATTTATATGCACTAGATTATATATATTTCTTGTCACTTCTGTTATGCTTTAATAGGAGCACTTCACATACCTTTTTGAGTTGGCTGTATCATGGCACTTATTTGATTTTTATGAGTGTTTGTCACTAAAAAATGTTGTAGTAGGGATATTTTATTTTAGTAATAGTCCTTATATTTAGGATTCTTGTATCCAGTGGGCAATTTTATGTATTCTCTCTAATACCCACTTGTGGTTGGGGCAATAGACCTAGCTGTTGTTATTCCCTAAGCTAGATATATCATAGGTGGAATCCCTTCATATACATGAAACCTCTTATGAAATTGAGTATTGATTGTTATTCTGTGGATGTAAGGTATATATGACTTCCATAATATTGATTATTCTCTGTTCAATTGGTGAATGACAATAACAGGATGCATTACATTTGTGGTGGTTTTATCTCCATTTAATGTTATAATTGTATTACAGATTGTATTTGATGAATTGTACCAATAAAATATTTGCTTTTATACCATAATTGGGCTATAAACGCTTTTATTTATAGGTGTTTTTCACCAGTGGTAGTAGTAGACAGAGTGAATCTCACAGTTCCAACTTGTTAACCGTGGGACTGTCGCGTCATCATCACTCACACTGTACCAGTAACACCGTATCTGGTGGTGGTACCAGCAAATTTGTGGCCTCGTTTCAAGATTTTTTCAGACCATCATTTTCAAGGCCTGAAGACACGAGAAGTCTCACACATAGTCAACGCCTGGAGCGGACGGTACACGAGTATCTCCAACTTAACATCGATGCAATGACTGGGGAACTGGAGCCTTGCTCATTTTGGGCTTCCAAACTGGAAAAATGGCCTGAGCTCGCCACTCATGCCTTGGAGATCTTGTCGTGCCCCGCAGCCAGTGTTCTCTCAGAACATGTCTTCAGCGCTGCTGGTGGTGTGCTGACAGAAAGGCGCACGCGTTTGTCCACCCAGAAAGTGGACAGACTAAGGGCCCTTTACATCAGCGTTTATTTGAAATCGCGGCAGATGCGGTGAAAAAACCACATCTGCCGCGATTGCCGCATAACCACTGCACTGGCGGCGCGGTTGCGGTAATCCAAATAGAAAGTATAGGGGGACTTGCGGCAAGTGCGGTTTTGCACTTGCGGCAGGTGCGGCCGCGAAAAAAAAACGCGGCTGACCGCGGTTTTTTTCGCGGCCGCACCTGCCGCAAGTGCAAAACCGCACTTGCCACACCTGCCGCAAGTCCCCCTATACTTTCTATGGGGATTACCACAACCGCGCCGCAAGTGCAGCGGTTATGCAGCAATCGCGGCAGATGCGGTTTTTTCACCGCATCTGCCACGATTTCAAATAAACGCTGATGTGAAAGGGCCCTGACATTCATAAAGATGAACAAGGCATGGATCCGCAACGACTTTTCTACCCCTGTGTCATCCTGGGGAGACTAAAGCCTTGTGGATTTTTGCCTAAAAGTAACCATTTAAAGTTTGCAACTGTGGTGCAACTGATGCCACTTAAGGGAACCTGACCTCTAAAAATGAGCCCCCAGGCTCTTTTAACCTGTACCTGCACCATTGTAATCCATTTCTATCCATCCCTTTATGTCCATAAAGCGCTATTGTAAAGTTTATGAAAGTTCTTTTTTTACCTGTGGATCTGCAGCTTCGCATTATTTGAGAAGCCGCAAAAGGTGGTCTTTTGTGCTTCTCCCCACCGCCGGAGTGTTAATTATGCACGCCCATGTGGGTGTGCTATAGAGCAGAGACTGTGCTTGTGCTGCAAGGGGGCGGTAAAGGCGATATGACGCGATTTTCGGCATATCGCCTTTACCGCCCCCTTGCAGCACAAGCACAGTCTCTGCTCTATAGCACGCCCATATGGGCATGCATAATTAACATGCCGGCGGCGGGGAGAAGCACAAAAGACCACCTTTTGGGGCTTCTCAAATAATGAAAGGCTGCAGATCCACCGGTAAAAAAAGAACTTTTATAAACTTTACAATAGCGCTTCATGGACACAAAGGGATGGATAGAAATGGATTACAATGGTGCAGGGACAGGTTAAAAGAGCCTGGGGGCTCATTTTTAGAGGTCAGGTTCACTTTAACCCCTTTAGGACCCAGCCTATTTTAACCCTAAAGACCTTGGCCTTTTTTGCAATTCTGACCAGTGTCCCTTTATGAGGTTATAACTCGGGAACGCTTCAACCGATCCTAGCGATTCTGAGATTGTTTTTTCGTGACATATTGGGCTTCATGCTAGTATTAAATTTAAGTCAATAATTTTTGCGTTTATTTGTGAAAAAATTAAAAATATGGCAAAAAGTTAGAAAATTTCACAATTTTCACATTTTTTATTTTTTTTTCTGATAAACAAGAGAGATATGTGACAGAAAAAAGTTATTAAATAATATTTCCCACATGTCTACTTCACATCAGCACAATTTTGGAAAAAAAAAAATTTTTTGTTAGGACGTTATAAGGGTTCAAAGTTCATGAGCAATTTTTCATTTTTCAACCAAAATTTACAAAACCATTTTTTTTAGTGACCACATCACATTTGAAGTCCTTTTGAGGGGTGTACATGACAGAAAACACCCAAAAGTGACACCATTCCACAAACTGCACCCCTCAAGCTACTCAAAACTACATTCAAGAAGATTATTAACCCTTCAGGTGCTTCACAGGAACTAAAGCAAAGTGGAAACAAAAAATGGATATTTTAATTTTTTTATCAAAAATGTTCTTTTAGCCTCAATTCTTTCATTTTCACATGGGCGACAGGATAAAATGGATCTTAAAATGTGTTGTGCAAATTCTTCCGAGTACATCGATACCTCATATGTGGTCATAAACCACTGTTTGGGCGCACGGCAGGGCTCAGAATGGAAGGAGCACAATTTGAATTTTGGAGCTAATTTTACATTCAAAAAGTGAAATTGCGCTCCTTCCCTTCTGACCCCTGCCGTGCGCCCAAACAGTGGTTTATGACCACATATGAGGTATCGGTGTACTCAGGAGAAATTGCCCAACAAATTTTAGGATGAATTTTATGCTGTTGCCATGTGAAAACGAAAAAATTTAGGCTAAAAGAAAATTTTTGTGAAAAAAAAAGTACTATTTCATTTTCACAGATCAATTTGTAAAGCACCTGGGGTTCAATATGCTCACTACCCATCTAGATATGTTCCCTGGGGGGTCTAGTTTCCAAAATGGGGTCACTTGTGGGGGAGCTCCAATGTTTAGGCACACAGGGGCTCTCCAAACGCGACATGGTGTCCGCTAACAATTTGAATAAAAATCAGCTCAAATTGTTAGCTGTAACCATGTTGTGTTTAGTGAGCCCCTGTGTGCCTAAACATTGGGGCTCCCCCACAAGTGACCCCATTTTGGAAACTAGACCCCCCAAGGAACGTATCTAGATGCATAGTAAGCACTTTGAACCCCAAGGTGCTTCACAAATTCATCCATAAAAATGAAAAAGCACTTTTTTTTCCACAAAAATTTTCTTTTTTCATTATTATGGATCAATTTGTGAAGCACCTGGGGGTTCAATATGCTCACTACCCATTTAGATATCTTCCTTTGGGGGTCTAGTTTCCAAAATGGGGTCACTTGTGGGGGAGCTCCAATGTGGAGACGCACAGGGGCTCTCCAAACGCGACATGGTATCCGCTAACAATTTGAATGCAAAACGAGCTCAAATTGTTAGCGTACACCATGTTGCGTTTGGAGAGCCCCTGTGCGTCTCCACATAGGAGCTCCTCCACAAGTGACCCCATTTTGGAAACTAGACCCCCAAAGGAACATATCTAGATGCATAGTGAGCACTTTCAATCCCCAGGTGCTTCACATATTAATCTGTAAAAATGAAAAAGTACTTTTATTCCGCAAAAATCTTTTTTTTTTCATTAATTTGTGAAGCACCTGGGGTTCAATATGCTCACTACCCATCTAGATATGTTCCCTGGGGGGTCTAGTTTCCAAAATGGGTTCACTTGTGGGGGAGCTCCAATGTGGAGACGCACAGGGGCTCTCCAAACGCGACATGGTGTCCGCTAACAATTTGAGCTGATTTTCCATTCAAATTGTTAGCGGACACCATGTCACGTTTGGAGAGCCCCTGTGTGCCTAAACATTGAAGCTCCCCCACAAGTGACCCCATTTTGGAAACTAGAGCCCCCAGGGAACATATCTAGATGGGTGGTGAGCATTTTGAACCCCCAGGTGCTTCACAAATTAATCCGTAAAAATGAAAAAGTACTTTTATTTCCACAAAAATTGTCTTTTTTCATTTTTACAGATTAATTTGTGAAGCACTGGGGCGTTCAAAATGCTCACCACCCATCTAGATAAGTTCCCTGGGGGGTCTAGTTTCCAAAATGGGGTCACTTGTAGGGGAGCTCCAATATTTAGGCACACAGGGGCTCTCCAAACGTGACATGGTGTCCGCTAACAATTTGAGTTGATTTTCCATTCAAATTGTTAGCGGACACCATGTCACGTTTAGAGAGCCCCTGTGTGCCTAAACATTGGAGCTCCCCCACAAGTGACCCCATTTTGGAAACTACACCCCCCTAGGAACTTATTTAGATGCATAGTGAGCACTTTGAACCCCCAAGTGCTTCACAAATTGATCCGTAAAAATGAAAAAGTACTTTGTTTCCACAAAAAAAGTATTTTTTCATTTTTACGGATCAATTTGTGAAGCACCTGGGGGTTCAAAATGCTCACTATGCATCTACATACGTTCCTTGGGGGGTCTAGTTTCCAAAATGGGGTCACTTGTGGGGGAGCTCCAATGTTTAGGCACACAGGGGCTCTCCATACGCGACATGGTGTCTGCTAACAATTGGAACGGTTAGCGGACACCATGTTGCGTATGGAGAGCCGCTGTGTGACTAAACATTAGAGCTCCCCCACAAGTAACCACATTTTGGAAACTAGACCCCCCAAGGAACGTATCTAGATGCATAGTGAGCACTTTGAACCCCCAGGTGCTTTACAAATTGATCCGTAAAAATGAAAAAATACTTTTTTTGCAGAAAAAAAAAGTACTTTTTTATTTTTATGGATCAATTTGTGAACTACTAGGGGGTTCAAGTGCTCACTATGCATCTAGATACGTTCCTTGGGGGGTGTAGTTTCCAAAATGGGGTCACTTGTGGGGGAGCTCCAATGTTTAGGCACACAGGGGCTCTCCATACGCGACATGGTGTCCGCTAACAATTGGAACGGTTAGCGGACACCATGTTGCGTATGGAGAGCCGCTGTGTGACTAAACATTAGAGCTCCCCCACAAGTGACCCCATTTTGGAAACTAGACCCCCCAAGGAAAGTATCTAGATGCATAGTGAGCACTTTGAACCCCCAGGTGCTTCACAAATTGATCCGTAAAAATGAAAAAATACTTTATTTGTGGAAAAAAAAAAGTACTTTTTTATTTTTATGGATCAATTTGTGAACTACTTGGGGGTTCAAGTGCTCACTATGCATCTAGATACGTTCCTTGGGGGGTGTAGTTTCCAAAATGGGGTCACTTGTGGGGGAGCTCCAATGTTTAGGCACACAGGGGCTCTCCATACGCGACATGGTGTCCGCTAACAATTGGAATTGTTAGCGGACTCCATGTCGCGTATGGAGAACCCCTGTGTGCCACTAGCATTGCCATCAGCACAAGGGCAACTGGAAGAGTTGGGGTACAGCACCAGAAAATGGCACCTCTAATGTGCTATTTTCTGTGGTGGCTGTGGGTTGCAATTTGCAGCATGGGGGGCCACAACATTTGGGTCTCTCCACGATGAGGATTGCAGCCCCCCAACTGCCAAGTTGCACCTGGCTGGCATCCAAAAATAAGGCAAAGCTCCTTGTCATTTTATTGGTAGAAGGAAAAAAATGGCATGGGGCTCCGCCATATTTTTGGTCCAGCCAGGTACAACTTGGCAGCTACGGACTGCCACCAGCCCCCAGCTGCCTCGTCATACCTGGCTGGAACCAAAAATAAAGCGAAGCCTATTTTTTTTTTATTTCTAGAATTATTTCTAGAAAAAAAATGACATAGGGCTCCGCCATATTTTTGGTCCAGCCAGGTACAACTTGGCAGCTACGGACTGCCACCAGCCCCCAGCTGCCTCGTCATACCTGGCTGGAACCAAAAATAAAGCGAAGCCTATTTTTTTTTTATTTCTAAAATTATTTCTAGAAAAAAAATGACATAGGGCTCCGCCATATTTTTGGTCCAGCCAGGTACAACTTGGCAGCTACGGACTGCCACCAGTCCCCAGCTGCCTCGTCATACCTGGCTGGAACCAAAAATACAGCGAAGCCTATTTTTTTTTTATTTCTAGAATTATTTCTAGAAAAAAAATGACATAGGGCTCCGCCATATTTTTGGTCCAGCCAGGTACAACTAGGCAGCTGGGGGCTGGAATCCTCAGCATAGAGAGGCCCAAGCGTTCTGGGCCCCCCATGCTGAGAATTGCAGCCCGCAGCCGCCCCAGAAAATGGCGCATTCATTGAAGCGCCATTTTCTGGCGCTGTACCCACGCTCTTCCAGTTGCCCTGGTGCCGGTGGCTAACTGGGTAATAAAGGGGTTAATGCCAGCTTTTTATTGGCAGCTGGCACTAAGCCCGAGATTCATAATATAGGGCCAATGTTAGACCCGCCATTAGGAATCTCTAGTACGGTAAATAGTCAATAAATACACACAGAGAAAAATCTTTTTATTTGAAAAAAAAAACAGACACAATTCGGACTCCATCTTTATTATAAAAAGATCCGACGTAGTCCACAACGAAGGTCCCACGACGCTCGATCGCCTCCGACGTAGTCCACAACGAAGATCCCACGACGCTCGATCGCCACTGCTCAATCCAGAGACTGCAGCAAGGGATCAAGTGTCCTCTTCCTACAGCCTCTGGGGTCAGCGTTATGGTGCACTGTATGGCAATGATCTGTCATACAATTCACCAAGACAATGATCCCAGAGACCACAACAAGAGGACACTTGATCCCTTGTTGTAGTCTCTGGGATCAGCGTCATGGTGCACGGTATGGCAATGGTCTGTCATACCGTGCACAATGACGCTGATCCCAGAGACTACAAGAGAACACTTGATCCCTTGTTGTAGTCTCTGGGATCAGCATCATGGTGCACGGTATGGCAATGATCTGTCATACCATGCACCCGACGCTGATCCCAGAGACTACAACAAGGGATCAAGTGTCCTCTTGTTGTAGTCTCTGGGATCAGCGTCATGGTGCACAGTATGGCAATGATCTGTCATACAGTGCACAATGACGCTGATCCCAGAGACTACAAGAGGACACTTGGTCCCTTGTTGTAGTCTCTGGGATCAGCATCATGGTGCATGGTATGGCAATGATCTGCCATTCAGTGTACCATGATGCTGATCCCAGAGACTACAACAAGAGGACATTTGATCCCTTGTTGTAGTCTCTGGGATCAGCGTCGGGTGCACGCTATGACAGATCATTGCCATATCGTGTACCATGATGCTGATCCCAGAGACTACAACAAGGGATTAAGTGTCCTCTTGTTGTAGTCTCTGGGATCAGCGTCATGGTGCACAGTATGGCAATGATCTGTCATACCGTGCACAATGACGCTGATCCCAGAGACTACAAGAGGACACTTGGTCCCTTGTTGTAGTCTCTGGGATCAGCGTCCGGTGCACGGTATGACAGATCATTGCCATACCGTGCACCATGACGCTGATCCCAGAGACTACAACAAGAGATCAAGTGTTCCCTTGTTGTAGTCTCTGGAGATCGTTTCCATGACGATTGGATCCTCTAAGTGCTGTGATCCCTGAGATCACAGCACTTAGAGGGTTAACACAGCCAGGGCACAGCAATCACACAGATGCTGTGCCCTGGCTGTGACACCGCTCCTCTGCACACTCATCTCTATGCTGGGAGATGACTGTGCAGAGGAGCCGACAGAAGAAGGAGGACGCCGCAGGAAGAGGACAGCGCAGAGAAGACCCGGAGCAGACCGGAGGACAGAGGCAGAAGACCGAAGGAAAGAGGGAGAACAGCGGAGGACAGAGGAGAAGAAAGAAGACAGGTGAGGAAGAAGAGGGAGTGGGAAGAAGAGGGAGCGGGAAGAGAACGGGCGGAGGTGATCACCGCAGGCAGCGGTGGTCACAGGAGGCATGGGGAGGGATCGCAGGGCAGGGGAGACCACAGGGGGGGAGATCACCTACAGGGGGGAGCCCACAGGGGGGAGATCACCCACAGGGGGGAGCCCACAGGGGGAGATCGGAGGGCAGGGGGCACATCGGCGGCCCGGGGCAGAGCGGAGGGCCAGGGAACGATGGCGGGAGGGAACTCATCGGCCACACCGCCCCCACATTTGATT
>JARQOC010000003.1:566265186-566389613 GCA_033576535.1 Allobates femoralis
TGTTTTCTATGTGTTAGTATGTGTTTGTTTTTTCCTGCCACTGTTTTCAATGATATTTGACGGTGTTTGACGAACATTCGACGAACATTCGACAAACAAACCCCCAATTCGACAAACCGAATTGAATTCAACACAAGGGTGGTGGATCATCTTAATATTCAGTGACAGGTTCCTTTGACGTTATCCGGCCTACTAGGCACAAACAGGTCTCTGATGTATCTCTTTGTTTTTACTATAGTACTCCACAAAACTAATGGTGGTCCCACCTGTGTGTGGCGGGGCATGACTTTTATGGGAACGCTTGCACAAGCTTTGACCTCATGTGGCCTTCTAGGCCTAAACAGGTCTCTGACCTACCTCTCTGTGATTCATGTATTACTCCAGAAAACTAATTGTGGTCCCACCTGTGTGTGTCGGGGCATGACTTTCATGGGAACGCTTGCACAAGCTTTGATTTCATGTGGCCTTGTAGGCCTAAACAGGTCTCTGAACTACCTCTCTGTTTTTTCTATAGTACTCCACAAAAGTAATGGTGGTCCCACCTGTATGTGGCGGGCATGACTTTTATGGGAACGCTTGCACAAGCTTTGACTTCATGTGGCCTTCTAGGCCTAAACAGGTCTCTGACCTACCTCTCTGTTTTTTCTATAGTACTCCACAAAAGTAATGGCGGTCCCACCTGTGTGTGGCAGGGCATGACTTTTATGGGAATGCTTGCACAAGCTTTGATTTCATGTGGCCTTGTGGGCCGAAACAGGTCTCTGACCTACCTCTCTGTTTTCTCTATAGTACTCCACAAAAGTAATGGTGGTCCCACCTGTGTGTGGCGGGGCATGACTTTTATGGGAACGCTTGCACAAGCTTTGACTTCATGTGGTCTATATATATAGTATAATGCAGCCTCTATAATCCTCAATATAGCAAATTGTGGTCTCTATAATCGTGCATATAGCATAATATAACCTCTATAATCTTGCATACAGCATAATGTGGTCTCTATAATCGTGGATATAGAATAATGTGGTCTCTCTAAGCCTACATATAGCATAATGTGATCTCTATAATCCTCCATATAGCATAATGCAGCCTCTATTATCATCCATCATATAGCATAATATAGCCTCTATAGTCCTCCATATAGCATATTGTGATCCTTATAATCCTGCATATAGCATAATGTTGCCTCTATTATCCTCCACATAGCATAATGTAGCCTATATAATAATCCATATAGCATACTGTAGCCTCTATTATTCACCATATAGCATAATGTGGTCTATATAGTCCTGCAGCTGGCAGCTTTTCCTTGGCTGGTAAGGCCCCTTCACATTAAGTTTTTGTGGATCCATGTGTATCCGTTTTGAAACGGATAGCCAGGGATCCATTTTGGTCTCCCATGTATCCCTAGGGCAAAGATTGGTTCTTAATGGTCATTCATTTGTGTACTTTTTGTCAGGCATCCATTTGTGTCAGCTTTTTTCCAGTACCCAGTATCATAGACTTCTCCGATTTTGGGCTGCCTTCAAAAAAGCGGACACAAACAGACAGAAACGGATCCGACGCTGTCCGCTTCAAATAACATGATGCTCTGTGGAGACAGATCCATTACAAAAACGGAACCATTAAACGGATCTGTTTTGCTATACTGAGCATGCTCAGAAAAGGTACAGCTTCTCCCAGCCCCATGTCTGGTCCGGATCCCTCTCTCTCTCTCCAGAATTGTAATGAAATGGACTGGTCTGGTGACTGACAGATCTGTCAAAAAAAGGATCCGGGAACATCAGTGGCATCCAAAACCTAGGCGACCCCATGCTGTTTTTTTAATAATTTATTTATAAATAAATAATTACAAAAACTGTACGGTCCCCTGAAATTGGATTACCAGCCAAGGTGCAGCTGACAGTTGGGGTCTGGTATTCTCAGGGTGGGAAGGGCCATTGTTCTTGCCTCCATTTTATGCACCAATCCTCAGACAGCATTCACTGATCTCAGGGAGACCAGTCCAAGAAAACACTGCGGGCAGCTGGCTAAAGTGCTCAACACAGTGAATTCCTGGGCGCATTGCCTCCTGGGAATTATGAATATGCAAATAGAGTCTGTGCAGCCTCGGTTAGGAGTCTCGACCACAGGACTAGCTAGATATCCCTCCAGGGAAGGACCCAGCCAAGGGGAGGCTCCTTGCGGAGAACACCATACCTGGCCTTGGTATTCCCTTGTCATATCTCTAAGCTTGTAAAAGAGCTGGATATTGACTAAAAGGGCCACTTAACATGGTGGCTATGGTGTTCTCCGCAAGGAGCCACCAATTGGCTGGGTCCTTCCCTGGAGGGATATCTGGCTAGTCCTGTGTTTGAGACTCCTAACCGAGGCTTCCCAGACTCTATTTGCATATGCACCAATCCTGGCAATTTGCCTCCGTTCTTCCCATTGGCCTGCTGTGGTGGCATATGGGGTAAAGGTATTTGGGGTTCCGGGCAGATGTGTAATGTGAGCTAGCATCAAGCCCATTGGTTAGTAATTTTGAGGCATCCCTCACATACCTGGCGGTACTAACCCAGTCAGTAATAACGAAAACAACCCAAATGTATTTTATTTTGAAAAACACTCCCCAACACATTTCCTGTTTCACCAATATATTCATAAAAAATAACCCCCCTCAAAAATCCTGCAGTATTCTAGGGATTCCAATTAAGTACATGTGGCGCCCTATGTAGTCAGGCGTCACAGAGGGGTAGTGCACCCGTAAAAGAGGTGTAATTTCCCCAGCTGCAAGTGGACCCCAGGTTGGTGGGTGGGACCCATTCCTGCACTCCCACATTAGCTGAGCGGTGGGAGGTTACCCAGGAGGGGATATATATTCACCTCTAGGGGGACAAAGGAGGTCTTCAGCAGAAATGGCCAGCTAGGAGAAAGAGTAGTCTCTCTCTAGTCGGTGAGAGAAAGAGAGGCTCAGAAAAGTCGGAGAAGGAGTAAAGTTTGAAAGAGTGTGGAAGGGTTACCCGGACGGTTTCAAGCTGATCCAGTGGGAAGGAGAAGGGGTCTTGATGAGATCCTGAAATGGGGCACCCGACGAGCGAAGTCTGGGCCCTAGAGAGAAAGGGAGAACCCCTGAGTGGAGCGAACATACTCCAGGGGATTCTCCAGTCCACCACGGGAACGCCGGGCCCGAGGATCCGGCCAAGATCTATCTTTGTAGTCGGCAACTGGCTGCTGTGGTCCATATATCGTCACAGCACCCTGCCAGACAAAGCGGTCTGCCTGCTCCCTCACCACAAGGGAGAGGACCCCCAATACTACCTACACGGAGCCATTGGGTATAGACTTTTGTAATGTTGAACCATGAAAGTAAGAAATCATATTTTTCCCACATTATGTTGTTTAGACCCAAACTATTTTTATTATTTTTTATTTTTTTTAATTAAGGGTGACAGGAGAAAATGCATCATTCACTTTGTTGTGCAATTTCTCTTGAGGAGACTAATACGCCATATGTGATTGAAAACAAATTTTGAAGCACAGTGCAAAGCTCAGAATGGAAAGAGTGCCATATTGGAGTTTAGATTTAGTTTGAATGGTTTGGGGGTGCAATGTCACATTGACTGAGCCCCTGACATTCCAGAAAAGCAGAATCCCCCCACAAGGGACCTGATTTTACAAAGTATACCCCTGAATTAATTCATCCAGGGGTGCCGTGAGCACTTTGAAACCACAGGTGAGTCAGTGAATTTTATACCATTGTGCAGAGAAGAAAAAATAATTACATTTCCTCAACTAAAACGTTGCTGTATCTAATTTTCAAAAGGGAAATAAGTAAAAAAAAAAAGGCTTCATAATGTGTTGTACAATTTCTAATAAATGTGACAGTACTATTTGGTCACACCTCAGGGCTTGGGATGGAAGGAGCTCCATTTGATTTTTGGAGCACAGATTGATTTTCCTAAAACAGTTTGCGGATTTCATTTGCAGAGCCCCTAATTGCCAGAATAGCAGAAACCCATGCAAATGACCACATTTCGTAAATTACACCCCTCTGGGAGTTCATTCATGAGTGCAGTGACAATTTTGTCTGTAGTAAACAGCCATGGAGTTAAAAGTAGTGAATGTTGCAAAATTAAAAATATGCCCTTGTAGTGCCTAGTACATTACAGTGCCTATATATTGTGCTCAGCTCGTGCTTCTGGAGGTAGACATCCTGTAAATTAAGTTAGGTCTCCTTACTCCAAGAATGCCAAACCTTTGGACGTTATTTGCAGTTTAACTACATTATAATGCTTAGAAGGAAGGGGGGCATTTGGATTTTGGATAGTACATTTTTCTGTATTTCTTTTTTTCCCCTATAGGCTGCTATTGACCACTATAACATAGGCAGAAGTCCTGGCAGAAATCTCGTAGACTGTGAGCCCTCGTGGACAGGGTCCCTGCCCCTCCTGTACCTGTATGTCCCGATCGCCTAGATTTAGTGTACTTGTTCTTGTCTCCCTTATCCTCATGTAAAGCGCCATGGGACCTAATGGCGCTATATAAATAAATAAATAATAATAATAATAATAATAATAATAATAATAAAAATCATGCAAGCACAGCTCCTGTGCCCATAAAAATGCTTGACCTACCCCATATGTCACTGGTCTGGAACAATGTGGCAATCAAGATGTATGTGATACGTCATATGTCGTGAAGGAGGTTAAGAATTGTTAAAAATTACAAATAAAAAACAGCCATTCATACACTATAAGACCTTTTCCCAATGAAATTAAGGGCAGTGCTTGAAGCAGTTTTTCAACATGGATTTCAGAGCAGTATCTATTTAAAAGCCACCATAAAAATGATCTTTTCTGAATGTACCATTATTGTGTTGGTATGTGTAATGTAGAATATGAGCCTATTAGACATTTATAGTGACACGCCACACACCAGGGCCGGGGGTACTCAGAAACTGTGCAGCTTGTTGTTCTTTTCTGTTCTTTTCACGGGGACAGACGAGGGCCGAGACCCAGTCCCATGACCATGGTGGTGTCATTTAATAAAGGGGGATTGACAAGGGAGACAGGGAAAAGGGGGATTTGTGACGCCACCTGCAGAACGTGGCCATGGGCAACCGCTGCTGCTTCAGAGCCTCTGGGGACGGTGACTGGCAGCTTGGATGGTTTTGCTCCTCAGCGCAGAGGGAAGGAGGGTTCAGTTCGTATCTTGGCAGATGTTCGTTAGGTCATCAGCACCCCGGTTTGTCATGCGGCCTCTGCGGCTGGTGGTCGCCGCTAAAGAAAGTCTCACACACCACAGCTGGAGTTCTGTAACTTTTACTTAGTTGTTTCAACATGGCCGCTGGGTGCTTCCCTTGCCAACCTCCAGTTCAGCGTTGTCTGAAGAACCGGGACAGTGCAGTCGAGCCTCTTTCGGTGTTCCTGTCTCTCTTACTGGGTGTCTCTTTCTCTGGTGGCCCCTCAGTGCTATAAGCTAGTCTTTCTGCTCCTCTCAGCACCTCTGCACACAGAGCTCGGGTACCGACAGCCACGGGTGCTCAGTTGTACCTCATCCCGGTATGCTCCCTAGTTCGGCCGCCTTCTCCAAGTTGTGCCAGGAGTTCGGCCGCAGCTCTGATTAGGAACTCGGGGTCTCCAGTTTCATTGGTTTGGGCTCACAGCATCCGCTTCGTGTTCAGGGCCGGTTCCCTGTGTCGTCCACCAACGCATCTCGTTCCGTACCCCAAGGGCTCTGTCTTTCCTCCATACCTGCTGATCTTTCCCTCCCGGAGCGAGCGTGGTCGTGCTCAAGCACATGTGAGCCAACACTGCTTAGCTCCTTGCTCTCACTTCTTCCTCTCCTTCTCCCTTTTTCCTACCTCTGCTCTCTTTTTCCTTCCCGGCTACACTTGGGTCCTCCCTCTGGGTCCACCCACCATCCCGGGGTCCCTAAATGTTGTATGTGTGTGTGTGTGTGTTTGTGTGAAACTAAACTGCACCATCCCAGTACCTGGAGAGCAGAGTCACAATCCTCCCTCTAATGGAGGAGTGCAGTACCTCTGGTGGGCGGCCTGCCCAGTGGGGCACCATAGTAGCATATACTCTCGATATGTCACAAATGTTGCAAATGGTAATATCTCTTTCATTTTTATTGCTGACCTTCAATCAGTTAGACACTGTGGCCCTAAGAAGAAAGAAGGTTTGTGAACCTCTGGCCCTAATGGTCACCAGATCTGAATTCCACACAGAACCTTTGAAATGTCATAGAGGCTGAAATCAGACAATTTCGCAACAATTATCTGATGATCAGAATAAAAACCTCTAAAGGTACCGTCCCACGCCGCAATGTTGCCAGGAAATCTGAAAGGCAATATGTCGCCCTGGAACAATCGCTGTGAAATTGCCTCACGGTTGCGGCGTGTGATTGGGCCATTTCGCAGCGATAAATCACCTCTCGCCTGATTTCTGAACAGTGCTCAGTAGTCAGCCGCAATCTTTAAGGCGATATTTCCGTGTTGTGGTGTGTGACAGGGCGATATAGTGATGGAAAGGGCGTTGTCTATGATTTCCTGTAGGCATGCCTCACCGTGCTGTAGTTCGCGCCCCGTCTGAGATGATTGGTATGGGCTACTGTGTTTCCATTGGCTGTCACTCGACACCGTGCCATATTTGAAGAGCTGTCCATTCAGCACCACACACATCTTCTGCTACACAACCGTCCGCGTCATGTATTAGCCAGCCTTCCAGAGCAGCCTGATCAATCGTAACACTGTTGCATTGTCCAATGAAAGTGTATGAGGCGCTGTGAAAACCACTGTGGCACGCCTATCTCCTCGCCGTGCTGAACATGTACGCCCACATTGCCTTTGAGATTGTGGTGTGTGAAGCGCCGATGGAATTAGGCAACATTGGTTCTGCTGTAGGTGAGGCAATTTCCGGAGCGACACATCGCCTTAGGTTCAGGGCGAAATTGCGGCATGTCAAGCCACCATTGGCGATCTGAGGTGACCACGAAAAACGTGAGCGCGCATGTTAGATCGCCACACATCGCCAGCCAAAATTGTGGCGTGGGACGGTACCTTTAGGGATTGTCTCAACAAAATCCATGCTATTTAGACTTGTAGCTATTCTGAGGAAAAAATTTATTATACACATTATATCAAGTGCTTGGAAAGTCTACTGTAGAATATGGTTATTGAATGTATAGTCTTCCTTAAAATGTAATAAATGTATCCTATCCAAAAAGTATTAAATCAATATTTAGTGTCAGTGCAGAGATACATATCAAAGTAAGTACAAGTGCTAATATGAAATCCATTTAGTTTAAATGTCCGCTGGACAAATTTACAGGGAATCCTTTTGGGTTCATTAGCAAAGAGGTGCTCAGAATGCAACCTCTGTAGCAACCTTCTGGAGCATCTTTTATCTAGGGTACCCTTTCTCGAATAGTTTTATGCACAACTCTACCAATAGTGCTCTGAGCGCTTTATTTACTTGTGGACATAAAGAAGGTTTCCTTTAAATCTACTCAGCGGATTTTTACGCTTAAGTTATGGTGGCATCCTTCAGTGAAAGGTCCCATACATGGACCTGTCCAAAATTTCATATACAGTAGATTTCATAGCCCGCAGTCTTCCTATTTGAACAAAAAGAGAGAACAGCCAAGGTAGAGGTATTTGGTTGCAGTGTACTTAGTGTCATTTGATGGCTTGAACTTTAAATAATACAGATAATTATTCATTTATTATATAAGCAAAAAGTAAGTGCAGATTTAATGTTAACATACTTTATAGAAATAAAAAGGAAGAAAAGATACACATGCTATTCAAACATACCTTCACAGCAGAAACGACATTGCAATGAATGAGACTCTACATGAGAGACAGAAAATAGTGACAATGAGTAATACCATTTTAGTGACGTGTCATACATTATCTATGCCATTTAATTTTATTTTTCCTGAAGATAAAGACGACATATCTTGATTCAATTAGATAAATAAATTTGATTCTACATAGAGTACACATTGCTTTAGGGCTTATGCGCAGTAGATTGTAGGAGAAGCCAAAGTGATAACTGTTAGGGTACCTTCACACTTGGCGAAGCACCAGCGATCCCAACAATGAAACGACCTGGAAGGGATCGCTGGTGCGTCGCTATGTGGTCGCTGTTCAGACCTGTAGTATTGAGGTCATTGGTCGTTGTCCCTGTCAAACACACAGATGCATGCTGCCCAGTGAGACCCCAACAATCAAAAGATGGTCCAGGTGACTCTGACACGACCAGCGATCTCACAGCAGGGGCCTGGTCCCTGCCCGGTCTACAGGGTCAGACTAGCTACCCAGATTACCTTTGCCCATCACTGCTATTCTCCTACAATTCCCCTCGTCCGCTATAGTCACGCGTGACACGTTTAGTTTGAAGGTGGAGAGAAGGAAGCCAATTGGACGCAGGGATAGTGTGATGTCAAAATGTCATGCGATTCCCAAGCCGTGGTTTACTGACAGTGCTAGAATGGCAGCAGCATGGGAGGTGAGTACAGGGCTTATTATTTTAACTGGGGGAAACAAACGATTCAGAAGGACAAAAGATAACTAAACTCCTAAATATTTATAGGCTCTCTCTGGTAATTTAGATTAATGGTCACTGAAGTCAATAGATCACTCGCCGATTTTTCAAACTTAGGGGCAGAAGCATTCTGTTTATCCTGTAAGGAGCATTCTTGTGATACTCATTACCGTTTTTGAAGCCAATTTTTTTTTTCATTGAGTTGATGAATTTTGTGCAAAAATACTGTTAATATTTGTCTCGAGTCTTTTTTGCATCTTTTGAGACTAAAAAGTCACACGATATTTTAAAATGTTGCATGTTAGTTTTCATTTGCACAAATGTAACATTAGAGAGATTTTGATCTCCAGAACTGTACTGGAGTACAATTGCACTAAAAATTTTAAACATTTCAAAAAGTCACAAATAATGACAAAGGATAAGGGAGACCAGACTTACCTACTCGAAAACAAAAAATACAGACAAAACCAAGAAAGCTTCACTTAAAAGAAGAGCAAATTAAATAATAAAAAAAATCTCACAAAACACAGAAGCAAATGCAATAATAAATGATGCAGACTAACACTTTGTTCCAATAACAAAACCCCCAACATATATATGCCAGCCCATATATTCCATACTAGAAAAGTGGAACCCACTCAGGAGTTTAAAGTTTCAAACTTTAACACTTTATTAACTATTACGGGACACATACACATAATTTACAATACAAATAGACGTTTAAGGTGTGGAATCTCAGTTTGGTACCACAGCCAGATTGTAACAACTGGATAAATGGTGGAATCAAGTTCAAACATCACATATGGTGCAACAGCCACACTTGGCTACAAGGATAATAGCAATTTCCCAGAATACAAACACTTCTCACAATAACTCACCCATATGTCCAAGGTGGCTGCTGCCAGATTCACACTGTGCCCAGAAGTCCTCCTCAGTGGTGCCCGCTACCCCACCGCTACTAGTGGCAGCCAAGTGTGGCTGTTACACCATATGTGATGTTTGAACTTGATTCCATCATTTATCCAGTTGTTACAATCTGGCTGTGGTACCAAACTGAGATTCCACACCTTAAACTTCTGTTTGTATTGTAAATTATGTGTATGTGTCCCATATAGTTAATAAAGTGTTAAAATTTGAAACTTTAAACTCCTGAATAGGTTCCACTTTTCTAATATGGGGACAAGGATGGAAAAATTGCTACAAGAATGTGACCAGGATGGGAACATTACTACAAGATGAGGCACAGGATGGGGACATTACTACAAGATGAGGCACAGGATGGGGACATTGCTACAAGATGAGGCACAGGATGGGGAAAGTACTACAAGATGAGGCACAGGATGGGGACATTACTACAAAACAAGGACCTGGATGGAGGACAGAACTACAAGAAAGGACCAGGATGGGAATATTTATACAAGATGAGGCACAGGATGGGAACATTACTACAAGATGAGGCACAGGATGGGGACATTACTACAAGATGAGGCACAGGATGGGGACATTGCTACAAGATGAGGCACAGGATGGGGAAAGTACTACAAGATGAGGCACAGGATGGGGACATTACTACAAAACAAGGACCTGGATGGAGGACAGAACTACAAGAAAGGACCAGGATGGGAATATTTATACAAGATGAGGCACAGGATGGGAACATTACTACAAGATGAGGCACAGGATGGGGACATTACTACAAGATGAGGCACAGGATGGGGACATTACTACAAAACAAGAACCTGGATGCAGATATCACTACAAGAAAGGACCAGGATGAAGGAGAGAACTACAAGAGAAATCTGGATTGGGATATTACTACAAGATGGAGACCTGGATTGGGATATTACTACAAGATGGGGACCTGGATGGGGATATTACTGCAAGACATTGGCCAAAATTACTATGTGGTGCTAATTGTAAAATGATATTACAAGAAGGGGATAAATGTAAATGAAATTTTATCAAAAAATTCAAAAGGCAGGAATTCTGGGGGGTAGAGCTCTTTCGGATCGCTACCTTTAATAGGTGGCACTAGAGTTCGTCTACATCTTCACTGAAGTGACAATTTGCAAAAGGAACGAATAAAATTTTGACAAAAAAATGCTGTTTTATATATAAGCTAAAGTAAATGAAAAAGTGCATATTTCTTATTGCCACATCCGTAATGACCCAAGCTATTAAACTGTGATATACCAGTAACCCATACGATGAATGTCATTTCAAAAAAAAAAATGAGTGAAAAATGTTCAAAAAAAGCGATCAAAGGGTGTAAAGAAAAAAAATACAGTTTCACAAAAAAATGTCAAGTGGTTCTGAAAGCAATACGGCCCCCCAAATTACAGTCCCTGGCAAAAGTTATGTTGCTTATATATGTTATGTAAATAAAAGCTTATAACCTGATGTTAAATTCATTCACTGGATTTATAAATTACTCTTCTGAAAGCTGAAACCCTGTGGTTTCGGTTAAGAAAATAAATTGGCATCAATGGTGAAATATTGATCATTTAATAAACACAGAATAGTCAGATTTTGGCAAGACAAAACTTTTGTCGCCTGGTGATATAATGCACCCAATCCTAGTTTACATCCTCACCTGTGCTCAGTAAATGATCGGTTAATTAGTGGGTGTGTATAAAAAGAAACCCAGCACCACAGACCTTCACTTGAACTGCAACTTGAGTTCTGACAACATGCCAAAAATCCACCCTGTGACCAAAGCCTTGATTATCAAGAGGCTGAAGACCAGATCCACTGCAGAGGTGGCTGGCACCTTTAATGTGTCTGATCGTCAAGTAAAAAGAATTAAAAAAAGATTTGAACAGACTGGAGATGTGTTTGACAAGCCCAGGTCCGGCAGACCCCGCAAGACAACTGCTCAGGAGGAATGTTTGTTGGTTAGAAAATCCAAAGCAAGCCCCTCTTCCACTGCAGCAGAGCCCCAACAGGCCTGGTCACCTCAAGTTCCTGTGTCAACTAGAACAGCTTGTAGGATTCTGTCTCGAAATGGCCTCCATGGTCGAATCAGTGCCCAGAAGCCAGCACTAAATAAAAGACAAATAAAAACGCATATGGCATTTGCAAAGTCTCACAGCCTGCTAAACGCTGGAAAAGTGGCAGAAGGTGGATTTCTCTCATGAATCTTCAGTAGAATTACACCACAGCCGCCGCAAATACTGCAGAAGACGTACTGGAGCCCGTATGGATCCAAAATAGATCCAGAAAACAGTTAAATTTGGTGCTGGAAAGATCATGGTCTGGAGTTACATTCAGTATGGGGGTGTGCCAAACATTTGCAAGGTGAAAGGCAATATCAATAGGCTAAACTATCAGTAAGTATTAGCTACCTCTTACATTCCAAATCATAAAAGGGGTCAAATTCTGCAGCAGGATGGTGCTCCATCTCATACATCCATCTCTACAACAAAGTTCCTCCAGGCAAGAAAGATCAAGGTGCTCAAGGACTTGCCAGCCCAGTCACCAGACATGAACATCATTGAGCATGTTTGGGGTAGGATTAAAGAGGAAACTTGGAAGACAAAACTAAATAATCTAGATGAACTCTGGGAGGCATGTAGGACTGCATTATTTGCTATTTCTGATGACTTAATTAATAAATTGTATGAATCATTGTTGAACCACATGGATGTAGTCCTTCAAGCTCATGGAAGTCACACAAAATATTAAATATGACTCTAATAGCACCACAACTTCATTTACCAATGTTATGCAACATATAATTGTATTTTAAGTTAATTATTTGTTTGAACATCACATTACTTTCTGTGGGCAACAAAACTTTTGTCTTGCCAAAATCTGACCATTCTGTGTTCATTAAATGATCAATATTTCAGCATTGATGTTAATTTATTTTCTTAACCTAAACCAAATTTGGAAGGGTTTCAGCTTTCAAAAAAGTAATTTACACAACCAATGGATGAATTTAACGTCAGGTTATAAGCTTTTATTTATATAACATGGATAAGTGACATAACTTATGTCAGGGACTGTAAAAGTTTTTCTATGTGCCGCCCCTATATTCAGCCGAGTTTGATACCCCAGTTTTAAATAATGTAAACCAAAATAAGTTTACTCTTGTGATATTGGCCAGGATTCATTCCTGTGAAATTCTTTTGCAGCTCTGGAAAGTAATATGACATTATAAGTGGTTTTCACAAATCCCAAAAATATGTTCTAAGCATTAAAATACTGTACCTCATCATTGACTGGAGTATCAAGAAAACGACCAGGGTCTGGACTAGGGAGCATTCCAACATTATTAACTAACAGAACAAAAGAAAAGATAAAATTGGTGAAGTGTATAGAACATAAATGATACAGTTTAGAAAATATTGAAGAAAACAAAGCAAAAGAATATACCGTATATACTCGCGTATAAGCCGAGTTTTTCAGCCCAAAAATTGGGCTGAAAAGTACCCCCTCGGCTTATACGCGAGTCAGTGCTGTATACCGATGTATACATCGGTACATACCGATGTATACATCGGTATACAGCAGCCCCGTAATCCAGGGCCGCCCCAGCCTCTCTCCGGTCACCTGGAAAGGAAACTATACTTATCAGTGTCCGCTGTCCGCGCCCGCTCGCATCTGCCGACATCGCGATCCTCCATCTTCATGCGGCGTCTTCCTGTTTCTGTGCTCGTCGCAGCAATGACGTCATTCCTTGCGACGCGCACAGGAAACAGGAAGACGCCGCATGAAGATGGAGGAGCGCGATGTCGGCAGATGCGAGCGGGCACGGACAGCGGGACAGTGATAAGTATAGTTTCCTTTCCAGGTGACCGGAGAGAGGCTGGGGGGGCCCTGGATTACGGGGGCTGCTGTATACTACCGCGGGGGCTGCAATATACTACCACTGGGGCTGTATACACTGCTGGGGCTGCCTGTATACTGCTGGGGCTGCCTGTATACTGCTGGGGCTTCCTGTATACTGCTGGGGCTGCCTGTATACTGCTGGGGCTGCCTGTATACTGCTGGGGCTTCCTGTATACTGCTGGGGCTGCCTGTATACTGCTGGGGCTGCCTGTATACTGCTGGGGCTGCCTGTATACTGCTGGGGCTGCCTGTATACTGCTGGGGCTGCCTGTATACTGCTGGGGCTTCCTGTATACTGCTGGGGCTGCCTGTATACTGCTGGGGCTGCCTGTATACTGCTGGGGCTGCCTGTATACTGCTGGGGCTTCCTGTATACTGCTGGGGCTGCCTGTATACTGCTGGGGCTGCCTGTATACTGCTGGGGCTGCCTGTATACTGCTGGGGCTGCCTGTATACTGCTGGGGCTGCCTGTATACTGCTGGGGCTTCCTGTATACTGCTGGGGCTCCTATATACTACCACTGGGGCTGCTGGGGCTCCTATGTACTACCACTGGGGCTGCTGGGGCTCCCATGTACTACCACTGGGGCTGCTGGGGCTCCTATGTACTACCACTGGGGTGGCCTGTATACCACACTGCTGGGGGCTATATACCTGTGCTGAGGTCCACCCTCGGCTTATACACGAGTCAATAGGTTTTTCCAGATTTTTGGGGCAAAAGTAGGGGGGTCGGCTTATACACGGGTCGGCTTATACACGAGTATATACGGTAAATATATTCATTAAAAAACATTGAGTATTTCGGCTCGCTCACATGAACGTATATATCGAACAAGTGCAATTCGATATGAAAAAGGGATTGCCCTCGGACCCATATTATTCAATGATGCAGAGCACAGCTGTGATTTTCTTCTCAGCTGTATTCTGCTTCAGGAAGAATTCACAGCATTCTTCGAGTGGACGTATAAATTGGACAAGACTCGCCAATGGAAATCTATGGGGGTGAGAAAAAAAATTGGATACCCAATGGACCATCCTAGTGTTCTTTGATTTTTATGGATACATTACCATTCTGTAACATAGGAAATTATTGACTGTCCCTGTACTTATAGAATCTTCAAAGTTTGTGCTTTGCTTGTCATCTGTCTTCCCTTTTGACAGCCTTCTTAATAGCCATTAGCATAGCTGAGCTGTGTGAAGGGAATTGAGATGCCAAGAGGAGAGCAAACTGAGAAGCTGCCAGTAAAGAAGGGACTGTCAATCAACTCCAGGGGGTTTAACTGCAGCAACTGATCCTTAAACGCTTCGGCGGACTAGTCCAGGGACATCAGCATACAGTGAGGTGCTATATCTAAGCTGCTTTTACTAAAATATGTGCCGTTCCAAACAATAACAACATTACTGGACTAATTGAATAAATTTTGAAAAAGTAATGAACTTAGTTAAAAAGAATCAGGGGATTTTGAAAGGGAATTTGTCATCCCACAAAACTCAACTAATCACGTAGACATTTTGGTTGCATATAACTGTTGCAATAAATCACACTTGTTCTGTACATTTCTCTGAATGCATTATGCAAATGAAGATACCCATGTGCCGATGACATGGCCAAATGCCTAGTTCATCATTCTGTCCCTTAATTAATATCCCTCACCACATCTCCCTATACAGATTGATAGCACTCACTTGCCCAGAGAGAGTGATGTCTGGATTGACAATTTGGCCATGGGTACACCCAAAACACTGACACCGCTGTAGTCGAGCAGAGGAGTCAGAGCAGGAGCTGAATGGGTGCAACAGAGTCTCTCCTGTTTATTGCACCAACTAAGGTCCTGCAGCATCAGTATATAAGAGCACACATAGCTTTCAATTCAAGCAGCGGTAGATCTGGCAAACTCTGTAGAAGCTGGGAATGGTAATTGAGGGCCAGAATATACAGGAATTTGTTAGAAAAATTACTTTATTAAAATTGAGTGAATAATAATATATTCGGGTAAGATTATTCTGATCGACAACCATAAACTAATGCATTATTTGCTACGAATAACTAACCTAATTTTATATGGATTTGCAATAAGTTGGTGTTTCGTGACAAGTACAGTACTGGATTACTTCATGGTATTCGATACAAATAATCCGAACCCAAGTATTTTACTATTCACTCAAATCAATGTTATCCATTATAGCCTTGCTTCCTACACTGCTCACTGGTTTGTTAATGTATATTGCAGTGTTGACTTTTGACCCTTTCAGAACCTGGCGATTTTTTGTTTTAATTTTTTCCTCCTCCTCTTCTTCCAAGAGCCATAACACTTTTATTTTTCCATCAATATAGACATATGAGGGCTTGTTTTTCGTGGGACGAGTTGTACTTTTGAATGACATCATTCTTTTTACAATACATTGTACTGGAAAATGGGAAAAAACTCCAAGTGCAATTTCACAATTGTTTTGATGGGGCAGGGGTTTATTTACCACGTTCACTATATGGTAAAACTGACCTGTAAATATCCACTCTATAATTGCCGTAGGCACTTCCGTGTCGGACCCCGAGTAGACCGTGGATATGTCACACTGTGACGTCACCACGGCGAAGCATTGGCCGTGTAGCGGCCAATGCGAGTCGCTGGCCTGCGCGAGCAATGGCCGCGAGGCCATTGCTCGCGCAGGCTGAGTACGAGCAATGGCCGCACCCGCTCCGGAGCAGCTGCTGTCAGCACATGCTGACACAGTGCTCCGGAGCCTGTGCCCCTGTGCCCCTGTCATCCCGCTCCGGAGCAGCTGCTGTCAGCACATGCTGACACAGTGCTCCGGAGCCTGTGCCCCAGTGCCCCTGTGCCCCAGTGCCCCTGTGATCCCGCTCCGGAGCAGCTGCTGTCAGCACATGCTGACACAGTGCTTCGGAGCCTGTGCCCCTGTGCCCCAGTGCCCCTGTGCCCCAGTGCCCCTGTGATCCCGCTCCGGAGCAGCTGCTGTCAGCACATGCTGACACAGTGCTCCGGAGCCTGTGCCCCTGTGCCCCAGTGCCCGTGTCATGCCGCGCCCCCTGGGTCCTCCCGTCTCCTGCCCGCGCTCCCCCCGGTCCTCCTGCCCTCTCTGCTTCTCGCGGGGCCCCCCTTGCTCCCGCTGCCCAGGGCCGCACCATCCATCCGTCCATGCCAGGGGGAGCAGCTGTGCAGAAGGAGCCGCCGCTTCCTGCCTGCTGCGCTGCGGCGGGAGCGGCAAGTTTAAGAGCTGTGTGCATGATGTATGTGTGTCCTGTGTGCATGATGTATGTGTGTCCTGTGTGCATGATGTATGTGTGTCCTGTGTGCATGATGTATGTGTGTCCTGTGTGCATGATGTATGTGTGTCCTGTATGCATGATGTATGTGTGTCCTGTGTGCATGATGTATGTGTGTCCTGTGTGCATGGTGTATGTGTCTGCTGTGTGCATGATGCATGTGTGTGCTGTGTGCATGATGCATGTGTGTGATGTGTCCATGATACATGTGTGTGCTGTGTCCATGATGCATGTGTGTGATGTGTCCATGATGCATGTGTGTGCTGTGTGCATGATGCATGTGTGTGCTGTGTGCATGATGCATGTGTGTCCTGTGTGCATGATGCATGTGTGTCCTGTGTGCATGATGTATGTGTGTCCTGTGTGCATGATGTATGTGTGTCCTGTGTGCATGATGTATGTGTGTCCTGTGTGTATGGTGTATGTGTCTGCTGTGTGCATGATGCATGTGTGTGATGTGTCCATGATACATGTGTGTGCTGTGTCCATGATGCATGTGTGTGATGTGTCCATGATACATGTGTGTGCTGTATGCATGATGCATGTGTGTGCTGTGTGCATGATGTATGTGTGTCCTGTGTGCATGATGTATGTGTGTCCTGTGTGCATGATGTATGTGTGTCCTGTGTGCATGATGTATGTGTGTCCTGTATGCATGATGTATGTGTGTGCTGTGTGCATGATGTATGTGTGTGCTGTGTGCATGATGTATGTGTGTCCTGTGTGCATGATGTATGTGTGTCCTGTGTGCATGATGTATGTGTGTCCTGTGTGCATGATACATGTGCTTGAAGGTATGCTGTGTGCATGATGCATGTGCGTCCAGGTGTGCTATGTACATGATGCATGTGTGTGCAAGTGTGCTCGCTCCATCCTGCCCCCCCCCATCCTGCTCCTCCGGCTCCATCCTTCCTCGCTCGCTCCATCCTGCCCTGCTCACTCCATCCTGCCCCCCGCCACCATCCTGCTCCTCCGGCTCTATCCTGCCCCGCTCACTCCATCCTGCCCCGCTCCCCACTATCCAACCCTACCCCCCCTGCCACCATCCTTCTCCGCCTCCATCCTGCCCGCTCCCTCCATCCTGCCCCCCCTCCGCCTCCATCCTGCCCCGCCCCCGGCTCCATCCTGCACACCTGCCATCCTGCCCCCCGACACAATCCCACCACTCCCCCCCCGGCACCATCGTCACATAGTGACAAAGCCACGGCGATTTCGGGGTCCGACACGATTTTGCCTACGGCAACTCTATAATTGCCGTAGGCATTTTCGTGTCGGACCCCGAAAACGCCGTGGCTTTGTCACTAAGTGACGTCACCACACGCGAGCAATGGCCGCGAAGCGGCCATTGCGAGTCGCTGGGCGAAAATAGGACCAGAGGCTCGGCCACAAACTTAGCGATTCACCACTGAGGTAGCGCGAGCAATGGCCGCGAGGCCATTGCGAGTCGCTACCTCAGCCGCCGCACCTGCCGCAAGTCCCCCTATACTTTCTATATGCTCTTAATACTGTTATTAATGCTCATAATACTGCTAATAATGCTATTAATACTGCTATTACTGCTAATAATAATGCTATTGCTAATATTATTGCTATTGATGATGCGATTATTTATTTAAAAATCTTTAAAAAAACAATAAACATATTCTAGACACCCGATGCATTTGCATCGAGCTCACAGCTAGTGACTAAATAAACATCATAAGTTTGTAAAATAATAAATAAAAAGAATTATGCTTTTGGCAGCATTTTCCATGACCCATTACTTTTTTTTATTTTTTGTGTTTTGAGCTGACGTTTATTGTAATGTTGTAGCAACCAAAAAACACATTAATTTTGACGTTTTTACTTTTTTTTCCATTATGCAGATTGCCGATCAAGTTAATTGATTTTGTATTTTGAAAAATCAGGCATTTCTGAACGCAGCGATACCAAATATGTGTTTGTTTGCTTTTTAAATAGTTTTATTTCCAATGGGGCAAAAGGGGGGTGATTTAGATGTTTGTTTTTTTTTATAATTTGCTTCATATTTTTAAATCTTTTTTTTTTTTACTTTTTCTATATTTTACTTGGCCCCTAAGGGTGCCTCAACACTGCAGTGTCTGATTGCTTCTGTTGTACAGATCCATGCTTTAGATTCCTCTACACAGCAGAAATTATCATCTTCTGTTAACTCCGCCACTTGGGCAGCAGTGAGTCATGAGTGTGACAGGGGTCACCAATGTTGGCAAGGAATAATGTGATCTTTGCTGCGGCATCTTAGATTACGGTGTCAGTGTTTCGCAGTACAATCTAAGGGGTTGACAGGAGCAGGCGGATCTCTGCTTCACCTGCACCTGTTAGTGACGCATCTCTGCTGATCAGATTTCTCAGTGCGGAGTCCATTATGCACATAGAAAGCATAAGAACTGAAATACTAGTCGACTAAAGTTTTGTTTAAAAACCCTTAAGACACGCCTAGGCCAGGTCGACGTTTCTCAACATTGACATAAAAAAATACTGTTAAGTTGTAGGAAACATATTCTTGAAAATTTTGCTGCAGCGGTTGGTAAAACTAATGCCTATAAAGATGGTCTCAGCTCTGAGAGAAGTTTGTGAGCCACATCGACCTCCTGCCCCCTCTCAGTAGTGACACCCAATGATCCAGCAATAACCCCTCACCCCCATCCAGATCTGTTCTTTTACATGGGGCCACTCAGAAAAGTTACTGTCTTCAGATCTCCTTTTTTATAGCGTTTTGCTAGACCTTGTGTTAATGCACAAAGCTTGAAGAATTTCGTAAGTCACACATCATGGGCCAGCAAGCCACAGATTGGGGACCCCTGTTCTATGGTAATACAATACTAAACATGCATTTGGTTACATTCTAAGCATTAGTATAAGGTGGTAATTTTACAAAACCATGCACTGTACCATTCACTCAAGTGGATAGTCCTGCATTGGGGCTAGTCATGGTCTCAGCACGGCACATTTTCTCATATCACTGCTTAGAACGTAATAAGGAGCATGCCTCGCAGAGGCTGGTTTCACACCAGTGCTTGGTACGGATCAGGATCAGTGCATATTCACCTGCATCCATCAACGCTTTGCCAAACGCATGCCAAGGCAGAGTTTTTTATCCTGATTCGTATCGTAATTAATCCAATGGACAGTCATGGTAGTGAAGAAGAGGGAGAGGAAAAGGAAGAGGGAGAGAGAGAGATGGCGCATCCATGTCTAGCCGCATCCATCTGGAGACGGATGTGCCACCATTGGAATCCATGTGGCGTTTTCACACAGTGCAGCGCATCGGGATGCCTGAGGATTTTTCAGGCATCCTGTTACGTTTGGCGGGGACATGAATACGACGCACAGGGACGAATGCCTCTACAAACTGATACCTACGCATGTCCCTGCACCCACATGTTAAATAAAAGGACACATGGCGGATCCGTATGCATGCACATTTGGATGGATACCAAGGCAACCCACAAAAACGCTGGTGGAAAACCAGCCTTCGCATTGCAGAATGCCCGTGGTTTAGCTAGCTTAAACACTGAAAGTTTCCTTGTGTTTCTTTTTCCCCTACATTATGTGGATATTGAATATTTGCTTTCCTCAAATAAAGACAATAATTAAATCAATTATTTTATTTATCGATCTTAATTTTTTGCAAAAATTCTAAACTATGAGATCATTATCTCTTACCTAGAATTCCAATCTCCAGCCCTTTAAGATGTGCTTCTATGTGCTCATATATTTCAATTTTGGTGAAGTCGGCTTCTATGATTATGACTTTTCTCCCTGTAGTTTGCTCTGTTGAAATGAAGCCATATGAATTGCATAAGACTATAATAATAATAAGAATAATTTTAATTTACATAGCGCCAACATATTCTGCAGCATTTTACAATTCAGAGGGTATAAGATACAATAATATATAACAGAATACAGTACAATTAGAGACAATACAAATATAACACAATACAAACTATAAGAGATGAAAAGTAAGTAAATACATCACTGAGCCCATGAGGAGTGAGGTCCCTTCTCGTAAGCATACAATCTATGAGGAAATAGGGGAGACACAAAAGGTAATAGTAACAAATGCTGTCATATATCGTTCAGCTATCAATATAATAAATAGGGGATTCACATAATGTTGAATGAACCGTTCACCAGCCAGGATCTGTACAAATACAGATAAAGTGCTATAAAATGCATGGGGGTGTAGAAAGATGATACAAGAGGCCAGATTTGGAGAAGGACAGAATGGGAATACTTACATAGATGAGGTGAGGAGGTAGGCTAGTGTAAAGAGATGTGTTTTTAATGCTCGCTTAAAGGTATAGGTATTTTGAATTAATTGAATTGTTCTTGGTAATCTGTTCCAGAGAATTGGTGCAGCTCGTGAGAAGTCCTGGAGATGGGAGTGGGAGGTTCGGATTGCAGATGATGTCAGTCTTAGGTCACTTGCGGAATGGAGGGCACGTGTAGGGCGATAGACAGAGATTAGGGAGAAGATGTAGGGCGGTGCAGAACTGTGGAGGCTTTGTGGGTCAGAGTGATAATTTTATATTGTATTCTTTAGCGGATGGGCAGCTAGTGCAATTACTGGCACAGGATAGAGGCATCGGTGAAGCACTTGGAGAGGAAAATAATCCTGGCTTCTGCATTCAGGATGGATTGGAGAGGAGAGAGTTTAGTAAGAGGGAGACCAATTAGTAGAGAATTGCAGTAATCCAGACGAGAATGAATAAGGGCAACAATTAGAGGTTTTGCAGAGTCAACAGTAAGAAAAGGTCAAATTCTAGAGATGTTTTTAAGGTGTAGATGACATGAGCAAGCGAGTGAGCGGATGTGGGGAGTAAAGGAGAGATCTGGGTCAAATATAATCCCAAGACAGCGGGTGTGCTGCGGAGGAGTAATGGTAAAACCACATACAGAAATGGCAATATTAGGTTTCAGAATTTTAGTACATGGAGGAAACATAAGAAGTTAAGTTTTTGACAGATTCAGTTTAAGGTACAGAGAAGACATGATGTTAGAGACAGCAGAGAGACAATCACTGGTATTTTGTAGTAACGTGGAGGTGATGTCAGGAGAAGAGGTGTATAACTGGGTGACATCAGCATAGAGATGGTACTGAAAACCAAATCTACTGAAGGTTTGTCCAATCGGAGCAGTGTATAAAGAGAAGAAAAGAGGACCTAAGACTGAACCCCGAGGAACTCCAACCGTAAGGGGAAGAGGAGAGGAAGAGGAGCTGGCGAAAGATACAGAGAAGGAGCGGTCAGAGAGGTAGGAGGAGAACCAGGAAAGAGCGGTGTCCTTAACCCCAATAGAGCAGAATATAGAGAGAAGGAGCGAGTGATCCACAGTATTGAATGCAGTGGAGAGATCTAGGAGGATCAGTAGGGAGTAGTGACCATTAGCTTTAGCTGTTAGATCATTAGAGACTTTGGTGAGTGCAGTTTCAGTAGAGTGTAAGGAGCGGAAGCCGGATTGTAGAGGGTCAAGAAGAAAATTGTCAGAGAAATAGCGAATCATACGGGAGTGGACCAAGTGTTCCAGAGGTTTAGAGATGAAAGGGAGATTAGAGACAGGTCGCTAGTTAGCAGCAGAGTTCTGATCGAGGGATGTTTTTTTTATATAATGGGTTAATACTGGCATGTTTGAAGGAGGAGGGGAAAGGACCAGATGAGAGGGAAAGATTAAATATTTTAGTCAGGTGAGATGTGACATCTGGGGAAAGGGATTGAAAGAGATGTGAGGGAATAGGGTCACTGCTGCAGGTAGTATGGCGAGAAGATGCAAGGAGTTGGGTGACTTCTTCCTCTGTGACCGGATCAAAGACCGAAAGTGAATTGGATGAAGTGCAGGAGGGATGAGAATAAATTATGTTTTGAGGCTGTGAGGAAGTTTCACGTCGTATGAGGTAAATTTTGTCTTTACAATAGTTGGCCAGATCGTCAGCTGTGAGGCTGGTGGTTGGGGCCTGTATTCCTGGACTGAGGAGGGAGTGGAAAGTGTCAAATAAACGTTTAGGATTGTTGGCTAGTGATGTGATAAGGGTGTTGAAGTAAGCTTGTTTGGAGAGGTGAAGGGCGGTGTTGCATGTTTTCAGCATAAACTTATAATGGATGAAATCTTCGGCAAGTTTGGATTTTCTCCACATGCGTTCTGCGCACCTGGAGCACCGCTGGAGAAACCGTGTTTGCAGTGTGTGCCAGAGTTGCCACTGTTGGTGTTGAGTTGTTTTAAGTGTAGGAGGTGCAGCTTCATCCAGGGCACTTTGCAGTGTTTCATTATAGAATTGTAGAGCAGAGTCTGGACAAGAGAGGAAGGAGATAGGGGCCAATGAAGACTGTAAATTCTTTATGAGATTCTAGATGTTAATGGCAAGTATATTCCTGTAAGTGTAGGAGTTGGGGATGTCCTTGATGGGTTGACAATTCTTGACTGAGAAGAAGATTGTGGTCAGAGAGCAGAAGAGGGAAATTAGTAAAATCATGCACTGAACAGAGCCAGGAGAAGATCAGGTCCAGAGTATTCCCATCTTCATGTGTGGCAGAGTTAGTAAGTTGAGAAAAGCCGAGAGAGGAGGTTAGGGATAGAAGATGAGAGGCAGATGTAGAGATGGGATTGTCAATTGGGACGTTGAAGTCCCCCATGATGAGAGTGGGAAGGTCACAGGATAGTAAGTGTGAAGCCACGTTGCAAAGTGATCAAGGAACTGACGTGGGGAATAGATGTATCAATATAAAAAGATTGCATGTAAAAGGGATAACCTTATATTCTAGCTAAAATAAATGCATACTTTTATATTTAGTATCATTTGTTATGTTTTAATGCACCAAGCTTATAGTTTTATAAATCATATGGCAGTCACTTAAAGGGGTTGTCCATGCCCATTATTTATTTATTTTTGCAAACAGTCGGCAATGGTTTGAAATAACAAAAAGAAGAATATTCACCCTAGTAATTCCCTGCTGCTTATCTGCTGACATCTCCCTGTGCTCTGATCATCCAGCTCTAGCAATGATGTATCAATTATAGAACATGTGAACCCTGCAACCAACCACTGGCTACAGCAGCAGCTTCAATGGCGCTGACAATTTATCAGGGCCGGTTTATAGTAAACATTTTTTTGCTCTAAATGCTAAAATATTGCACCATCAACACAGAAACAATTAAATTGCATTTACTCAACGTGATTTCAAATGAGCGCTGATTGAGCGTATTGACGTTGATTGTCATTTGTTTGACACTGCCATTACACAGTACATAGCAGGATGATATTATAAGTTTGTCTCTGCACAAATACATTTTTTTAACACAACCAATTGTGGAAATTAATATTATTCCAAGATCTACTGATTAAAATAAACTTTAAAATGAACACTGTAATTGGGAAAACGCCTCCAAGTATATGCATTATGATGAGCTATAGGATTACAAATTTCACCTATACTGTACTTGCCCAGGTGCCCTTTTCTGTCTGTGTCCGCCTGAATTTCACTAAAGGTTCTTCTACCTTTCTAACCTTGGAAACATTAATGATAATCTGGGTTGGCTAAAGTACAAAATTCTGTGACAGTCTGTAAAAATAGAACACTTTTTTGTCCGGTTCATAAAAAAATTTAAGACGTCACTCCTTGATTTTTTTGAAGCCGAAGAAAGTAATACAAATCAACTGCGATTATCATTTTACAGCTGCAGTGAATGCAGCTTATATCTTCAAATTACAATTGTGCACTGTAGACAATAAGAGATGCATGTCTACAGTGCACAATTCTGATCAGCTTATGAAAAAATCACAGATGGGCAATATTTGTTATGGACATATTGTATAACCATGATGAATCGTTATGATTATCATAACAATTTATCATGGTTATACAATATGTCCATAACAAATATTACCCATCTGTGATTTTTTCATAAGCTGACCAGTAAAAATAAAAAGTCAAGTTGACAACCCTGCTGATAATGCAGAGCTGGCTTCACCCGTGCAGTCTGTGGCTTGAAAAGGTTGAGGAGCCCTTTGGGGGAAAGGCACCGGTCAATTGCTAAGTCTGCTGCCCATTCCAACACCCATGGCAGCTCTACAAGTCACAACATAGGCAGAGATACATTGACTCATTGAATGTCGTATAATCTCTAAGTGGTTGTTACATTTTGCATAAAATATTATGCTAAATTCTATTATGTCCCAAGACTTGGGAATCATACACTGTTGTATTGACATTGCATTGTTTTCTCAATGTTGCTATGCAATAGGTTTGCATCTTTTAAAAGGTTGTTTCCCCTCTTTCCCTGTAGCTGCTCTGATGTCAGTAACCCCTCCCTTCTTCCCCATTTTATGTTGTTAGCCATCTTATTATCAGCATCTCTTTGCGGCTCTGTTAGAATAATCTTTTTTCACTACAGTAGAGTGCTGTAAGCCAACCTTTATAAATATTTGAGTATGTGACAACAAACAACCCTCGATGACGTGAGCATGTTCCAACTTCAGGTCAATGGGGTTCAATTCTACAACCGAGAACAACAAGATGGCACCTGCAAGGGAGGATAAGAAATACATAAGGGTTATGGATAAGGAATTCGCTCAGTATCATTTCAGCACCTGGGTACCTTTCTGGTCTCCAAGAACAAGATTGTCAAATATCTGGAGCATTGGAAAAGCATTTTATCGACTTCATGAAGAATATCTTCGACAGACATCGTGTGGAACCTGCACTACCACTGAAGAAAGAAGAACAATGCTGGTACCTTCCATTTTTTGGCATTTATCACCTAGCCAACCTAGCCAAATCAGAGTGGAGTTTGACTCCAGTGCTCAGTATAAAGGCATCTCTCTCAGTAACTTACTCGGCCTAACCTAAACAATAGCCTCATAGGGGTATTTATTCGCTTCAGACAAGAAACTATTGCAGTAATGGCCAATATCCATCAAATGTTTCATTGCTTTATTGTAAGGGAAGACAGTAAAAACTACACCAGGTTGCTATAGCACAAGGACAATGACATCTACAACAAGGTCATAGATCACTGGCTGAAGGTACATGTCTTCAAGCAACAGCTCTTCATCAGCTTTGGCGATCTATGGACTGAGACAAACAACCCAGGAAGGTGAGAGAGAGTACAGATCTGATGCTTGTCAATTAGTAGATAACTTCTACATAGACAATGGGCTCAAGTGTTTGCCCACAAGTGAAAAGGCAATTAAACCGCTCTCTGGGATATAGCAAATGCTGTCTGCATCAAATCTCAGACTTCACATAATCATCTCCAAAAGTCAAGAGCTAATGAAAGAATTTTCATTTGAGGATTATGCCACGAATTTAAAGGAACTCAATCTTTTTTCTGAAGTTCCTCCCATGCAATGCAGCCATGGTTTACTATAGAGTATTTAACAGGACACATTCATATACTAAGTGTCCCCCTGCAACAAACCCTTCACCAAACAAGGAGTCTTATGTGTCATAAACAGCATCCATAATCCTCTTGGACCATTACAATTCAAGGTAAGATACTGCTGAAGGTTGAAGGGGAGGCTTCATCACTTTGGACACTTCTGAAGCTGGTCATCTGTCATACAGGACATTACTCATCTAATGTTTATTGCTCAGCGCTTCATTGACGAAGGCATCATATGAACTAGGGTGGTACTAATGGACGGAGATCACGGCGGGAAACATACTTCCACATACCGCCAGTTGTGAATGTACGTGGAACATTTCCCATTTGGATTGAAGTTTGAACACTGTCCATTGGATTGTTGGGTTGGTGGAAGAGTTTAAACGTTGTGGCTTCCCAAATCTGAAGATGGGTTTTCTTTTAGACTTGGATTTTTTCTACTCTTGTGAACTACAAGCCACCAGCCACAAGTTTCAACTTCAGAACTGTTTGCAGTTTTATTGTTGCATGTTTGAGTGTTTCTTTTTTATGTCTTTCAGGTCCCTAAAAGACTTTATAGGTTACACGGATATCATGAAATCTAAAAATTGTCATGTCCCACAACTTGGGAATCATACAGAGTTGTGTTGCCTTTACCTTGTTTTCTCTGTGTTGCTATGCAATAGATTTGCATTTTTAGAAGGTTGTTTTCCCTCTCTCCCTGTAGCTGCTCTGATGTAAGTTACCCCTCCTTCTCCATTTATGCTGTCAGCCATCTTATTAGCAGCATCTCCTTGCAGGTCAGTTAGAATCATCTTTTTTACCTATTGTACCATGCATAAATTCAAGAATTCAGTTGAAAATAGACCACCTCTTCAGCAATCTTCATACATGCCTTCTGTATTCGAGTTCAAGCTATCTGACAACACTACTACATGTGAGCAAACGGTCTATACAAACAACAATAGAAATGATAGCTCAAGCACCTTATACAAGTAGTGTACTTGTGGAGACAGCATACTATTGATTTGATCACTAACACTTAATGTAAGGTAATGTAATGTGAAACCCTGTTTTAACATATCAGTGTTCATGTTTAGAGATGAGAGACCTTTCTCAGAACATATTCGCCATTTTAAAATTTGGTACGGACACTGACGATTCGGTTCGCAACTGGAAAACCGAGCAATCTACTAAAGAATTGTCAAACGCGGCTTTGTTCAAGAAAAAAGTTTAAAATTTAAAATGAATCTAAAACTTTCCCCAATTGTATGAGGCCAAAATGTTCGCAGGAGGGCTGCTCTCTTGAAATAACACCCAATCATATGGTAGGAGTGTTTCTAGCCATCGGTTCTAACTAGTAATAAGCGAGTGGCACAATATTCACACTCGCTATTCTCGTTACGAGTACATTTTAAAACTTGCATATTCGTCCAAATAGCGAGTACATTGTAAGTCCATGAGTGATTTGCTCCGCCCACACACATCCGGCTATAAAACAAGTATTTCCGGGACAGGGCAGGAGGTTGGGCTTTTTCACATTTGAACTGCATGAAACAGCTTGCAGTGCACCCCAGAGAGACCCTAACATTCAATCTGCCCTCACTGAGGTGGCAGTTCATTTTATGTAGTGAAGGGAGCTGTCAACTTGTGTCAGATCGATAATGATTGACACATTATTCACGAGCACCAGCAATACTCGCCAAGTAACGAGTATCGCGAATACTCTACTATTCATGCAAAAAGCGAATAGTAATGATTACACTCACTCATCACTAATTGTAATGTTTTCTTTTTTTGGAGCTTTAAAATATTTTTTTTAAGCTTCCAGGAGTTTGCACGTGTCTTTAACATGCAGGGTGTGAATTTTGGAAACCATGCCATATGTGGTAGCAGCTTTGAAGTCCAGGAACCTTACAATGTCCTTTATACATCGGTTTAAGAGATATTAATATTTTTTTGAGGGGAGAATATTTTTTTATCTTTTTACTTTATTATTATTATTATTTTAAGTACTATACATTTTTTCTTGGAGAGCTAACATTTATTATTGCATAGGGTCAGCAGCGTGCGAGGACATCTCTTCTACGCTTATATGATAGCAATTCATATTAGAAATAGCATATGGCCATTATATGCTTTACATACATGGTCTTAATGATCTGTGCACACTCATGAAACACCATAATATGGATATTGCGTCTTGAAAATGTGCAATCACTTTATTTAATTTCATTCCATACATTTAGAATACAGATTTTTGCCATGTGTACAAGTGTGTTATCATTAATATTGAACTTGTCCGTGCATTGCTGCCCACTTATTCAACATTCCAGATGAATTGTGTCACGTGTTGACTGCTCCTCAGTCCATATGAATTGGTCTACTGCTGTTTAAACCAGAGCTTTTTTTCCTTTGGCTCAATCAGGGTTATCAGGGTAATCAGGGTTGATATTGAAGCTGCAGTTGCTGAATATGTGGTGGGCGGCTCTGTAGGTGAAGGTATGGGTTTATCAGTTGATCACGCCCCTGACCTTTAAATAGCCTACCCTTCCTCCAGAGGGCATCACTGATAGAGTTTCTTTGCCTGTGACCAAGCAAGCTAAATTTGGCTTTTGCCTGCTGAAGCTTTGAGCTTTGCACTAAAACCATGGAAGTTGCTGTTTTCCCTTGTCCTTGGTGGGAGGTGAAAGGGAATACTACAGGGTAGGGAGTTAAGGGAAAGTGTGGTGGCCAGAACCTTCTTGCCATCTGGGGTACCTTTGGGAACAGGGCTATTTAGGGACCCCAAGTCCAGGGGTAGACCAGCTGCCCAGTTGCTCGTGCCCATTATACCATCCTGCTTCCTTTTCCTCATCCACTACACGCGTGACAAATTGTTTGCGAGCTGAATAAACTATTTTCTTTTTCTTATTTCTCCAAATATGTCAGGCTTCAATAATTACTCCACCCAACCACAAGCTCATGTATTACCTGTGGCATGGGGAATGGGATTTGTAAGTCAGGTGCCTTCTGCAGCCCACCCCATGGAGGGCTTAATGAGGAACTAGGCAACAAGATTGTGCAAACAATAATATCCTGTAAGCGATTGTGTCCTGGCACTTGAAGAGGCAGGCCCTTAGGCAAAGCAAAGAGGCGTCATCTTGGAGTCCAGCGCCATCTTGGCAGTGCAGTACAATGCAGCTCCACTGTGCTATCAGTTGCATGCAGTACACAGTTTGGCTACGTAATAATGATGGGTCAATAGTAAGACATGCCTGCTCTGAACATGCCTGCTTTGCAGGATGTCATCTTCCTCACCAGGGGCAGAAGATGCTTCAGCATCAGAATTGGAGCAGCTCTCAAAGAACACATATATCATCTGGAGCTCCATTACGCTACCCGTATTGGGCCTCATATGCAGCAAGGTGAGGATCCAGCACTGGGCTTGGATGCCAGAAGAGGTCTTGAGAAGCTCACAGTCAGGAGATGAGCCATTCCACATGGCAGTCGGGAGTAGCAGATGTCACACTCAGTAGGATCTTGCAGCATGCCTGGCATTATTACACCTGCAGCTGTTGCCACAGCCGCTGCATCAGAAAATCAAGGAGCATGAGATCATATGAGGATGAGGAAGAGGAGGAGGTAGAAGAGGTGGAAGGCCCGGTTTTCCAGCTTTGAGTAGCACTCTCACCAGGGGCCTTTGACTGGGAGAATGCCATGTGGGGACATCTACCCCCTCCAAGCAACTATCCAATACGGCATGAACCACCCGGCTTGTCTCCTTTCCTAAGGAGATTCAGCTCATGGATAACATCCCTGGAGAGTGGTTGCATGGACCTAAAGCCAATGACTTTGATGACCAATGTATCTGAAGCGCGGCATTCATCTAGCAGAGGGGGTTTGGCTTCATTGCCGAAGAAGGTACTGGTCATTAATGGTTCATCAACCAGCCCACCCTGCGGCATGACCATCTTTTCAAAAGATTCTGCACACTCTATGTTGGGGAGGAGGTCACCTTCATGAAGGTGAAGGGCAGCAAGCTGTGGTTCATAGTTGGCATAATTCGGGTTGCCATCGACGATGATTTTGAAAACTGACAGAAGGAAGCTGACCAGGAGAGAATGTTACATTGGATGGAGACCACACCTCTCTCAGCTAGCTAGCCAGTTGAACCCAAACCCACAGGAGCCATCAATCCTGAAGGGCCTGTTGGTGTTGCCCAAGTTGCTCCCGTCTCTCCCAGAGGGGGTGGTCATCCCCTAATTCCTCCATCCTCTTCTTCAGCAGTGGTCATTATGGGGTGTTCTGGGGGGCAGGTGGTGGTGGAGAATGCCCCTGGAGGAGTAGCCCCTGCGATCCCAGAAGACCATCTGGCAGCAGTGTACCATGAGGAACGGTGACCTGTATCATGGACAGCGATGAGACAGCTGCAAGAGAGTTTTTAATCCAATGAAAGTAGACTTCCCTAAAACAAACATGTTGTTGACCCGTCCTTTACTTTGCATTTTGTCCAGAGAAGGACCTTTTTCAGTTATTTTTGAGTTCTTAGAAGAGCGAGGCCTGGTTTTTTGCTCATTTTATTTTTTTCCCTTTGCGAGTTTAGTGCCTGTTGCTCTTCCCCATGCTGGATTAGCGGGACTGCAGCCTTTGGGCTACACCTCAAGACCCTTAATGGACTCCGTTATTAATAGACTTTGCACTATTGTAATGGAGTCTGCTAATCACTATGAAACTTTCCTTATATATACTGTGCATATTAATATATGCATTTTTGAGACTTATTATAGTCTGTGCTAACTGCCTATGTTAAAATTATAACTGTTTGAGTCTGATAAATGTTACTAATGACACAGTGAATCATCATGGTCGTTTTCAATAGTTGCTACACTTATGTTTTATTACTTAACTCCTTGTGTGCCGGACTGTTTTTGCAAAGAGGTGCTTTCATACTGCCCTACAGAGACTGGCAAACAAGTTGCAGGTATCTGGCCTGATGGTCTGAGGTATGGAAATGCAAGACACTACACACTCTCCTGTAGAACAGAGTTGGCCAAGTACAGTCCTCAAGGGCCACAAACAGTGCATGATTTCAGGATTTACTGAGCATTGTACAAGGTGCTGGAATTATCACCTCTGCAGGTGATCAGATTAGCACCTTTGCAGTGCTAAAGTAGTCCTGAAAACTAGCACTGTTTTCAAACCTTGAGGACTGTAGTTGGCCACCTCGGCCCTAGAAGTCTCAGTGGAGGTAGCTAAGGGCAAGAGGAATCCTCAAGCCCTTTCACCATAGTTGCGGATCTCCCTGGGCTCTCTTAGGCCCTGTGCCCTAGGTGCATTGTTTGATGCTTTTTTTAACATACATTTTGGGAATCTGTATCAAAATCTGCATGTCTATCCTGAGGCCAGAAACGTCTATGAGAGGTCAAAAGTGCTGTGCCCACATTGCTTATTTTTTTGCTTGCACATGTGGATCACATTTCTTTTTTCTGCCTCAAAATCTGTACCAAATCTGCAAGGAAAAAAAACACATGTTGGCACAACATTTCTGAAACTTATAGACTTTTCTACCTTCAGGGTATGTGACGCCAATGTGTCTGGCTGCCACAAGATAGTATTGCAGGAAAACATCTATGTGTTTCTATGTCTCAGGAGAATTGTGGTACCTCTGCTTCATGTCTGAAGCGAACACATACTGCCTGATCCCTATCAGTAGACTGTGCATTTAAGGCTGGGATTAAGCTTGTATCACAGGGCTCTGGTCAGGGTGAGGAGTTAGTGTGGCGCCCCACTATGTAGGTGCCACAAAAAGGGTACTGCACCCAGAAAAGCGGTGTAGTACTCCACTGCAGTTGGGACAATGGTCACAAGATGGAGCACTAGAGCTGACACCCACACACTAGGACAGTAGGTGTGAGGGAACCCTTGGAGGATATATAGTGGCCTTTAGGGGGAACTAGCGAGTCGGAGTCAGGAGGAGTCTAGATCAGACAGTGAGTGAGAGGAGTTGGAGCGAGTCGGAGAGAGCCAGGCAGCCTGCCTGAAGGAGACAGAAGGGCCATCTTGGCTGAGAGGTCCAGGAGGAAAAGATCCCAAACCAAAGAAAGAAAGAGAGGAAAAACTCAGAAGCAGAGTTCACTCTAGAAAGGGGAATTGAGTAACAGTAGAGTTTGCCCCGAAAGGAAGGAAACCAGGTACTGGAGCACCTGTGAGTTCTCTAAGTCTCACAGAAAATCCGTACAACAGGGATATTGCAAATACGGCCCTGACTCCCACAGATCCCACGAGAGGGATGCCAGGACTAGCAAGGAGCTGCAGTCTAGACAGAAGGTAGCAGGAGGCCAGATTATCTACAGGAGATCAGGCTTCAAACACTGGAAACAGAAAAGAAGGAAAGGAAAGGAACATGAAGGAGGATTCCATCTCAAGCCAGAAATTCCAATTGCAGCATGTAGCATTCGCCAGTATACCATCTAACGAACTGTTGAACTGTAAGGCTGAAAGAAAGAGTTCAAGTAAAGTTACCCAGTGAAGTGAAGCTTTGACTCTGCTGCATCCTTTCCATTACAAACTGTTTGCTTTACAGCATAACTGCCCCGGTGGTCCAGTCCCGCCTGCGGGGACTATTCCATCCAAGCCACCATACCACCGACCATCGGAAGACTGTGGAGGCGCTGGTGAACATCACCATACTCAGCCGGTGGCGTCACGAAGACATCTTATAAATAATCCCCTGTAAGTATTCCCCCATTTCAGTTGACCCCCAGGGCCACGGCTTCGGGATGGCCACCCGTGACTTCCCGGACTGAGAGAGAGCCCGAGAGCCGAGTACCCGAGCCCTGGGTGCGTGTCAACTTCTGGCGTCACGAACAGGATCTCATGCCTGGTGCCACCGGGTACTGTGTGCTTTGAATTGGACTTAAAACTGACTTTTATTGACTTTTCTGACTTTGCCCGGTGCCAGGATGGATTCCCGCCATTGCCGCGTGGGGACCCAAGATGGTGCCGACGCCATGGAGTAAACAACATGTGCAGGTCCGGGGGAGTGCCTCAGCCCCTAGAAGAAGGAGGGCCTAGCCAGAGGCACGAAAAAGTGGGGCCGCCCCGATTGCCATCAATCAATCAGGGGGGCAGCCCACAGGAAGTTCCAGGGGAATGCCCGCCCATCGCTGTACAAACCGGAAGAGAAGGACAGACGCCATCAGTCTTCTTCGTACCCAGCAGCATGGCAGCACCCTGATGGAGAGACGTCGTCTGCGAACTGGAGGAGCAGACCGGTGCTGAGCGAGGCGATCCAGCGGCTGTGTCCCTACTCACACTGGAGGGGGATGCAGACTACTGGCGGGAAGCTTTCACCTGGCTCCGGCAAGAGATGGAGCAGACGATAGCATGGGTGTGCCAGAGATGAAGTGCCGAGAGGACGTACGAGTTGTCGGCAAGAAGGACAGCCCGCGAGGTGCAGGAAGCAGAAGTCACCATCAGAGCCGTAGAGAAGTACAAGGCCTCCCTTCCGCCACCAGCAAAGACCTGGGACATGGGGACGCAGACGGAGCCCCCAGCACCACCACAATCCCAAGCCAGCAGCAGTCCCCGACTGGAGACTGCATTTGTATCTGCACCAGATACCTGTAAGTATTCCCCCATTTTAGTTGACCCCCAGGGCCTCGGCTTCGGGATGGCCACCCTTGACTTCCCGGACTCAGAGAGAGAGAGAGCCCGAGAGCCGAGTACCCGAGCCCTGGGTGCGCGTCATTAGGCTGAAGGCACACTGTGCGAGGGACTCGCACGAGTGCAATGCGAGGGAAACTCGCATTGCACTCGGACCAGTGTTGCCCTATCAGGCAGGGCACACTGGTGCGAGTCCCATGCACTGACCTCGCATTGCGAGTCCGATGCGTGTTCAGTCGCAGCATGCTGCGACAGGATGCGTTTTTCACGTGCAAGAGTCCAATGTAAGGGTACAGGCACACTGTCGTGCATCAAACACGGAGCGTGATTGATGCACGACAGTGATGCGAGTGCAGTGCTAGTTTGGTGCGAGTGCAGTGCTAGTTTGGTGCGAGTGTAGTGCGAGTGTGGTGCGAGTGTGGTGCGTGTGGTGAGTGTGCCTGGCTGTATGCAAGTGTATGTGGTGCGAGGTGTGAGTGCGTGTGTGTTGTTTTTTTTCTCTGCTGTCCATGGTCTTGATGGACCACGGAACAGCATTAGTGCTGCTCGCCTGTATAATTCCTGCTATCCCCATACAGTTACAATAATGTTTCATTGCTGTGACAGCAGCAGTGAAGCAGTATTGTATGTATAATTTATTATTTTTTGCAAAGTTACACTTATCAGCTTGATTTGACATGTTTTTACCATGTCGGCTGTTCAGGACTTCATTCTGCACTGTGCTACCGAGGGGGTTTTAACCCGGTGAATAAGGGGTTAATCAGACGCTGGTGTCATGACACCATCTGTCCAGGGGCTGTCCTTCCCCCTGGATACATGGTGACATGACATCATGTGTCTGAATTGGTTAATTATTCTGTAAACCAGGTTCAAGTGTATGTCTGGTGTGCATGTACCATGTGTTTGTTGGTTGCTGTTCATGTCCTGTGTAGCTGACACATGACGTTAGTAATGGATGGCTACGTAATGCTAAATCAAGCTGCTGGTTCCTCATTATTACTGTTTTCAATTATGTGTGCATTTTTTTTTTTGTTTTTTTTACTGAATTCATTATTGTTGCTGTCATCCTGCCTGCGTCACCTGTTTTTTTGTGTTGCTTGCATTATTTTGCAATGAGTCATAGTTAGTTTTTAACACCACACAGCACATTATGCTTGTTTTTGGGTATTTTGAGTTTTCTACCAGGATGTGCCTCAACTGTGCTTACATTGTATACATGTTGCCGCGGCATTTTGTATGTGCTCACTGGTAAGCATGTGTGGTTTTTCATGTGTGGTTTCAGTGATGTCAAACATACAGTAATGCAGGACACTGGTTTGTTTGCGGGCTGTATTGTATGTGATGGTGAAACAATATTTTTGTATTTACAGTGACACAACTGACAAAGAAATGGAGGAGCTGTAGGGACCAGTATAGGCAGGAGAGGCAGGATCACCAGAAAAATGCTGGTCGCCCCAGTAACAAAAGGCCATACCTTTATTATGACCGCCTGAATTTCCTTGCCCCAATCATAGATGGCTGTCCGTAAGTATTCTCAAAATGCCCAATGTACTTAATGCTGTTGTTTGGTACTGTGTGCTTTAGTTTGTGATGTCCTGATTTTTGATTTCAGCACTGACTCAAACCTCACTGAGGGTGAGGGGGCCACCGATTCGGAGCCAGTGGTGGAACAAGTGGCTGATGAGGAGGGTGCAGGTTCGGCCCAGGAAGACCCTCCAGCAAGAGCATCGACGTCTGGAGCTTTGGGTGCGGCTGCTGCACCAGCAGCAGAGGAAGGTGCAAGTTCGCCAGTCTCACCAGAGGCTCGCCAACAGTCGACAGCTGATCCTCAACCACGATGCATCAGCCCTGATGTCCATGTCCCCTTAAGTATTGCCCAAAGGGCACGACGTAGGAGGGAACTCCCCAGCACAAGTGCACGGCGCGAGATAGAGTCTGTAGTACTCCAGTACCTAGCTCGGACCGTCAATGATGATTGGGAGGAGGCATTCACGCACAGTATGGCTCAATATATGAGGGAGATTCCATGACCCATACGCTTACGCTGCCATAATTGCATCAATATCTTGATCGATGCATGCATGGCGCCAAACAATCCAGTGCCCGTGTTTAATTTTTTGCAGACATGGCGGCAATCAGCAGCCAATCAGCTGCAGACACCAAGCAGTGATGTGGGAAACACTGCCCCTCTCCCATAGCCTCCACCACCACATGCCCTGGGTCCAGCACCAGCCTCCCACTATCACACCCAGGCTGATGCTATTCACCCCAGCACAGGTATGACGAACATAGTTCGTCAGAGTACCCAACAGCATGGGTTACAGCATAACACAAGGCCTGAAGGGCAACAAGTAGCTCAGTACATATATCAACAAAGTCAACATCATATGGGTGGTAACATTCAACAAGTTGGCCTAAATGTGTCCCAGACTCCATTGCAGCCACTATTCCCCCTTGGGACCCTCCAGGGTCATTCCGTTGCCCATCACTAACACAGGCAACCAACAGGAGCATGTTGCCAACACACCAATATGGCCAATCACACCATGGAGGATCGGTTCTTGCCTCTCAGCCCAATGAAAGGAGAGAACATAGTTTCCCAGAGTTCCCAGACCAGACAGGTCAAAATCCCAACAGATTCACAAATCTGTGATGTTTCACTGAGGAGGTTATTTTTCCCATGGTCAATGTTAGTTTAGAGTTATTGACCATTGATATGTTGCCCTGAAACTGTTGGCTACAACTGTCACATCGCCATTGGACTCGGTGGCTGGTGTTCCTGCCTCGGCCGCTGGGAGGCGCCGGATTCCTTCGGCTGATGGTGCCGGTGATAGGAGGGCCTTGTCCTCATATGGACCTGCTCCTTCGACGTCTGCTTCTGTTGCTGAACGCCGCCGTGTTTCTCCTTTGGGTGATGTTGGATGCAGAGGAGCGGGCCCTGTAGAGGTGTCTGATAGGCGCAGCCTTCCTTCTTCTGTCAGAAGTGGGGTGGTTGGTGCCAGTCGTGCATCACCATCTGGCCTGGTTCTAGGGGCGATCCGGATGAGATCATCAGGCTGTGAGCTCCAGCCTATGGGAGGTAACCGTGCCCTTCAAATACATTGGAGCCTGTCTTGCAGGCTGGCAGATATAGTCTTGGTTCCCCAGTGATATAGTGTGTGTTTAGTTTTGACTCTGACCTTTGCCTGGATTTTCGACTCTGCTACAGACTGACGATTTTGTACCTTAGCTGCCCTCTCGGTTTTGATTTGGACTCCTGACTACATTTTTCGGGTCCTGATTTTTTCTTTCCTGGCGACCTTCCTGCTCTGCTACTCATAATGGGCAGCTACCCCCTGGGCTCTGCTTTAATTCCAGATCCCTGTATAGGGGTTAAGAGTCTCGGGGTTTCTCGGGGTGCTGCCTTACCAGCAGCTCAGCCTCATAGTGGATGGTCATCACAACAACATGTGCACCACACATATGATCCTAATATGTGTTTTGTTTTGTAAATTGAGTTAGTAACATTGATCTGGTTATTGTACAGCGCAAAGGTATGTGCATGAATCTACCTGATCCTTTGTGACATTTTGTTTGAAAACATCCCTGTTTTTTTTTTGTTGAGACCTAAAAAATGTTTGTGACTAATGTGTGCCAAATTAAGTACGGTAAATTTAAGTATTTAAGTAAACACGTTAGAACTCTGCTACGTATTGGTTGCAGTCTTTCTATTGCGTGTACTTCAGAAACAAACACAAAAAAACATATATTGCACCAACGTACACCAGCAATTGGGTGCCCATTAGTGTCCCTTGAGGAGGGTGGCCTGCTGACATAACTATTCCCTGAGGAATCTGTACACATATCAGCAAAGGCCACACGTGTGGGGTTCAGGTTTTGAGGCATGACCACCGCCTTAATACTTGTGTTCCATTTTCCATACTTAACTGATTCTGAATCATCAGGATCATGCATTTAACTTGAAGGATCCCAAAGGTGCAATCATCAACACGCCTTGCACATGTCAGTGGGTAATTGAACAAGCGCCTATTGTCAATCAAACTGCAGGGAGTAAAAGGACCCATCATATGTGCATTACGTTGGTAAGCCTGGTCCAGAACCACAAAACAATTAATATGCTCAGAATTGTTTGCTGAAAGTGGTCAGGGTGGGGCCACATTGTGTTGGTTGATACGCATCACACGACCCATTGTGCATGATTGGTAGACTGCTGATTGCCCTCAAATAACATACGCCCCTATATGAAACCTAAGAAAGTGGGACATGTGGTAGGCCACAGCCAAAAGGACAACAGTCAAGAACTTTGTGTACTTAAAGTTCACCAACGCCAAGAGTGTGGTGGCTGACGTACACAAATGTGTTTGCCATGTTTGACACCCAGACATTATTTAAAATGTGTGCTGGACATGACACCATGTGCAACCTTGAGCCAAAGGCCTTCAGTGGCTTCTGCCATGAGGGTCTCATGATGGTGGTCCCACATGGCCACACAAATCACAATCACAATTGTGCAAATGGTGGACCTAGCGAGTATTTTCTCAAAATGGTGGGCAGCATATAAAACACCAGCTGACCCAACTAGGCCTACAAACATATGGCCAATACACTGTGCTGCCACAAATGTCAGCTATGCAGCCTCCAGATAGCAGGCATCAGGGCACCAGTCAAATGTGAGCCCACTACACATGGCCTTCCTGGCTACACTCAGTTATAGTTGTAATGAGTTTCCCTTTATTGCACATGACAGTAAGCTTTCTGTTAATTTGATTTGTTGGTAAATGTTATTTCCATTTTAGCGTTGCATGTGTACACACAGACATATGATCTTAAAGGGAACCTGACCTCTAAAAATGAGCCCTCAGGCCCTGCACCATGGTAATCCATTTCTATCCATCCCTTTCTGTCCATAAAGCGCTACTGTAAAGTTTATAAAAGTTCTTTTTTTACCTGTGGATCTGCAGCTTGCTATTATATGTGAAGCAGCAAAAGGCGATCTTATGTGCTTCTCCCCGCCGCAGGCGTGTTAATTATGCACGCCCAGATGGGCGTGCTACACAGCAGAGACTGTGCTTGTGCTGCAAGGGGGCAGTAAAGGCGATATGACGCAATTTTCATCATATCGCCTTTACCTTCCCCTTGCAGCGCAAGCACAGTCTCTGCTCTATAGCACGCCCATATGGGCATGCATAATTAACACACCGGTGGCGGGGAGAAGCACAAAAGACCGCCTTTTGCGGCTTCACATATAATGAGAAGCTGCAGATCCACAGGTAAAAAAAGAACTTTTATAAACTTTACAATAGCGCTTTATGGACACAAAGGGATGGATAGAAATGGATTACCATGGTGCAGGGACAGGTTAAATGAGCCTGGGGGCTCATTTTTAGAGGTCAGGTTCCCTTTAAAATGTTGTACAAACCACATGTTCTGATGCTCAGAAACCAAAAATTTATTAACAGCATTCCTGTATGCTTTCACATTAGTGATGTCATTTCTTAACAAATTAAATGAAAATTAATACACCATAACATTGGCCAAAAAGGTACTCAAGAAAAATTAAAGATCACCCTGCCCTGGTATGGCACCCTCCTCCGAGAGGAAATATTGCACTATGCATTTCTTACACGCATGCCGGACAATGTTTCAATGCGAGTAGGCCTGGAGGTGGCAACTCTGGGGACACCAGTGGCAATTGGGCTGGGTTGATCAGACAAATCTGTAAATTCACGGTTTCAGCAGAGGTTGTGGAGCAGTACCACAGCCTTAATCACATGGCATACGTTCTCTCGACTCAATTGCATGACAGTCATGAGAACATGACATTTTGGCACAGAGTATGCCGAAGGCACACTCCACAACCCACCTTGCCTGTGTGAGCTGGAAATTAAACACACAATGCTCATCCGTCAAGTTGCACTCAGAAAAAGGACGCATTAAATAGGGTCCTAGTTTGTACGCTTTATTCACCACTAGGACAAAGGGTATTGGCTGCAATATGGGTCCACCTAAAGGTCTGGGTCCAGGGACATGGAGAGCATTATTCCGTAACCTCTGGTCAATGGTGGAGGCATTAAGGATTTGTGAGTCACCAACACTACCATATGACCCAATGTCCACCATAATGAACCAGTAGGTATGATCTGCCACTGCCTATAACACAATTGAGAAATATTTTTTAAAATGAAAAAACTGAGAGCCAGAGTTTAGCGGTTTCCGTAACCTGACGTGCTTCCCATCTATGGCTCCCAGGCAGTTAGGGAACTGGCACTTCATGAGAAATCCCCAAGCAATTGCCAACCACAGCTCTTCTGTTGGCTGAGGCATCAGGGTGGCAATGCAGATTGTCCGCACTATGGACCCGATGGTCGACCTGCCCAGAAGGAACTCGAGGTGGAGGGCAGCAAAAGACAATCCTGTAGACAGGAACCTACAAAACACATCAGATGGCAAAATTAGGGGAGCAACACAGACTTGTGAATCTGAGTAGGTAAAGGCCCCAAAACAGTAGTACAGTCCAGAATAGCAAGCTCCGCAACATAGTTTGGGTGACATTTAACACTGAACTACACATACTAAGTATTCCCACATTAATTCAAATCTCATAGGGAAATACGGACATCACACACACCTCAGAGTCAAAAGAAGATGTTCCTCCGGCGTAATGCTGGCTCAGAAGATGGTATCTTGCCGTGTAATCAGGTGTCTCAACTCTTCCAACAAGAAATCAAAGGTTGCCAGGGACATCCAACAGTATGCATAAAATTTGTCTGGATTTTCACGAAATTTCTTATACAGCCGTGCAAAATGCCCTTTCCTGGGCGGTTGACGGTTTACAGGGTGCACCCAAAAGCGGTGGCGCACACGACAGGACACGACCGGATGAGCCTCCCCAAATCGGCTATAAAGGACCCAATGTAGCAAGATTCACTCAGTGGGATTCAAACACAGCCTGTAGGACATGTTGCCCAAACAAACAGAACACCAAAGAATGAGTGTGTTTGATATGGGCTCACACACATTGGTATTTGTGTCCTTACTGACTTGGTTAGTAATATCGGCTAGCTGATTGATACCTCGACATTACTAGCCTCTGGCCTTGCTGCCATTAACCAGCTGGCATAAACTCCAAATATCATTACCATGTTTGCCAATGCAGCTGGGCAGCGAGAGAACTGGGGCTGAGCGCCAGGAGTAGTGCATCTAATAGGGGCGTCACTCCTGGGGCGGCTGTGGCCTGCTAATTTTTTTCAAGATTTTAAAATCTTTTAAGGTTTTAAAGATTAATCAACATGTCAGATGTTTAAGTGGGTGGATGGATGGATAGATACATAGAGGATGTAAAGTAGAGATAGATTTATAGTTAGATGAAAAATAGATTTCCAGATAGATAGATAGATAGATGTCAAACGTGCTTGAGAAAAGTCTTTTTTGACTGAAACGTCGCATCACGTGGCCTAATAAAGGGTCCAACACATCTTTATGCCTGGAGTGCTGCCTGTTTTTCTTGATAACTATTACCACACAGTGGAGCACTGCGTACAGGACTATTGCACCTACTTGTAGTTATTACTGTGCTGATTCTAACTTTCAGCTTTTTAGATGTCAAACAGCTATATAATGTCCCACCCCTATACATTGCACTCTTTAGTGCCTTTCATGCTGAACTAAAACCAATCACAGATTCCAGCAGAGATGGTGGGGGGGGTAAGTTTGTCTTTAACCAATCAGGGGAGGGGGCAGCAGTGAATGTGTCTGAGGTTCATGAGGGGACATGGAAGCATGATGACAGTGGCACTGAAGCTTGCTAAGTAGTAGTGTAGGACAATAACGTCTGTGCCAAAACAGCGGTGCTCCACCGCAAAACAGTTGGAGCTGTGTTTGGCAGCTTTTGGGCCCCTTTGAAGGTGATTTCTAGGCCCTTGATTTTGCCTCCCATTGATTTAAATGGAGTTGGGAAGTTTGCTGAACTGTTCGCTGATCTGTTCGGAGAACATATGCCTATTCGGCGAACTGAATCGAACCCGTACTTGAAGATGTTCACTCATCTCTATTCATGTTCACAATAGTCGCATATAAATAAACAAAGGTTTAATCACTATGATACTGTGTTGCCATTTGTCCACTGGTCAGACCTTAACCATTAAAATGACCTGTACATTCAGCAGTAAACTTTCCCAAACTCTTCTCCTCTGCACCTGAGTACTGGCAGTAGAGGTCACCTAGATAACACATCGTCTTGTGCAGAGGGCTGCTTTAGTTGAGTTAAAAGATTACAGCTGTAATCCCATTTACTATATGATGTTACATAATTTAGAATACAGTGTGGTGTTTATATAGTATATGTAGGGATTAGAAAAGCAAATCAACAATTATCTATGGATGATCAGATTAGGAATCTGTAAAATGACCATTAAAATGACACCCTGTTATCTCATTTACATTGCCATTATTAGGCAATCACATCCAGGAGTAGTCAGCACTATGTACATGAAGTAATACAGCCATATAGATGGCGTAAGAGGGGTGATCCAATTGACAGATTCCCGTTAACTAATTTACCTTATTGCAGTTGTTATGATATTTAGGCTGTGTTCATATCCACTTTTCCATTGATTTTATTCTGCTCCATCTTAGGATCACAATAAAGAAAATGATAGTAGTGATGGATCTGTAACATGATGGACACCAATGACACCCAATTGACCGCACTAATTATGATGGAATCCAATGGGTTTTTGTTATGGTGTAAATAATTTTAGCAGAGAAAAGGCTGGTATATTTGCTAAATATGTGAATAAAGCCCTAATAAAGTCTCCAAGAAACAATTAAACACATCTTCACTGTGTCTAGATGGTATTTAGGTACAAAATTAGTCAAATAAGTACCGATTTCCTTTGCAATCTTCTGCATTTTCTCAACGGTTCGGCTGATCATCACAATATTCATGCCACGATTTGCCAGCTGTAAAAGAAAATGCTGTACATGTATATGTATCTCATTCCATTGTATTCAACTAAAAAGAAAAAGACCAAATGTCAATGCATGACAGAGTCTGAAATGCCACAAGGATAAAAGTTAGAAGTTACAGGCAATAATAGAGGAGATTGAAGAAACAGAAAAAAAGCAGAGAAGAGCAAAAATTATTGGGAGAGGTAGTTGATAAGGAAAAAAGGCACTTCTGTAATAATCAATTCATTATGTCTCATGAAAATAAATTACAGTATATACTCGTGTATAAGCCGACTTTTTCAGCCCAAAAATTGGGCTAAAAAGTCCCCCCCTCGGCTTATACACGAGTCATATACTTTGTATGAGGTGGGGGCTGTATCCGGGAGCAGGAGGAGGCTGGAGGAGATGGGGGAAGGCTGTAATATGAGAGGCTCGTGACGTGGAGCCGCTCATAACTTATTCATGATATGCACTGCATCCCCCGCCCATCCGTGGGGAGAGCAGTGCATATCCCATTACAGGCTCCCCATAACAGTATGGCGCCCCCGCCACAGTAAAGCCTCCCCATGCTGCCGCTGCTCAGTGTACAATAAATAGTGTTATTATTTCTCACCCTCTCTCAGGGCTCAGTACATCCTCCCTCCTCCCTGCGTGTCATGTGAGCGGCCGGTGACGTCATCACGGTGAGCCCCGGTCACAGGACAAGCAGGAAGGAGGGAAGATGCACATCCAGGACCGAGGGTGAGAGCTAATAACACTATTTATTGTACAGTGAGCAGCGGCAGCATGGGGAGGCCGCCTGTATACCCCCTGCGCTGGGGGGAGCCTGTATACCCCCTGCGCTGGGGGGAGCCTGTATACTCCCTGCGCTGGGGGGAGCCTGTATACCCCCTGCGCTGGGGGGAAGCTGTATACCCTGCACTGGGAAGCTGTATACCCTGCGCTGGGAGCTGTATACACTGTGCTGGAGTCCACCCTCGGCTTATACGCGAGTCAATAAGTTTTCCCAGTTTTTGGGGGCAAAAGTAGGGGGGTCGGCTTATACACGGGTCGGCTTATACATGAGTATATACGGGTATATAAATTATCAAAGTTTTTAAATTCCTCCCAAGGGTGCTATATTGGGCAGAATTTTTCCTATTCTCCAGAGCTTAGTGCATAGCTTCTCCATCCCATAGAGACGGGACATTTCCTGCTGCCATTCTAACATTGAATAAGTGTTATTGGAGCAAGTGCCAGTGGCAGTAGTAAGAGAATACTGCAGAATGTTTCTCTTCTGGGCCTCAATAGAGACCGGGAATATAGAAAGTGGGGCAATTTTGAGAGTATTTTGGATAATTTGACCACTTAAAGTGTTACTATCTGAAAAAAAAATCCCAAAAAGTCTTAATCTTAGGGCAACAACCAAAGCATGAATATTTCTAGGTAAATTGTCACTTCAGTGAGGAAGTAGATGAACTCTAGTGCCACTTAATAAAGGTAGCAAACCCAAAAGTCATAATCGACTCTTCAACAAGACTTTTAATATGACTTAGGATTTGTGCCCGATCAGAACCCCAAACTGCAGAACCTGCATTTCGGGGTGATTGCCCCCTCAACAGTGAACTGTGTGGGATTCTGATGTGGCTGTATGAGAAGCTAAGATGAGGTCTGGGGGAGTAGTTATTCTCCTTGTGGAGACTATTCTGCCTGCCAGCTGAGGAGACTTATAACCGCAATGCTCCTCTAGGAAATATGCAAACTGTCACTGCAGTGAGGAAGTAGTCGAACTCTAGTGCCACCTAATAAAGGTAGCAATCCTAAAAGTCATAATCGACTCTTTAACAAGCCTTTTAATATGACTTAGGATTTCTAGGTTAACGTGCACAGAGTTTTTGAAGGAACTCAGCAAGGAGGTTGTTTCAAATATCTTGGAGAACTAACCACAGATCTTCTGTGACTGTAAGGTTGTGCAAATCTTTCTTTGTTTTCATGTAATCCCTGACAGACTTAATGATGAGATCAGGGCTTTGTGGGGGGTCAAACCATTACTTCCAGGACTCATTGTTCTTTTTGTGGTTAGTTTCCCAACCTCATTGACGAGTTACTTCAAAAACAGTGTGCCAAGAATAATTGATGCTGTGAGGGTGTTTTGAAGGCAAAGGGTGGGCAAACATTGATTTGATTTAAGTTTCTCTTTTGTTCATTCGCTTTGTTAAATTGATTAAAAAATAAACTATTAACACTATTTTGGAAATTACTCATAGGCTGCACCAAGGGCCATATTTTCCATTAGGCACCCAAGGGCACATGCTTAGGATGCTAGGTTTCAGGGGGCGGCACATAGAGCAAGATTTTAATTTTTTTTTTTAAATCTCTCTCCTCCAAACTCTGCACGATATCTGGTGAAATTGTGGAGGAGGGAGGGGGCGCCACATTAATTTGTAACCGCATCTTTAAGATGCGGTTACAAGTGAACACTTCCGGGGTCAGGAAGCTTCAATCAGCTTAGTGCCCTGACGTGCGATGCTCACATGGCAGAGGTCAGCAACGTGGTTATGTCATTACACTGCTGTCAACAGAGCCCTGCAGTGGGAAGCTGGGAGCACCGCACAGGAGGAAGAAGATGCCGGGTGCCAGGATTCAGGAGCGTGGAGTCAGGTAAGTGCTGTTACATCATAAAGATAGTGCCAAAGAAGCAGCCTAGGGGTGGAATGATGAAGGTACATGGATGGGGGACTGAGGGAGAAGGTACATGGATGAGGGGAGAAGCTACACGGATGGATGAATGGGGGAGAAGCTACATGGATGGATGGATAGGGGGAGTAGCTACATGAATGGGGGGAGAAGGTATATGGATGAGGGGAGAAGCTACATGGATGGATGAGGGAGAAGGCAGATGGATGAGGGGAGAAGGTACATGGATGAGGGGAGAAGCTACATGGATAAGGGGAGAAGCTACATGGATGGGGGGATAAGGGGAGAAGGTATATGGATAAGGGAAGAAGCTACATGGATGGGGGTGAAGGTATATGGATGTGGGGAGAAGCTACATGGATGGGGGATGGGGGAGAAGCTACATGGATGGATGGGAGGAGAAGCTACATGGATGTGGGATAGGAGGAGAAGGTACATGGATGGATGAGGGAGAGGCTACATGAATGTGGGAATGGGAGGAGAAGGTACATGGATGATGAGAGAAGGTACATGGATGAGGGGAGAAACTACATTGATAAGGAGAGAAGCTACATGGGTGGGCGATGGGGGAGAAGGTACATGGATGATGAGAGAACATACATGGATGAGGGGAGAAACTACATGGATAAGGAGAGAAGCTACATGGGTGGGCGATGGGGGAGAAGGTACATGGATGAGGGGAGAAACTGCATGGATGAGGAGAAGGTACATGGATGAGGGAAGAAGCTACATGGATGGGGATGGGGAGAAGATAAATGCATGGATGGGGGAGAAGTTATATGGATGGAGGATGGGGGAGAAGGTACATGGATGGATGGGGAAGAAGCTACGTGGATGGGGGAGAATTTACATGTATGGGGGATGGGAAGAAGCTATATGGGTGGGGGAGAAGCTACATGGATGGGGATTGAGGGAGAAGCTAAATGGATGGGGCAAAGCTACATAGATGGGTGGAGAAGCTACATGGAATGTGGGGGGAGAAGCTACATGAAATGTGGGGGGAAAAGCTACATGGATGAGGGATGAGGAGAAACTACATGGAACAAGGGGGAAAGGCTGCATGGAACATGGGGGGAGAAGCTGCATGGAACATGGGGGAGAAGCTGCATGGAGCATGGGGGAAGAAGCTACATGGATGGATGGGGAGAAGGCACATGGATGAGGGGATAAGGCACATGGATTAGGGGAGAAGCTACATGGATAAGGGAGAAGGTACATGGATGGGGACGAGGGAGAAGGTACATGGAAGGGGAGAAGCTACATGGATGGGGGTGAAGGTATATGGATGAGGGGAGAAGCTACATGGATGGGGATGGAGGAGAAGCTACATGGATGGATGGGGGGAGAAGCTACATGAATGTGGGGATGGGAGGGGCAGGACATGGTGGGAGAGGCTGCATGGAACATGGGGGAGAAACTACATGGAACATGGGAGGAGAAGCTACATGGATGTGGGATTAAAGGAGAAGCTAAATGAATGGGCAAAGCCACATGGATGGGTGGAGAAGCTACATGGAATGTGGTTGCGAAGCTACATGAAACGTGGGGGAGAAGCTACATGGAGCATGGATGGGGATGAGGGGAGAAGGTACATGGATAAGGGGAGAAGCTACATGGATGGGGGTGAAGGTATATGGATGAGGAGAGAAGCTACATGGATGGGAATGGAGGAGAAGCTACATGGATGGATGGGGGGAGAAGCTACATGAATGTGGGGATGGGAGGAGCAGGTAAATGGATAGATGGGGAGAAGGTACATGGATGATGGGAGAAGGTCCATGGATGAGGGGAGAAACTACATGGATACGGAGAGAAGCTACATGGGTGGGCGATGGGGGAGAAGGTACATGGATGAGGGGAGAAACTACATGGATGGGGCAGAAGGTACATGGATGAGGGGAGAAGCTACATGGATGGGGGATGGGGAGAAGCTACATAGATGGATGGGGAGAAGGTGCATGGATGGGGAGATGGTGGGAGCAGTTACATGGATGAGGGGAGAAGCTACATGGATGGGGGATGGGGGGAGACAGAATATAAATGAGGGGAGAAGCTACATGGATGTGGGGATGGAGAGAAATTTACATGGATAGATAGGAGAATGGGAAAAAGCTATGGATGGGGAGAAGCTACATGGATGGATGGGGAGAAGCTACATGGATGGGGAGATGGGGGGAGAAGGTACATGGATGGATGGGGGGATAAGCTGCACGGATGTGGGGTTGGAGGGTGAAGGTGCATGAATGGATGGGGGAAAGCTACATGGATTGGGGCAAAGGTTCATTGATGGATGGGGAAGAAGCTAAACGGATGGGGGATGGGGAAAAGGTACATAAATGGATGGAAGGAGAAGCTACATGGATGGGGAGAAAGCTACATGGATGTGGTATGGGGAGGAGAAGATACATGGATGGGGAATTAAAGGAGAAGCTAAATGAATGGGGCAAAGCCACATGGATGGGTGGAGAAGCTACATGGAATGTGGTTGCGAAGCTACATGAAACTGGGGGGAGAAGCTACATGGAACAGGGGGAGAAGCTAAATGGAACATGGGGGTGAAGTTACATGGATCGTGGGAGTAGAAGCCAAATGGAACATGGGGGAGAAGCTAAATGGAACGTGGGGGAGAAGCTTCATGGAACGTGGGGGAGAAGCTACATGGAACATGGGGGAGAATCTGCAAGAATGGGGCGAGAAGCTACATGGATGGATGGATAGGGGGAGTAGCTACATGAATGGGGGGAGAAGGTATATGGATGAGGGGAGAAGCTACATGGATGGATGAGGGAGAAGGCAGATGGATGAGGGGAGAAGGTACATGGATGAGGGGAGAAGCTACATGGATAAGGGGAGAAGCTACATGGATGGGGGGATAAGGGGAGAAGGTATATGGATAAGGGAAGAAGCTACATGGATGGGGGTGAAGGTATATGGATGTGGGGAGAAGCTACATGGATGGGGGATGGGGGAGAAGCTACATGGATGGATGGGAGGAGAAGCTACATGGATGTGGGATAGGAGGAGAAGGTACATGGATGGATGAGGGAGAGGCTACATGAATGTGGGAATGGGAGGAGAAGGTACATGGATGATGAGAGAAGGTACATGGATGAGGAGAGAAACTACATTGATAAGGAGAGAAGCTACATGGGTGGGCGATGGGGGAGAAGGTACATGGATGATGAGAGAACATACATGGATGAGGGGAGAAACTACATGGATAAGGAGAGAAGCTACATGGGTGGGCGATGGGGGAGAAGGTACATGGATGAGGGGAGAAACTGCATGGATGAGGAGAAGGTACATGGATGAGGGAAGAAGCTACATGGATGGGGGATGGGGGAGAAGATAAATGCATGGATGGGGGAGAAGTTATATGGATGGAGGATGGGGGAGAAGGTACATGGATGGATGGGGAAGAAGCTACGTGGATGGGGGAGAATTTACATGTATGGGGGATGGGAAGAAGCTATATGGGTGGGGGAGAAGCTACATGGATGGGGGATTGAGGGAGAAGCTAAATGGATGGGGCAAAGCTACATAGATGGGTGGAGAAGCTACATGGAATGTGGGGGGAGAAGCTACATGAAATGTGGGGGGAAAAGCTACATGGATGAGGGATGAGGAGAAACTACATGGAACAAGGGGGAAAGGCTGCATGGAACATGGGGGGAGAAGCTGCATGGAACATGGGGGAGAAGCTGCATGGAGCATGGGGGAAGAAGCTACATGGATGGATGGGGAGAAGGCACATGGATGAGGGGATAAGGCACATGGATTAGGGGAGAAGCTACATGGATAAGGGGAGAAGGTACATGGATGGGGACGAGGGGAGAAGGTACATGGAAGGGGAGAAGCTACATGGATGGGGGTGAAGGTATATGGATGAGGGGAGAAGCTACATGGATGGGGGATGGAGGAGAAGCTACATGGATGGATGGGGGGAGAAGCTACATGAATGTGGGGATGGGAGGGGCAGGACATGGTGGGAGAGGCTGCATGGAACATGGGGGGAGAAACTACATGGAACATGGGAGGAGAAGCTACATGGATGTGGGATTAAAGGAGAAGCTAAATGAATGGGGCAAAGCCACATGGATGGGTGGAGAAGCTACATGGAATGTGGTTGCGAAGCTACATGAAACGTGGGGGGAGAAGCTACATGGAGCATGGATGGGGATGAGGGGAGAAGGTACATGGATAAGGGGAGAAGCTACATGGATGGGGGTGAAGGTATATGGATGAGGAGAGAAGCTACATGGATGGGAATGGAGGAGAAGCTACATGGATGGATGGGGGGAGAAGCTACATGAATGTGGGGATGGGAGGAGCAGGTAAATGGATAGATGGGGAGAAGGTACATGGATGATGGGAGAAGGTCCATGGATGAGGGGAGAAACTACATGGATACGGAGAGAAGCTACATGGGTGGGCGATGGGGGAGAAGGTACATGGATGAGGGGAGAAACTACATGGATGGGGCAGAAGGTACATGGATGAGGGGAGAAGCTACATGGATGGGGGATGGGGAGAAGCTACATAGATGGATGGGGAGAAGGTGCATGGATGGGGAGATGGTGGGAGCAGTTACATGGATGAGGGGAGAAGCTACATGGATGGGGGATGGGGGGAGACAGAATATAAATGAGGGGAGAAGCTACATGGATGTGGGGATGGAGAGAAATTTACATGGATAGATAGGAGAATGGGAAAAAGCTATGGATGGGGAGAAGCTACATGGATGGATGGGGAGAAGCTACATGGATGGGGAGATGGGGGGAGAAGGTACATGGATGGATGGGGGGATAAGCTGCACGGATGTGGGGTTGGAGGGTGAAGGTGCATGAATGGATGGGGGAGAAGCTACATGGATTGGGGCAAAGGTTCATTGATGGATGGGGAAGAAGCTAAACGGATGGGGGATGGGGAAAAGGTACATAAATGGATGGAAGGAGAAGCTACATGGATGGGGGAGAAGCTACATGGATGTGGTATGGGGAGGAGAAGATACATGGATGGGGAATTAAAGGAGAAGCTAAATGAATGGGGCAAAGCCACATGGATGGGTGGAGAAGCTACATGGAATGTGGTTGCGAAGCTACATGAAACGTGGGGGGAGAAGCTACATGGAACAGGGGGAGAAGCTAAATGGAACATGGGGGTGAAGTTACATGGATCGTGGGAGTAGAAGCCAAATGGAACATGGGGGAGAAGCTAAATGGAACGTGGGGGAGAAGCTTCATGGAACGTGGGGGAGAAGCTACATGGAACATGGGGGAGAATCTGCAAGAATGGGGCGAGAAGCTACATGGATGATGGGAGAAGCTACGTGGAACATGGGGGGGAGAAGCTACATGGATGAGGGATGGGGAGAAGCTACATGGAACATGGGAAGAGAGGCTGCATGGAACATGGGGAGAAGCTGCATGGAACATGGGGGGAGCGGCTGCATGGAACATGGAGGGAGAAGCTGCATGGAATTTGGGGGGAGAAGCTACATGGGACATGGTGGGAAAGGCTGCATGGAATATGGGGGGAGAGCTACATGGATGTGGGATTAAAGGAGAAGCTAAATGAATGGGGCAAAGCCACATGGATGGGTGGAGAAGCTACATGGAATGTGGTTGCGAAGCTACATGAAACGTGGGGGGAGAAGCTACATGGAACATGGATGGGGATGAGGGGAGAAGGTACATGGATAAGGGGAGAAGCTACATGGATGGGGGTGAAGGTATATGGATGAGGGGAGAAGCTACATGGATGGGGAATGGAGGAGAAGCTACATGGATGGATGGGGAGAGAAGCTACATGAAAGTGGGGATGGGAGGAGCCGGTAAATGGATTGCTGGGGGAGAAGGTACATGGATGATGGGAGAAGGTACATGGATGAGGGGAGAAACTACATGGATACGGAGAGAAGCTACATGAGTGGGCGATGGGGGAGACGGTACATGGATGAGGGGAGAAACTACATGGATGGGGAGAAGGTACATGGATGAGGGGAGAAGCTACATGGATGGGGGATGGGGAGAAGCTACATAGATGGATGGGGGAGAAGGTGCATGGATGGGGAGATGGTGGGAGCAGTTACATGGATGAAGGGAGAAGCTACATGGATGGGGATGGGGGAGACAGAACATAAATGAGGGGAGAAGCTACGTGGATGTGGGGATGGAGAGAAGCTACATGGATGGATAGGAGGATGGGAAAAAGCTACATGGATGGATGGATGGGGAGAAGCTACATGGATGGATGGAGAGAAGCTACATGGATGGGGAGATGGGGGGAGAAGGTGCATGAATGGATGGGGGAGAAGCTACATGGAATGTGGTTGCGAAGCTACATGAAACTTGGGGGGAGAAGCTACATGGAACATGGGGGAGAAGCTAAATGGAACTTGGGGGAGAAGCTTCATGGAACGTGGGGGAGAAGCTACATGGAACATGGGGGGGAGAAGCTACATGGATGAGGGATGGGGAGAAGCTACATGGAACATGGGAAGACAGGCTGCATGGAACATGGGGAGAAGCTGCATGGAACATGGGGGGAGAGGCTGCATGGAATATGGAGGGAGAAGCTGCATGGAATTTGGGGGGAGAAGCTACATGGGACATGGGGGAAGAGGCTGCATGGAACATGGGCGGAGAAGCTGTATGGAACATGGGGGGAGAAACTACATGGAACATGGAAGGAGAAGCTGCATGGAACATGGATGGGGATGGGGGAGAAGCTGCATGGAACATGGGAGGGGAATGGGGAGAAGCTAAGCTGCATGGAAGATGAAGGGGATGGGGGGAGACGCTGCATGGAATATGGGGGGGAGAAAATACATGGGGGGAGAAGCTGCATGGAGCATGGAGGGGGACGGGGGAGAAGCTGCATAAAACATGGAAGGGGGATGGGGGAAGGATGAGCTGCATGAGACGTATGGAGGAGGATAAGCGACATGGGATTGAGGGAAATGGGGGTGAGGATGAGCTGCTTGGAACATATGGATGGAGGACGAGCTGCATGGGACATATAGGGGTGAGCAGTATTGGACATATGGGAGGAGGTTTAGCAGTATGGGACATGAGGTGGTGCAGTATGTTGAAGGGTTATACTGGAAGGGCATGGTATGGAGATGGGATAGAAAGGGGAGCACTGAGAAAAAAGACTGGTAGGGCTCAGTATGCAAAATGCCTAGCATAAGTGGGCTCACTATAGAGTTGTGACAATATGAAGTGGACAGTGAAGAGAGGACTGCATTTGAGATCATAGTTCATAAGTGAGCAAAGTGTGGTGGGTATAATTCATTACAGGGAGAACCGTGTGGTGGTTTTCATTTATGAGGTGGTAGTTTATTTATGAGCGGTTATTTAGTTTGGAAAAACAAAGGCTTAGGGGTGATCTTATAATAATTTATTAATGTATCTTTTTGCTCTGAGGCCTGAGACGGGGACACGGGGGCATCCTCTACGTCTGGAGGAAAGAAGGTTTAATCATAATCAAAGATGCGGATTCTTTACTGTAAGAGCAGTGAGACTATGGAACTCTCTGCCACATGATGTTGTAATCAGTGAGTCACTAATAAAATTTAAGAAGGGCCTGGATGCCTTTCTTGAAAACTATATTATTACCAGTTATATATACTAGATTCTTTGATAGAGCGCTGATCCAGGAACCTAGTCTGATTGCCGTATGTGAAGTCAGGAAGGAATTTTTTTCCCCAATGTGGAGCTTACTGTTGCCAGATGGGTTTTTTTTTGGCTTCTTCTGGATCAACATGTTAGGCTACGGGTTGAACTAGATGGACTTAAAGTCTTTCTTCTACCTTCAAAACTATGTTACTATGTTATTATGTTAGTTCAGTGGTTTCTTGTTTAACTAGGGACAGTGTAGTGGGAATATTTTATAGGGGAGAATAATGTGGAGGCCTTATACCATACGTGAGACAATGTGGCATCATTTGTGCAATAAGCACAATGAGGGGCAATTATTTATTCAGGGGCACAGCATAGGGTTTACTTAAGGTGGTTATTCTTTAGTCAGAACCTTTACAATGACACTGCTTTGGTATGTTCTGCAGAAGACCAGAAAGGAGGGTAGTCTTGAGAGATGCAGGACAATGTGCTGCTATGATTGATGATATTTTAATGGAATCTTTAACCCCCAAAATGCCAATTAATCTGCATATACATTTTTATAGGGAATGTACTGTCCTGGTGATGTATCAACAGTGGTTCTGATTATGTATTATTTTATTGCTGGTGGTTCTGGTGATGTACTGATGGGGGTTATAGTGATATACTATTGTATTAATGGGCATTCTGGTGATGAATTGACTGGTTTTGGTGATGTATTACTGTATTGACAGTGGTTCTGGTTATATACTGACAGGGATTCTTGTGATGTGTTATTGTATTGCCAGTGGTTCTGGTGATGTAGTCATGTGGATGTTGTAATCTTTAATTTAACAGACTTGATCCATGAACATTATAGGGCAAGTTAAAACAACTGAATGTCAGCCAAACAATTGACTAAAGCCCCTAAGCATTATAGATAGGTATCCAATCATTCAGCCGGCTGTGATCTTGCTCAGCTCTCCCATATACAGTCATGGCCAAAAGTTTTGAGAATGATACAAATATTAATTTTTACAAAGTCTACTGCTTCAGTTTTTCTAATGGCAATTTGCATATACTCCAGAATGTCATAAAGAGTGATCAGTTTAACAGCAATTACTTACAAAGTCAATATTTGCCTAGAAAATGAACTTTAACCCTCAAAACACAATTCAACATCATTGCAGTCCTGCCTTAAAAGGAGCAGCTAACATCGTTTTAGTGATTGTCCCATTAACACAGGTGTGGGTGTTGATGAGGACAGGGCTGGCGATCAATCAGTCATGATTAAGTAAGAATGACACCACTGGACACTTTAAAAGGAGGATGGTGCTTGGTATCATTGTTTCTCTTCAGTTAACCATGGTTATCTCTAAAGAAACATGTGCAGCCATCATTGCACTGCACAAAAATGGCCTAACAGGGAAGAATATCGCAGCTACAAAGATTGCACCTCAGGCAACAATCTATCGCATCATCAAGAACTCCAAGGAGAGAGCTTCCATTGTTGTCAAAAAGGCTCCAGGGCGCCCAAGAAAGACCAGCAAGCGCCAGGACCGTATCTTAAAACTATTTCAGCTGCGGTATCGGTCTACCAGCAGTGCCGAGCTTGCTCAGGAATGGCAGCAGGCTAGTGTGTGTGCTTCTGCACACACTGTGAGGTGGAGACTCTTTGAGCAAGGCCTGGTTTCAAGGAGGGCAGCAAAGAAGCCACTTCTCTCCAGAAAAAACATCAGGGAGCGACTGATATTCTGCAAAAGGTACAGGGAGTGGACTGCTGAGGACTGGGGTAAAGTCATTTTCTCTGATGAATCCCCTTTTCGATTGTTTGGGACATCTGGAAAACAGGTTATTCGGAGAAGAAGAGGTGAGCGCTACCACCAGTCTTGTCTCATGCCAACTGTAAAGCATCCTGAAAACATTCATGTGTGGGTTGCTTCTCAGCCAAGGGAATCGGCTGACTCACAGTCTTGCCTAAAAACACAGCCATGAATAAAGAATGGTACCAGAATGTCCTCCAAGAGCAACTTCTCCCAACTGTCCAAGAGCAGTTTGGCGCCCAACAATGCCTTTTCCAGCATGATGGAGCACCTTGCCATAAGGCAAAGGTGATAACTAAATGGCTCAGGGAACAAAACATAGAGATTTTGGGTCCATGGTCTGGAAACTCCCCAGATCTTAATCCCATTGAGAACTTGTGGTCAATCATCAAGAGATGGGTAGACAAACAAAAACCAACAAATTCTGCCAAAATGCAAGCATTGATTATGCAAGAATGGACTGCTATCAGTCAGGATTTGGGCCAGAAGTTGATTGAGAGCATGCCAGGGAGAATTGCAGAGGTCCTGAAGAAGAAGGGTCAACACTGCAAATATTGACTTGCTGCATTAACTCATTCTAACTGTCCATATAACCTTTTGGTACTCATAATATGATTGCAATTATATTTCTGTATGTGATATAAACATCAGACAAACACAAATAAAAACCAGAGGGCAGCAGATCATGTGAAAATATAATTTTGGTGTCATTCTCAAAACTTTTGGCCATGACTGTACAGGAGCACTCATTCTGCCAAGTGTTCCTGTATACTGTATGGAAGCCGCTCCTAGTCATCTCTAGCAGTAGCTTATCACTTAGAGGCCAAAAGTATCTACAGCCTGTAATTGGACATGCTGGATCCTTACTTCCCTCGACAAATCATCAGTTAAAGGCCCTTACATATTAGACTGTCCTTGCAGGTTTATCCAACTTTAGTCTCATGTGTATGGAGGTCTCTTAACTACTACCAAAGGCTATGAACACTGACATCTGTGCACCCCTGACTTTTGCAATTCTAATAAAAAAATAGGACACACAGTTAAAAAGAAAAACCTCAAAAGACTGAAAATATGAACAGCAATACATTTTTACATTGCCGCGCATGAGTTCATTCCCTTTAGCATTTTTTTGTTGCTTTTTCAGGTGGAGAACTGAGCGGATGTGCCTGAAAAATAAAATACTGCGTTTGTGCACATATGCTTAGTCTGACAGATTAGTAAGGGGGCGCGACCGCTGAAAGTGCCTAGGGCGGCAGGAACTCTAATTACGGCCCTGTTTGCAGCATATAATAAACATGTATTTACTCTACTATTATAGATATTGCATTAATTAATATGACATATCTAATGTGAAAATAAATACAATTCTTTTCTCATTTACTTTTCTTTCCAAGGGCGAAAACATCCAGATAATACATTTAAAATAACAAAGGAAATAAAGGCTTATTTATGAATTAGAAGCTTACTAAAAGATTCTCACCTCAATTGAGTATGCTTTTCCGATACCATCACCAGCCCCAGTAACAACTATGAGATAAACAAGATATGATTACTCAAGGCACGTGCATTGCTTCTGAACAGCAAAGAATCTCGAAGAGCTTACCTATACGCAAAGTTGCATACATTTTGTTTATGGCATTTGTTTCTTACAATGTACATAAAGTCATGCCTAAAAGTGTTCCAGAAAAATTAAGCAATGCATTTCTCCAGAAAATGATTGCTTTGTTATACACGTTTATTATTTTGTGTGTAACATAGTAACATAGTATTTAAGGTTGAAGGAAGTAAAGAAATAGATAGCATTAAAGTAGTATAGGTAACATAGTAACATAGTTTTTAAGGTTGAAGGAAGACTTTGAGTTCATCTAGTTCAACCCATAGCCTATCGTATTGTTCCAGAGGAAGGCAAAAAAAAAATGTGGCAACACTTAGCTCCATATTGGGGAAAAAATTCCTTCCTGACTCCACATACGGTAGTCAGACTGGTTCCCTGGATCAATGGCCTATCACAGAATCTAGTATATATAACCGGTAATATTATAATTTTCTTAAATGTTATTAGTGAGTCACTCATTACAACATCATGTGGTAGAGAGTTCCATAGTCTCACTGCTCTTACAGTAAATAATCCACGTCTGTGATTATGATTAAACCTTCTTTCCTCCAGACGTAGAGGATGCCTGCTTGTCCCCGTCTCAGGCCTAAGAGTAAAAAGATCATTAAAAAGGTCTCTGTACTGTCCCCTTATATCTTCGTTTTTCCAAGCTAAATAACCCCAAGTTTAATAACCTGTCTTAGTATTGCATTCCCCTCAGTCCTCTAATAACCTTGGTCGCTTTTCTCTGCACCCGCTGTAGTTCAGCTATGTCTTTCTTATACATCAGAGACCAGAATTGTACACAGTATTCTAAGTGTGGTCGCACTAGTGACTATATAGAGGTAAAATTATGTTCTCCTCATGAGCATCTATGCCTCTTTTAGTGCATCCCATTATTTTATGTGCCTTTGCAGCAGCTCCCTGACACTGGGCACTAAATGTGAGTTTATCATGCACCCATACACCCAGGTCTTTTTCAGTGACAGTTTTGCCCAGTGTTTTACAATTAAGCACATAATTATACATTTTATTTCCACTGCCCAACTGCATGACCTTACCTTTATCCCAATTAAAGCTCATTTGCCATTTATCAGCCCAAGCTTCTAGTTTACATAAATCCTCCTGTAATATAAAATTGTCCTCCTCTATTGATTACCCTTCAGAGTTTAGTGTCATCTGCAAATATTGAGATTCTACTCTGTATGCCCCCTACAAGGTCATTAATAAATATATTAAAAAGAAGCGGGCCCAACACTGACCCCTGTTGTACCCCACTGTTAACTGTGACCCATTCTGAGTGTGTTACATTAATTACCACCGTTTGCTTTCTATCACTGAGCCACTTCTTAACCCACTTACACATATTTTACCCAACCCCCATTGCTCTCATTTTATGTATCAACCTTTTGTGTGGCACGATATTAAAAGCTTTTGAAAAGTCCATATACACCACGTCCACTGCATTTCTTTGGTCCAGTCCAGAACTTACTTCTTCATAGAAGCTTATCAGATTAGTTTGACAGGAACGGTCCCTTGTAAACCCATGTTAATATTGGGTCATGAGGTTATTTTTCTTCAGATACTCCAGTATAGCATCTCTTAGAAAACCCTCTAGGATTTTACCCACAGTAGAGGTTAAGCTTACTGGCCTATAATTTCCAAGTTCAGTTTTTGTCCCCTTTTTGAATATTGGCACCACATTTGCTATACGCCATTGCTGTGGTAAAGACCCTGTTATTATGGAATCTTTAAAGATTAAAAATAATGGTTTATCTATGATGGTACTTAATTCCTGCAGTACTCTGGGGTGTATCCCATCCGGGCCCAAGGATTTGTCAATTTTAGTGATTTTTAGGCGGTGCCTTACTTCCTATTGGGTTAAGCAGGTGACATTTAATGGAGAGTTTTTGTTATCACTGATCATGTTGTCTGTCATGGGATATTCTTATGTAAATACTGTTGCAAAAAAGTCATTTAACATATTGGCTTTTTCCTCATCCTCATCCACCATTTCACCCAGACTATTTTTAAGGGGGACAACACAATCATTTTTTAGTTTCTTACTATTTATGTAGTTAAAGAATATTTTGGGATTTTATTTTACTTCTTCTGGCAATGAGTCTCTCTGTCTCAATCTTTGCTGTCTTGATTTTCTTTTTTCAGATGTTATTTAATTTTCTGTATTTATTTCATGCCTCATCACTACCTACTTGCTTTAATTCCCTAAATGCTTTCTTTTTGTCACTTATTGCGCCCCTTAAAGCCTTATTTAGCCATAGTGGTTTCCTCCTATTTCTAGCGTGTTTATTCCCATAGGGCATATATTGTGCACAGGTCCTGTTCAAAATGCTAATAAATGTCTCCCATTTGCCTTGTGTACCTTTATGTCTCAGGACATCATCCCAGTTTATTGCACTAAGATCATTTCTCAACCGTTGGAAATCTGCCTTCCTGAAGTTTAGTGTCCTTGTAGTCCCTCTACTACACATCTTATTAAAGAATACTTGAAAACATATTATTTTGTGATCACTATTACCCAAGTGACCTCCAACCTGTATATTTGATATGCGGTCCGGCCTGTTGGTTAATATTAGGTCTAACAGTGCCCCCTTTCTCGTTGGGTCCTGAACCAGTTGTGAAAGATAACTGTCTCTCATAATTGTCAAAAACCTATTACCTTGCTAGAACTGCAGGTTTCTGTTCCCCAATGTATTTCAAGGTAGTTGAAGTCCCCCATAATAATGACTTCTCCCTGAGTCGCTGCTTAATCTATTTACTTTATGAGGATATTCTACTCCTCTTCCATTACTGTTGGGGACTTATAACAAACTCCTATCAGTCATTTATTATTTTTTCCCCCTCCCCTTATCTCCACCCACAGAGACTCTACATTTCCATTAGATTCACCTATATTATCACGCAGGATGGGTTTTAAGGATGATTTTACGTATAAACATACACCTCCCCTTCGCTTATTTGTACGGTCATTTCTGAACAGACTATAGCCCTGTAAATTAACTGCCCAGTCATGGCTCTCATCCAGCCATATCTCCGATATCCACACCATATCATAATTATTTTAATTAAGAATTCTGCACATACAAATGCATTATGATATTATAATTTTACTATTTTTTACTACTATTATTGATTAAATACACGATTTTACTACCTTTTATTGATCAAATACATAGTTTTAATAAACAGCCCGAACAAGGTTGCATCAAACATAGGCGACCCTGGTGGCTCACTGAGGAGCAAACAGAGGGTATGGGCGATTGAGCAGGTGAATCTTTGGCACGATGAGTTCGGATCCCGTGCGGAGCATGAACAATAACTCCCTCATGGTGCTTCCTGTTGCATCAAACATACTAGTTCTCGTTATTGCCAATATAGATTTTGCGCTGGGCCATAAAAGTTATTCATGGGTTTACGTATCTAGATTAAATTAATAAAGTAATAAAGGGGTAATTAACACACGGTCATACCCCAAGGCTTACAAGCAGCAAATTATTAGCAAAAAATGGTAGCTCCATTGTTCCAACATAAATCTAAAATTGTTGGCACCCTCTGCTTAATATTTGGTTGCACAACCTTTGAAATCAATAACTGTAATCAATCGCATCCTATAACCCTCAACAACCTTCTTACACTCTCAACTGGAATTTTAGACCACTCTTCTTTTGCAAACTACTCCAGATCTCTCATATTTTAATGGTGTCTTCTCACAACAGCAATTTTAAGTTTTCTCCACAGATGTTCAATGGGATTTAGATCCAGACCAATTGCAAGCCACTTCAGAACTCTTCAGCAATTTGTTACTATCCATTTCTGGGTGCTTATTCAAGTATTTTTGGGGTCTTTATTCCCTTGAAACAGACTTATGACCTAGGACCCAAACCCAGCTGTCTGGCACTGGGCACTACATTGTAAACCAAAATCCATTGGTAATCTTCAGATTTCATGATGCCGTACACACAGACAAGGCACCCAGTTCAAGAGGAAACAAAACAACCCAAATAGATCTTTGAACCTCCATCATGTTTGACTATAGGTGCAGTGTTCTTTTGTTAGTAGGCCTTATTCCATTTTCGGTAAACAGTAGAATGATGTGCTAGACCAAAAAGATCTATCTTGGTCTCATCTGTCCACAAGATGCTTTTTCAGAAGGATTTTGGCTTACAAACATTTTGGCAAATGGGCAGTCTAGAATTTTTATGTCTCTATAACAGTAGTGTGGTCCTCCTGGATCTCCTGCTATAATATTTAATTTCATTCCAATGTTGACACTGATGCACCCTGAGCCTGCAGGACAGATGGAATTTTTTTGGAATTTGATTGGAGCTGCTTATCTACCATCAGGACAATCGTGTGTTGCAAGCATTCATCAATTTTTCTCTGCCATCCACACCCAGGGAGGTTAGCTAAAGTGCAATGGGTTGCAAACGTCTTGGCTATGTTACACAACATGGAAAAAGTAACATCATGATCTCTAGAGGAGGACTTGTAACCTTGATTTTGTTGATATTTTTCAACAGCTTTGGTTTTTAAATCCGCAGACAGTTCTCTTTCCCTTTTTCTGTCCTCCATGCTTAGTGTCACAGTCACACAAGGCAAAGATTAAGTCATCTTCTCCCTTTTTATCTTGTTACATATGTAATGTTCATATTGTCCACACTTGTTAGGCTACCTTCACATTACGATTTTGAAGGGAGCCGATGCTGTCCGATAAATTCGGACATCATCGGCTCCCTTCTGATGCCTGGAATCGGATGCCAAATAGGCATCCGATTCCGGCATTAAATCGTAGCCTCCGGGCAAAAAAAAAAAAAAGTTTATGCTCACCTCTCCCCGAGCCCCCGCCGTCTCCCGCCGTCTTCCTGCAGGCTCCCGGTGGCTCCCGCAGGCTCCCGGTATCTGCAGAGGTCTTCTTCTGCTGTTCAGGACCTGCGGTGATGTCACAGTCATGTGACACCAGGTTACACCATGGTAACCCGCGGTCACATGACTATGACATCACCGCAGGTCCTATACAGCAGAGGAAGACCTCTGCAGATACCGGGAGCCTGCGGGAGCCACCGGGAGCCTGCGGAAGTCACCGGGAGCCTGCAGGAAGACAGCGGGAGACGGCGGGGGTTCGGGGAGAGGTGAGCATAAACTTTTTTTTGTTTTATAACCCTTGAGCTCCCAGTTAGGAGCAGTTTTACTGTACTGAGCATGCTCAGTACAGTAAAATCGGGTCCGAGGAGACATCAGATGGTTCCTCGGACCCTTCTCCATAGGGCCCCATGTTATAGGGATCAGGTCAGATCGGATGTGCACTAAATGCCATCCGATTTGGTCCGATCCGATTCTGTCAGATTTTATTTTCGGTGCAAAAATCGGACAGAATCGGATCGGACCAAATCGGATGGCATTTAGTGCACATCCGATTTGGTCCGATGCCCATAGGGCTGCATGGGGCCAAATTCGGATCCGATGCTGTCCGATTTTGATCGGACAGCATCAGATCTGAAAAATCCGTAGTGTGAAACCAGCCTTACTTGACATAGGTAAGTCTGAACAAGCATAACATGCTTGAAACAAGTTGTTTACTCACAATATTGGAAGGGTGCCAACAATTTTGTCTGCCAATATTTGGGGTTTTCAGTGAAATTATGTCCAATTTGTCTTTTTTTCTCACTTTTTTTGGTGTTGCCTCAATACACATAAAGGAACTAAACACGTAAGATAAAATATATGTCATTGCAATAATTTTCTGGGAGAAATATTTCATTTCTGGAACACTTTCATGAGTGCCAACACCCTATGACTTTCCCTATGCCTATAACTTTGTGTATTATAGCCTAAATAATGTGAACAACACATGATGTCTTGTAAACAAAACCTTGTCTTCTCTTGATAGTGAATTATGTACTTAGTGCACATAACATTGTGCATTGATGTGCAAGCTGTCATACATTTTCACTCCAGTAGATATATATCTGGATGTATTAGTCTTGAGTGTTACATGGTTAAACAGAAAAAGAAACAAATTACATCTATAAATCATAAGAGGGAAGATGGATCTGTGTCCTATTTTGGAATAAAAAAATGACTAACAGTAGAGTAGTGTTATACAGAGACCTTGTCAGTATTAATACAATACATCGTCAACATGTGCACACCAGACAATGGTAAATCTTATGTGCGTATTGATGCAAGATGTTTCTCCTAGGAATGCTTGCACTCAAGCAAAAGCCATTATAAAACATATTGCTACAAACCTTAACACTGCAAGGAGCCACTTTAGTATTTAACCCTTTCGTGATTGGCTGACTTTTTGGTTTTGCTTATTCCTTTCCCGCTACCGAGATACCGAGAGCCATAACTTTTTTTTTCTCTAAATATGAGTTTTAGTTTTGAATGACACCATTTAATTTACTATATAATGAACTTTAAAAAATGTTTTGAAGTGAGGTGAAATTGTGAATAATGCACAAACCTGCCATTGTTTTTTACATTTTGTTTTAAAAGGAACCTGTCAGATCCCCTACGCCCTCCAACCCAAAAACAATGACATCTGTATAACTAAATCATCTGTCAAACCAGCTCTGTCTCATGTTATTTACTTAACTCAATGTTTAAAAAGTGTTTAGAAGCTCCGCTTTCCGTATGCTAATTGGGGCTTGAACAAAGTCGATGGAGCATTAGTTTCCCCAAACCAATCATCCCTCTTTCCATGTTATCACTCTTCTGTGGGCGTGATAGCATAACTTCTATGAGTTGGCGTTATCGCCAGCTCCAGGAAATCTCATGAATGTGCTCAGCTCATTTCAGCAGTGTCAGTGAATCTCTAAAGATGGGTGTATGCATCCCAGCTTCAGAGAGGCACACTGCACATGATAGAAGCGCAGCTTCTGCACTTACGATCATGCACAATGAGCCTTTGTGAAGACGGGACGCATACACATAGCTTCAGAAAAGCAGTGATGTGCGAGATTTGCAGGAGCTGGCAGTGACACAATGACTTAATTGCGTCATACCGGCTTTACCGCCCCTTTTATAATGCGCACAGGCTCTCAGATCTGTAGCACGCCCATCGGGGCATGGATAATTAACAAGCAGGCGGCGGGGAGCAGCAGCCAGGCACACCTTTTGCGGCTTCTCAAATGCTGAGAAGCCGCTGGAAATAAGGTATAAAAAGCACTTTTATTAACATTACAAAATCGTTCTGGCCACACAAAGGGATGGCTCCAGAGGTGTTAGCATGCTGCAGGGAAAGGTATTAAGGGGCTGGGGACTCATTTTTCAAGGTCAGGAAAATCCCTTTAATATAAGCCTTCAGTTTATAGAATGTTGAAAATAATCAGACCTGTATGCCTCTTGTCAGATTCCTTGTTGTGGATAAATCATCTTTATCACTTTATATAAATTACCTCTTCCAGGATATGGGGATGATGTTGCCTGGGAGATAACTCTGCCTCCAGTGCTTATTATAAATAGGAAGTGTTACCAGTATGATGTGTGATAGCTGCCCTCTGCCCTCCTGATCTCAATACAGAGATGCATGCGATTTAACTGACACATCCGCAGATTCCAGTATCAATGTTTTCAGCTTCCATTTCACAGGCAGAGTTACGTTGTTACAATACAGCAGAGCTCAGCGAGCTGCAATAAATATGTTTGCAAGAACTCAAATTTAATTTCCCCTGGTAACTCCACCTCCTATTTATAATACACTTTGGAGGCGGAGTTATTTACCAGGTAACATCCTCCTTATATCTTGGATCAGTTCATTTACTTTATTTTCACTTCACAATAATAGCACGTCTAAAATATTAGAAATTTCCCAAAACTGGCATCCTAAGAAAGGGCCATGTTTAAAACCTTTCTACCCTAATAATATTTATATTTAATGAATATCCCTGAAGGAAATATGATTAACACACTAACAGTGAAGTATAGATAACTTGTGGGTTGATTCAGGGGTTTGCTCCAGTTTTATTTAAAAAAACATAGAATCAATAGTACAACCTGTATGTAAGTAGTCAGTTTTCAAAATTCTGGATAACTATGAATATCGCTAGTTTTGATATCAATTAGCAAACAAATCTTAAAGCAACCATAAAAATCCCCAAAATAGGCTGGGAGGGTAGGAATATTTTAAAGCTAGTGATTTAATTCCTGGTATCAAGATGCTTTTTATTACAGGTAATTGCAGCTAGGCCTTGCCCCAAAATTGCCCATGAAAAGCTTAAACGTGCCCTGATAAAAATGAACGATTTAACAACTATTGTTTAGCCAGATAAGAAAAGCTGCAAAGCTTGCTTAAAACCTAAGGCTTGGTCCACACTGCATGTAGGAAATACTCTCAAGAGCTATGTGTGCACACAGCTAGCTATGAAGTGCACACAGTCAAGATGAAGGTTGGAGCATCCATCCAACATAAGAACTCACTGTATAAAAAGGTATGCTGTTCTGTAGAGGAAAGTACACTTAGTAGATGGAGGCTGAAAGAATAAACTTTTGGTCTACGTTGTGTGCACCAAGCCATTCATACAACTTTAATACAGCACTAGATTCAAAGGGTAAGTACAACTTAGAACTCATCAAATACAATAGCAAACAACAGCACTGTTTCTAGAAGAATTTTGTGTCCATATGTTACATACGGATAATGTCATAGAGAAATTGTAAAATCCATTAGACATCTCTAAAGAGAGGACATGTCAACCTCCACATTGAACATATGGGATTACGTATAGCTAGAGACAAAGAAACTAATTAAAATTGGGGATGCAGAGACAGATGACATTTCATTGAAGCAGGATCTACTGTTCTAGATGGGTAATTATAGCAGAGGGATTCTTTGGGAAAAGACAGCCAGTCTGAGAATTGTTTATGCAGAGGAGAAGAACTGCTGAATTTCAAAAGAGTGTCCCAGGCATTTGGGCACCAGAGGTCAGGGATGAATATTGGGGTTTGTATCAATCCAATATTTATGTGAAATACATTTTCAGCTTCTTGATAACGAGAAGAAGAATATGTATATAGGCAACCCTGGCACAACAATCTCACCAAAAAACTTTGACAAATGTCCAGGGCTGCGGAGCGGCTTTGTTAGAAAACACACTTGCCAGATGACTTCACTTCTTTCAAACAAGCTCTCGCCTTCAAATCAGCCCTCACCTCTGCTAAACAGACCTACTTCCCAAATCTTGTATCTTCCTTATCCTACAACCCCAAACAACTCTCTCCCACCCCTCAAATTCACTGCTTTGGAGTAACTCTCGACTCTGCCCTGTCCTTCAAATCAAACATCCAAACTCTTGCCACTTGCTGTCGCCTCCAGCTCAAGAATATTTCCAGAATCTGTCCTTTCATCAGCCCTCAATCTACTAAAATTCTTGTACATGCCCCCATCATTTCTCATCTCAACTACTGCAACGTCCTCCTCTGTGGCTTCCCTGCTTACACTCTTGCACCTCTCCAGCCTGTCCTCAACTCTGTTGCCCAACTAATTCACCTCTCTCTTCGCTAGTCCCCTGTTTATCATCTCTGCAAATCTCTTCACTGGCTCCCAATTCCACAACGAATCCTGTTCAAGCTACTAACACCGACCTACAAAGCTATCCATAACCTGTCTCCTCCCTATATCTCTGAACTAATCTCCCACTATCTTCCCTCACGTAATCTTCAATCCTCCCAAGACCTCCTCCTCTCCTCCACACGTATCCATTCCTCACACAACCGCCTCCAAGGTTTCTCCCGAATATCCCCCATCTTCTGGAATTCTACGCCCCAACACGTCCGATTATCCACCATGCTCCGATCCTTCAGACGGAAACTGAAAACTAATTTCTTCAGGAAAGCTTACAAACTGCAATGACCAGGCTGCCGCCCCACCGCCACCGGAGTTGCTGCATCCCTGACCTACTGTCTCCTCCCCAATATCCTGTAGAATGTAAGTCAACAAGGGCAATGTCCTGTCCCCTCTGTACCAGTCTGTCATTGTTAATTTGTTTACTGTAAACTATATCTATAATTTTGTATGTAACCCCTCTCATGTACAGCACCATGGAATTAATGGTACTATATAAATAAACAATAATAATAATAATCTATATTTTTTATTAATTGTGAGGCCAGCCTATGAGCTTTAAACTAATATCAGACAGATAGATGACAATACATATATCATGTTTCATATCAATAGAAAGATAAAATTGTGATAAGAAACATGACCATAATATCTTGTGCCTAGGACCTCCACAGACAAAAATACCTTGTAGGCTGGTGATCACCTAAAACTCCTAAAGGGCTGAACAAATCATAGAGCCCCTATCAGCAGTCACCAAGGAGAGGTATATGAGAGCGACTGTTCATTAATAAATACAGAAGCTTGAATTGACACACTGTTCAATGCTGAAAGGTGCTCTGCGGTTTAGGATCGCTTCATTTTTTTTCTGTTAGGAGAACTTCCCTCATTGAACCTTTGATGTCATTGATGTGAAACAGGATTATATATTTTCTTTCATTATTACTTTTGATTTTGCATAATCGAATATACTGTATTGTTTTGTAACATATTTTGTATATTTTTATAAACACTGCCTACTTTTTGGTTGACATCTTTAAAATGTAATATATTCTTTCCTCTTGCTCCATAAACTGCATCCCCAAAGACCTCCTTTCATGCCTCAGATTTGATATCAGTCTTCTATGCCCTTGTCTGTTTCCCTCTCCACTGAGCCACAGACTGCTTTGGTCACTATCCAGGTTCTGACTACCTTTGTATTGTGTTCATTGCCTTTCTGTCAACAGGTGTTTCCATGCTGTAATTCAGCCTGGCCTATTATCTGGTGGGTGTAACTATTTAAAGCTTCCCTGGGTTTCCATTTCCCACTCGTGATATTTCTGAAGTGGACCCTGCCTGGAATTATAGCCTTTCTGACAAGTACATTTCATGGTGGTTTGCTACTCTTGATTTATTTTATTATTTACTCAGCACCTTCAACCAGTATCTAAGGATGTACGAGATACACTTGATGGCCGCTAAGGAAACAAGGTCCGAGGGGTCATCTTAGTCATTCGGTTATGAGTTTTTTAAATCTGCACAGGGGCCTTTAGGGACTGCACAGTTAAGATCTCTAGTCTTTACAAGAACTGGGTGGGTCAGGTGTAGCAGTATTGAGCTAGACCATATTTTCTATATTTTCCACATGTTCAGTACTACATGCATAACACATGGGCTACCAGTAATGGGTGTCCAATCTACCTGTACAAATTAGTGGTGTGGCAGTTAGTATTCTTGGATTATTGTGGAGATGGGCAGGGACTGTACTATATATATATATATATATATATATATATACACATACATATTCCATGCACTGTAATCAGTTGTACATATACAATACGCTCACTGTTAGTTCCCCAAACACTGACCTAATAGTGCTGTGTGTTACAAATTGGTGTCAATGAGGGATATCTGCATGATACCCTGGACTGACTCAGTTTGTCTATTGACAAATAATTTAGTTTGAAATGCTGACATACAATTCCCCTGATGGCTATGTACAATAAAAAGGCATCTGTTAGAATTAAAATCCAGATTTACTTTGTATAGTTATTTGTGGTTAAAATCTCATGTTAGAGGGGGTTTTATGAGACTAAAGATCCCCTTTAAAATGCAATATCAGCTGAGATTAAAGAGGACCTGTCACCCACCTGCTGCATGGCAATCTAAATGCAGCACTGAATGCAGCATGTCTGCTGCATTCAGGGAAGGGGTCCCCCATGTGTCTGTGTGCTATGTACCCCGAGATATAGCTTTAGTAAAACTCACTGTTAGAAGCCATGAGGGCATTCCCTGGTGCAGGAGCCAGCTCGATTGATGGGGGCCATTCCCTCCCCCTCTGCCTCTCTGTGCTGCTTCTGCGGTGATAGCTATGCCCTCCTCCTCTCTGTCACTCATCCTGCCTCACACAGCATGCAAATCATTTGTCCTTACGTCAGCTCCAGATTCCTGCTGTCTGAACAAAGCATAAACAGCACAACAGGAGTTGGCACAGACAGGCAGAGGGTGAGGGAAAGGCCCCCGTCAATCAAGCTGGCTCCTGCACTAGGAACTGCTCTCATGGCTTCTAACAGTGTTACTAAGGCTATATCTCGGGATACACAGCACACAGACACATGGGGGACCCCTTCCCTGAATGCAGCAGACATGCTGCATTCAGTGCTGCATTTAGATTACCATGCAGCAGGGGGGTGACAGGTCCTCTTTAAATAAAACTTGATAAAAACTGCCCATCCTGTTCTCCAGTTCCCTTAATGGCTGTCACATTGTATATGAGTTAATACAGTTTTGGCTGAGGTTTGTGGGCAAAGTCATAGGCAATCTCTTTTGTTGACTATTTTTAAAGATTAAAAAACAGTTTTGTTTGGGAACCGAACTTGACCCCGGACTACAAACCCCATACAAGTTGATGGGGATCCGAATTTCAGTGATAAAAAATGGGTATAAACTGGTCATATTAAGTTCTAAGGGGCTGCAAGTGTAAACAAAATGGTGGTAAGAGATGGAAAATTAACCTGCAAACAAATGTGGATATGTAGATGACTTAGGCTGGCTTCACACTGCGGTCAGGTCAGGTCAGATCAGGTCAGGTTTTGTGTTCCAAAACCAGGAGTGACTCCAAAACCTAGAACAGGTGTCAATCTTTCAATTATACTTTTTCTCTGCAAGTTCCTCTCCTGGTTTTGGAACACAAAACCTGACCTGATCTTACCTGACCTGAACGCAGCCTTAAAGGGAACCAACCACCCCAAATGACCCCCCCGGACTGTTAATATGTGTCCCTACACCCTGCAGACACATATGGGGCAATCGTTTTTGCTAAAAAAACGGATTTGTAAAAGCTAAGATATAGCTTTATAAACTTTTAAAAATCTTGACGACTGGGCGTTATCTAGCTGCCGTGGGGTGGGGGTGGGGGGTGGAGCGCTGCGCAATATGTACAACCTGGTCCGGTGCCATCCCTGCACTCCTGTCCGGTGCTGTCTCCCCGCTGCTCTCTCCGGTGCTGTGCCCACTGGTGTCCTCCTGTCATGGTCTCCATGCTGTGCCCCAGGCCGGTAACATGATTATCGGTGCGGGCTCTGGGCAATGGGGAAGCTTCCTGCTTCCTCCTGCCCATCCCCGCCCAGGTCAGCCCTGCACCAATGAGAACGCAGGGCCATTGTGTCATGTGATCGCCGCTGTGAGCCAATCACCGCGCAGGGGCGGTTACATGACATCACTGGCCCTGCGTTCTCATTGGTGCAGGGCTGACCTGGGCGGGGATGGGCAGGAGGAAGCAGGAAGCTTCCCCATTGCCCAGAGCCCGCACCGATAATCATGTTACCGGCCTGGGGCACAGCATGGAGACCATGACAGGAGGACACCAGCGGGCACAGCACCGGAGAGAGCAGCGGGGAGACAGCAGCGGACAGGAGTGCAGGGACGGCACCGGACCACGTTGTACATATTGCGCAGTGCTCCACCCCCACCCCACCTCCCCGGCAGCTAGATAACGCCCAGTCGGCAAGATTTTTAAAAGTTTATAAAGCTATATCTTAGCTTTTACAAATCCGTTTTTTTAGCAAAAATGATTGCCCCATATGTGTCTGCAGGTGTAGGGACACATATTAACAGTCCGGGGGGGTCATTTGTGGAGGTTGGTTCCCTTTAAAGGGGTTCTGCCACCAAAGCAATCCTGGTTATATAACAAGTAAACTAAGAAACTAAACATTTGCCACTACATAGAGACAGATTTCGGCATTTCCCTATTGAGCAACAATGTTGATAAAAGACCCCAACAAAGCCTGTTTTTACAGTTGACCCACTCAGTCAAGATATAACTACAGGGCATACATTTTAAATATAGGCCACAATAGATCCTTTTGTCACAATTGACCCACACAGCTAAGATTGCCAGAGTTTAACCACAGAGTTGAACCAGGGGTAGAAGAAGGTTCAAGTGGAGAATGAGGGTGAGGTAGACATCTTGTTTTGTCACTGAGCCCACACTGTCCAGTGGGAATGTTATAAGTAGATCTTCTACCAAAGTGCATTTATATTCACACATTTTATAATACCATTCCAGTGATTAAAGTAGTGATGCTATGTTGTTATTGTAGTGTGGATCCAGCAGGTACGCCGCCCAGTAATCAGCACAGGTTAGAATTCTGGCAGCTAGGTGGTCGTTGATCAGGAGGAGCTCCACCTTGTTAGTACGCCGCACATGAGGCAGTGACCGGAAAGGCAAACGTGACTCTGCAGTGCAGACAGGTGAGCAGCATCAGAGTGAGAATGCCGAAGGTGTGCAGAGACTGCCTGCACTTTCAACAACACCTCTGACATACAAAGACAATCAAAATGGAGAGGCGTGGCCTGCAGCAGCATGTGAGGACGTGGATCCCTGAGCTCCTGTGCCTACAGACAAGCTACTGGCAATTTTTGCCTTTTTAAAGGCAAATTGTCTCATCAAAGCGACAAGACCTGTAAGATCTAATCTTTGGGCTTCATTTGAACCCTTTTGAGATCAATTCTGAGAGGAATTCACCTCAGGACACCTTGAAATCTGGCCCCTCAGAGGAGTGATGGAGGCTCCATTTTAAGACTACTGGTCACCTCATAATAATATCCTCCTGTTGTCTGTTAAAAGTCAGGAATTGACATTTCAGGTCGTAATTCTGAAATTATACTGGCTTTTACCTTTATTCGGATGAATTTGTTATGATTTTTACCTCAAGACACTGCCTGAAGTCTATTTGTTTGTTTTGTTTTTTTCCTCACATGAGAGTGAAGGTAGCGCCATTTTGTGATCACTGAATGCTTCATAATAATACTCCTGTCACCCATAAATCATCTGAAATTGACAACACAGGTCACAGTTTACTGAAGTAATATTAGACTTCGTCTTTCTGGACCAGAAGATCTTGTCTTGGTGATATATTTATCAATATCTTATTCTGCTTTATTTTCAATATACAGCCTATGCTATCTCTGACATGGGCTTTTTTATTCACTTCTCTCATTAGTTTTTGGAGATTTTATTGTTTTGGTCTATTAAGTTTGTTCTTAGACCATTTTCTGCTATTCTGTGAGGAAAACTGCCATTTCTCTCAGGGGAGTAGTGGAGACGCCATCTTTGATTTGCTGATTGCGGCTTTCCCAGAGGATGCCAATTTACTACACAAACGGATTTTCCTCACTGTAAGATCCGGACCTCTGAGGTAAATTTTCCCTCATATGCATTTGGAAAGCAACAGTGACAGGTACAGGAGGCGTGGGGGATCTATTAAAAGATGAGCTGCTGTCCTGATTGAGGAGATTTAATATAAGTGACTAGACTGAGACATCCCTGCAGCCTTCTTCATAGACTATCTGGTCATACTATTTTGGATGCTCCTTGCTTAGTTACATACTTGCATAGGGTGGGGATAATACCATTCTACATATTGGACAATTCATGAGTCTGCAGGGGAGATATATAACCTTTCTAGTCCTAGTGTTACACTGAGACTTCAGGAGACTCTTTTTTGCTACTCATTTGTTTTTTTGCAAGCTGTTGCCTTATAACTTCTTCCATCATTGCGTGCTACTACATCTCCAAGAAGGACTTCTTCAATCAAGCGGGGTCGGCGGGCCTCCAACGTATCCGAGCTACGTAGATGCATCCTGTTGTCTGAGGTTTCTACACGATCCGACCACTCCTGGGAGGGATCTCTTCAATCAAGCAGGGTCGGCGGGCCTCCAACGTATCCGAGCTTCGTAGACGGTTTCCAGTGTCGAGGAGTCAACTAAACAGCTATTCTTTTATGGGGATGTGCTGTTGGGGTACACCTTTATATTGATCTGCATATTGATGTTTGACTCTGTTTCTTGTGGATAAAGGTAGTTTGGGTGGTAGTTGTTGGGTCTTGGGTGGGTGATCTTTTCATCTTCTAATTGGGGAAGAGAGCTATTTACTTTATACTCTGAGTCCGTATTTACAGATAATTGTGCTTCATTTCTGTTCCTTGGCTCTAGTATTGTGGAAGTCTATTACCTAATTGTAATTGTTTTTGGCTCAATATAGTTTACTGGAGCTGGCTATAGAGACTTACTATACATACTTTGATATTCTTAATTTCTTAATTTATATATCTCAATTTATACGGTATACTAGTCCTAATGTCTCCCAAGCCTAAACCAAACGTTACTTCCAAAAATTCCACTGGTGAACTGGTGGAGGCTAGTCCACAGAGTGCGAACACTATGCCTTCCTCGGCCTACCATAGTAACCAGTCACAAAGTGGCAGTAAAGATTCCTTACCAGTGGAGAATAGTTCAGAAGAATGGAAATCCACACCTATGATTTATGAATCTACCCAGGCAAACTCAAAAAGAAAAGAAATGGAAACTATATCCAGATCACATGATGGCTCTAATTTTCGGGAAGATTATGACTCAGCTCGAGACCCTCAAACCAAGAGCCCGGTGAGACAAAGAATGAAGACCTCAAGGAAAGACACAGATCCTCTCTCCAACCTTGACGATGGACAACTATTAGATAGAGATTTCTTGGTTAAAGTATTTGCTGATTTTAAAAAATCTTTGAGAGACGACATTGATGAGATTAAACATTCGGTGGCCTCGATAGTTTCCAGAACAGAAAAAACAGAGAAAGCCATTGAGGAATTAAAAACGGAGTGCATTGACTCTAGAAAATCTCAAGACAGGGTGACTAATGAAATTAAAGTTCTGAAGGATAGGTTAGCAGATAGAGAGGACCGGGACCGCAGGAATAACCTGAAATTTAGAGGAATTCCCGAAAAGATAAAGCAGGATAACTTGATTAATTACGTGAAATCTCTCACTAGAAAAATTGCTCCCTCACTGGAAATATGGAGTATTTTATAGAAAGAGCCCATAGATTGCCAAGGCCCTCGCATCTTTCGGACGATGTCCCGAGGGATGTGATAGCTAAATTTAGCTTCTATCAAACCAGAGATAAAGTGACAACTTTCTTAAGAGATAATAAATCCCTACCTCCACCTTACGACGGGATTAAAATCTTCACAGATATTTCTAAAGACACGATGCTGAAGAGGAAATATTTGAAGCCTGTAACGGACATTCTACGTGCTAAGGAGATCTTGTACAGATGGGGTCGTCCGACCACTAGTGTTATTTTTACATACAAACAGAAATCTTTTGTTATTGAAGATAAGTCTAAGGGACTGAAAGTTTTGAGAAACTTACATCTAACTTATACTTGACGGGTCTTAAGTAGCTCTGTTTGACACTTTAAAGATTTAAGGTCCAATTAGGCACAATGGCCAAAACATTAGCCTTGCAGGAAGTTGAATAACGGTTCCCTTGAACCCTTCCTTATAGTATTGATACTTACATAGTTCTTATTACTAGTTACATTCTGTGTTATAGTTTGCTTCATTTAATAGTTTGTTTCTTTACCTACCTGTAGTAGTTTACTTTCCCTCCTAATTCTCTCCCTTCCCTCTCCCTCACACTTCCTCAGCTTCATACTTTCATTGCAGCTAGCTTACATACATTTTTAATTCTTCATTGAGACAATGACCACCAGATACCTTTCACTAAATGTCCATGGGTTAAATACCCCTCAGAAAAGGTTCCATGTATGGAAAGAACTTGCGAGACATAAAATTGATTTGGCAGGACTTCAGGAAACTAAATTTTGCCTAGAAAATCCACCAAAGTTTACGAATAAACTATTTCCTCATATCTATTTCTCCTCTAACAAGAAAAAAAAATCTGGAGTTGCCATTTTGATTAGGGATACTGTTAAATTTGAAGAACTTGAGGTCCATAGAGATGATGAGGGCCGATATCTTATCCTGATATGTAAAATAAATGATACTCCTCACACACTTGTGAATTTATACGCTCCTAACAAAGGTCAAATTTCATTTTTAAAAAAACTGTTCAGGACTATCCATGATCATAAGAAAGGCAACCTCTTCATTTTTGGGACTTTAACGCGGTTCCTAATGCTATGTTTGACTCATCCAATAAAGCCAGGAATACCAATGTCCAGCTTGATCCATTATTTAACCAGGAGGAATTCTATGATGCATTCCGATGCATAAACTCGTCATCTATAGAATTTACTCATTTTTCTGACTCGCATAAATCCTTTGCTAGGATAGATCTAGTTTTGACAGATATCAATTCCTTGCAGAAGATTAAATCAATAGAAATACTTCCTAGATCTTGGTCGGATCACTCTCCGATAATCTTCGTTACTACAGATGGGGCTTCTTATAGTGGGCGGAAACTCTGGAGAGCAAATTCTTTTCTATACCACCATCCAGATTATAAATCCAAAATTCTAAGTATATTACAATATTACTCTAAAGAAAATGATTTGGGAGATATGCCTATTCCAACTTTATGGATTGCCCATAAGGCACTGATTAGAGGTCATCTAATTCAATTAAATTCTCTTTTAAAAAGAAAATTAACTAAAGATACGGCTTCCATCATAAGTAAGATTAAAGACTTGGAATCGGAGGTGATTCGGACCAAGAAAAATTCCATCTTTGGTGACATTCTTAAATTGAGGGTTGAACTAAAATCCCTTTTAACTGCGGAATTTGATAAGGTTTCCCACATTACTAAATCTAATTTTTATAATTGTACCAACAAACCCTCCCAACTATTTGCCAAATTGATAAAAATACGAAGGGCCAAAACGAGAATTCTACAGATCAGGAATAAACCTAATTCTATAGTCAAATCCCCTGCGGAAATTTCAGATGCCTTTGAAGTTTATTACAAGAAGTTATATAACTTAGGAAAGGAGCCCGGGGAAGTTGATCCCTGTGCTGTGGAAATGGCTTTGTTTTTAGACTCTATTCAACTTCCTTCTTTGACATCTGACCAGTTAAAATTCCTAAACTTACCCTACACTGAAGCTGAAATCTCTGATACTATTGCGTCCCTAAAGAAATTTAAGTCTCCCGGGCCTGACGGGTTACAGAACGAATACTATATTGCCTTTAAAGATATCCTTGTCCCATATTTAACTAGGTTAATCAATTTCCTCACTACTGACCAGAGTAGTCTTCCCAAGGAAATGCAAGAAGCAGTGATTACGGTTATCTCAAAAGATAAGGGTGACACTGAGAATGTAGCTAACTATAGACCCATATCGCTCCTGAATTCAGATCTAAAAATTATTAGTATAACTTTAAATAACAGACTAAAACAAGTTATCTCGACACTCCTTCACGGGGATCAAGTGGGTTTCGTTCAGGGAAGGGGAACATCGGATGCTACAAGACAGGCGTTAAATTTAATAGATTTTATAGAGAGAACTGGGACTCCAACCCTAGTGGTCGCTGTCGACGCGGAGAAAGCGTTCGACGGGTCCACTGGGGGTTCCTCTTTGAGGTTTTGAGGAGGTTTGGCTTCGGAGGTAATATTACTAACTTAATTCATTCGCTTTATTCTAATCCGAGTGCGAAAATCATAACAAATAACTTTTTGTCAAAAGACATCTTGCTAACGAATGGTACACGTCAAGGTTGTCCCCTTTCCCCTTCTCTCTTTAACCTCTTTATTGAGCCGTTAGCGGAAAAAATACATACTCATCCTTTGATAAAAGGCATTCCCATTTCTTTGAGACAATTTAAGATTAGTTTATTTGCTGATGATATCCTGGTAACTTTGACTGATCCCATAAATTCTTTACGATATCTCCTTGACACAATTGATAAATTTTCTCGAATTTCCCATTATAAGATCAATTTGAAAAAGACTCAGGTGTTACACTTAAATATAGATCAGGACCTCCTTGACTTGTTAAAACGCGAACACTCTCTCTCGTGGGAAAAAGAATCTATAAAATATTTAGGTATTTATTTGACCAAATCCCTATCTAAGATTGTAGACGTTAATCTTAATTATATCTACAAAGTCATTCAGGACGATGTTCTTCATATTTCCAAAATTGATATTTCATGGTTGGGAAGAATAAACTCATTTAAAATGTTTATCTTACCGAAACTTCTCTATATTTTTCGTTCTGTACCCCTACCTGTGTCCAGACAATGAATGGCAAAATTACAAACTCAACTGACGAGATTCATTTGGGATAAGAAAAAACCAAGAGTGGCTAAGACTACCCTGGAGAAAGGGAGGTCTAGAGGAGGTCTGGCTGTTCCCAACCTCATCGCATATCATCACTCCACTATCATAAAACTGAGTCAATCATGGTGGGAGACAGGCGATAGACCAAGTTGGCTTACTCTTGAAGATAAAAATATGGTAAAGGGAGGCCTTGGTCCACAGCTTCTTTCCTTCCTTTGTGATAAAAACAAACCTCTTCCGAAAGAAACGTCAGTGAAAGCCTCTATTCAATCCTGGAGATTGTTTGTTTCCAAATCATTGAAAAGCTTTCAACCTCATCCACCTACTTGGATCCCAATTGATATATTAGACTATATTTCTGCAAACCTGAAACTTAAATCCTGGAAAGACCATGGGATTGGTTTTATATCTAACATCTTGGATGGCAGAGGAGGGTTGATTCCCTTTGCGGTCCTACAAAACACTTATGGTCTGGAAGACATAGAAGTTAAAACCTGGGAGGAGATTCATCGCATTCTGTTGAGCCATAAACTGGTATTCTCTCTTCCTCACAATGTGACACAACTTTTGAAGTTCCCGCAGAGTACCTTTTTTTGGAAGTTGAAAAACATATATCAGGACATTAACCTAGATTCGGTCTATGTGAAATCTTCAAATGTAGTAGCATGGGAGAAAGACCTGAACATCTCTATAAATACTGAACAACTTGGCAAGTCCTTTGATCTTATGTATACACAGGTACCGTGCATCTCCCTTATTGAGACCCAATTTAAATTGTACTCAAGATGGTATCTTACTCCGTTGAAGCTAAATAAGTTTAATTCACTCAACTTCCCGATGTGCTGGAGGAACTGTAACCAAACTGCTGATCTGACTCATGTGTTCTGGGGATGTCAATTCCTTAAAAAATTTTGGAGAGACATAAGGCATCTAATTAAAGATATTTCTGGAATTGAGGTTCTTCTATCTCCTGAGTTAGTGTTGCTTTTGGTTGGGTTGGATTCTTTTCCAAAACGTATAAGGCCAATTACGATTCATATTCTTTTAACAGCAAAAACTATGATTGCCTCACTTTGGAGAGAGTCTACAGTCCCATCTATACAGGATGTCATAGACAGAATTGCATCTCATAATTCTTTTGAATATTCATTCGCTATTAGAAATGGCCTACAAACCAAATATCAGAAGAAATGGGCATTGTGGAATATAAAATTTCCATCTCCGTTCTTAAAGTCAGCCAAAGTCCCCCCAGATAACTTTCTCTAGGCTTCACCACTGGACTGTATGATGGACTCATTGTCTATAGCTTGTACTATAGTAAGTGTCTATAGCTACCTTTCCCCCCCCCCCCCTTCATTTCCTTTCCTCTCTCCCTTATGTTTATCTGCTGAAGAGCAGTTCTTCATAACTTGACTTAGCTTGAGATTCTTGGTCCTTAGTATTGATTGCCTTTAATTATACTATTTCATAATTACTTCCCAAAGTATTATTTGGAGATGTGTTAATCTTTGTTTCCCTGTTTACTTTCATTGTTCTCTTTTGGTGTTCTGTATTTGATGAAATTGATTGTAATAAGGTAATCTCTTCATATTATACCTTTGACTTCTCTACTTCTTATCAGTTTGCTGTACGACTGTATTTGATTACTATACTTTGTACTTGATTTATTGAAACTCGAATAAAAATTATTTGAACACAAAGACAATCAAAATTAGAGAGCAACACATAATTTCCTAAATTGCTAAAATGTTGTCCTATGTGAAAATAACCTAACATAAGTAAAATAGTATTATTTTTAGCTTATTTCATAAATTGAATATATTCTAAAGCACAGAATAAAAATGTAAATGAGATAAATGAATAAAAACACTGATTAAAATGAGAGAATACTTTCAGATACCTGCAAGTTATTGGTGTAAGGCTGGGTTCACACCACGGCAGCATCAGGTCCGGGGCTGTCCGATGTGAATCAGACAGCCCCGGACCTGATGTGGCCACAGAACCGGAGGGACAAATATGCTCTCCGGTCCGGTGTTCAGCCAGATTCTTCTTATAGCAGCCACAGCTGCTGATAATTCAAGAACACAGCAAGCGGGGAACTAGCCGCGGTCACAAACTGTCAGCAGGGGACAGCTCCATGGCGCTGAAGTTCAGCGGCGGCCGGCGCTGAGTTTCAGCACCCGGCGTCCGGCTCCCGGGTGTGGCTCCATTGTGATCTGGCGCCATAGAACCCCATGTTAGGGGGTGCCGTATCGCACCGGACCGGGAGGATACAAGTGTCTCAGATTTTTTCCCACGGACACAAAAATGTTGCATGCAACATTTTTGTGTCCAGGAGGAAAATCCGAATACACCTGGATCCTCCCGGACAGATAGAAGCCGGATGGCAGATAGCTGCCATCCGGCTCCATCCCGCCCCATAGCATACTATGAGGCCGAAATCTGATCCGGGGTTGGTGGTTCACACCTGACAGCCCCGGTTTGGATCATGCCATGGTGTGAACCCGGCCTTAATCTGGCACCTGGTGCTAATTTCCTTATCTATCAAACCCTATTTAACTGGCAGCTTAACTTTCCAGTTTGCACTCAGTTTGAAAAAATTGTGTGCCATTCCAAAGTAAGTGAAACCTTCTGGCAGCAGGTTGTCTAGTTGTCCTTTATATCCCCAGACACCCCCCTGCATACCTCAGAAAACGAGTTTTATTCTGTCCCACTCCATATGGTAATTTTGTGGCCGCCCCACTTCGTGCAAACATGGCCCCTCCTTATTGTGTGCAAATGAATGACATTGCTACAATTCCAAAGTATCACACCTGCGCAGTGGCACACCTCAATGTGCCCTATTGAACAACCAGTGATTTCATTGTGCAGGTGCGAGACTTAGCTAATTGTTTACCTTGCCATGAGGTCCCTGGAAGGATTGGTCTGTGACCACTCTGTGCTGGGGGTGAATGGAGGTGAACTGTGCTGGGCACAACAGGCAGGTAAGTTACCTGCCTGTTAGTGCTTAGGTACATTTTTTTTTAATAAAAATTCCAGATAACTGCTTTCATGTGGGTGGGTAATATCAATAGGTAATTGTGTTTTTTATTGCATAGTAGTATTGTACTATTACAGTATTGTGATATTTGTGTATTAGCTAGTAAATATATTTACTTTAGTCTTTATGGGAGTGTATAATAAATATTCTTTCATTAGTACGGTTTTTCTCATTCAGTAGCCGGTATATATACAGTTGTGGCCAAAAGTAATGACACCCCTGCAATTCTGTCAGATAATACTTAGTTTCTTCCTGAAAATGAATGCAATCACAAATTCTTTGGTATTATTATCTTCATTTAATTAGTCTTCAATGAAAAAACACAAAAGAGAATGAAGCAAAAAGCAAAACATTGATTTTTTCACACAAAACTCCAAAAATGGGCCGGACAAAAGTATTGGCACCATCAGCCTAATACTTGGTTGCACAACCTGTAGCCAAAATAACTGCGATCAACCGCTTCCGGTAGCCATCAATGAGTTTATTACAATGCTCTGCTGGAATTTTAGACCATTCTTCTTTGGCAAACTGCTCCAGGTCCCTGATATTTGAAGGGTGCCTTCTCCAAACTGCCATTTTTAGATCTCTCCACAGGTGTTCTATGGGATTCAGGTCTGGACTCATTGCTGGCCACCTTAGAAGTCTCCAGTGCTTTCTCTCAAACCATTTTCTAGTGCTTTTTGAAGTGTGTTTTGGGTCATTGTCCTGCTGAAAGACCTATGACCTCTGAGGGAGACCCAGCTTTCTCACACTGGGCCCTACATTATGCTGCAACATTTGTTGGTAGTCTTCAGACTTCATAAAGCCATGCACACAGTCAAGCAGTCCAGTGCCAGAGGCAGCAAAGCGACCCCAAAACATCAGGGAACCTCCGCCATGTTTGACTGTAGGGACGGTGTTCTTTTCTTTGAATGCCTCTTTTTTTCTCCTGTAAACTCTATGTTGATGCCTTTCCCCAAAAAGCTCTACTTTTGTCTCATCTGACCAGAGAACATTCTTCCAAAATGTTTTAGACTTTCTCAGGTAAGTTTTGGCAAACTCCAGCCTGGCTTTTTTAATGTCTCGGGGTAAGAAGTGGGGTCTTCCTGGGTATCCTACCATAGAGTCCCTTTTCATTCAGACGCCGACGGATAGTACGGCTTGACACTGTTGTACCCTCGGATTGCAGGGCAGCTTGAACTTGTTTTGATGTTAGTCGAGGTTCTATATCCACCATCCGCACAATCTTGCGTTGAAATCTCTCGTCAATTTTTCTTTTCCGTCCACATCTAGGGAGGCTAGCCACAGTGCCATGGGCTTTAAACTTCTTGATGACACTGCGTACGGTAGACACAGTAACATTTATGTCTTTGGAGATGGACTTGTAGCCTTGAGATTGCTCATGCTTCCTCACAATTTGGTTTCTCAAGTCCTCAGACAGTTGTTTGGTCTTCTTTCTTTTCTCCATGCTCAATGTGGTACACACAAGGACACAGGACAGAGGTTGAGTCAACTTTAATCCATGTCAACTGGCTGCAAGTGTGATTTAGTTATTGCCAACACCTGTTAGGTGCCACAGGTAAGTTACTGGTGCTGTTAATTACACAAATTAGAGAAGCATCACATGATTTTTCTAACAATGCCAATACTTTTGTCCACCCCCTTTTTTATGTTTGGTGTGGAATTATATACAATTTGGCTTTAGGACAATTCTCTTTTGTGTGTTTTTTCATTGAAGACAAATTAAATGAAGATAATAATACCAATGAATTTGTGATTGCAATCATTTCCAGGAAGAAACTGAGTATTATGTGACAGAATTGCAAGGGTGTCAATACTTTTGACCACAACTGTATATATATATATATATATATACATATATATATATATATATATATATATATATATATGTATATATATACATGTGTAAGACAAAGACAGCGGCACTCACCAGAGGTGAACTTGAGTTTCTTTATTTATTTGTGCTACTCATGCATCAATCACAGATCAGTCAGCGGGTAGAGGGAGTGAGGGGGCGGCGGTCAACGGCCTGCCGTTTCGCGGTCAATACCGCTTCCACGGGTCCAGGATTCTTTGGAGTGCTGCTGTCTTTGTCTTACACATGTATATGGATGATAACTCTGAAGAAAACCGTGCAACACCGCTGAGGGGCTGCATTGGATGGTCACATGCAAGTTTGGCCTGACGCATAGCTAGACCCTAGAGTGCCCAGTATTTTTCTATTTCGGACATATATATATGTATATATATATATATACATATACAGCCCCTGGCAAAAAATTATGGAATCACTGTGCTCAGAGTATGTTCATTCAGTTGTTTAATGCTGTAGAAAAAAAGTAGATTACAGATATGGCATAAATTTATAGTCGTTTCAAATGGCAACTTTATAGCTTTAAGAAACACTAAAAGAAATCAAGATAAAAAAAAATGTGGTAGTCAATAAGGGTACCTTTCTTCAGACCAAGCAAAGGGAAAAAATTATGGAATCACTCAATTCTGAGGAAATAATTATGGAATCACCCTGTAAATTTTCATTCCCAAAACTAACACCTGCATCAAATTAAATCTGCTCGTTAGCCTGCATCTAAAAAGGAGTGATCACATCTTGGAGAGCTGTTGCACCAAGTGGACTGACATGAATTATGGATTCAACACGAGAGATGTCAATTGAAACAAAGGAGAGTATTATTAAACTCTTAAAAGAGGGTAAATCAACACGCAATGTTGCAAAAGATGTTGGTTGTTCACAGTCAGCTGTGTCTAAAATCTGTACAAAATACAAACAACATGGGAAGGTTGTTAAAGGCAAACATACTGGTAGACCAAGGAAGACATCAAAGCATCAAGACCGGAAACTTAAAGTAATATGTTTCCAAAACAGGAAATGCACAACAAAACAAAAAAGGAACGAATGGGAGGAAACTGGAGTCAATGTCTGTGACAAAACTGTAAGAAAGCGCCTAAAGGAAATGGGATTTACATACAGAAAAGCTAAACAAAAGCCATCATTAACACCTAAACAGAAAAAAACAAGGTTACAAAGGGCTAAGGAAAAGCAATCGTGGACTGTGGATAACTGGATGAAAGTCATATTCAGTGACAAATCGTGAATCTGCATTGGGCAAGGTGATGATGCTGGGACTTTTGTTTGGTGCTGTTCCAATGAGATTTATAAAGATGACTGCATGAAGAGAACATGCAAATTTCCACAGTCATTGATGATATGGGGCTGCATGTCAGATAAACGCACTGGGGAAATGGCTTTCATGACATCTTCAATAAATGCCCAAGTTTACATTGATATTTTGGACAGTTTTCTTATCCCATTAATTGAAAGGATGTTTGGGGATGATGAAATCATTTTTCAAGATGATAATGCATCCTATCATAGAGCAAACAATGTGAAAACATTGCTTGGAAGAAGACACATAAGGTCAATGTCATGGCCAGATCTCAGTCCAATTGAAAATCTTTGGTGGAAGTTGAAGAAAATGGTCCAATGACAAGGCTCCAACCTGCAAAGCTGATCTGGCAACATCAATCAGAGAAAGTTGGAGCCAGATTGATGAAGAGCACTGTTTGTCACTCAATAAGTCCATGCTTCAGAGAGTGCAAGCTGTTATTAAAGCCAGAGGTGGTGCAACCAAGTACTAGTGATGTATTGGAGTGTTCTTTTGTGTGTTTGTTTTTCATGATTACATAATGTTTTCCCTCTGCTTGGTCTGAAAAAAATTATCCTTACTGGCTACCACATTTTCTATCTTGATTTCTTTGAGCATTTCTTAAAGCCATAAAGTTGCCATTTGAAATGACTTTTATTTTGTGCCATGTCTGTGATCTGCTTTTTTTCTACAACATTAAAAAACCGAATGAACAACCTCTGAGCCAGGTGATTCCATAATTTTTGTCAGGAGTCGTATATGTATATACAGTATATATATATATACTAGATAAAAACTCTCTGCAGCACTCAGCTACTACCAGTGGTGTACATATGCTAACAAGCTAAATATATATGAGAAAAAATTTAAAAACTTACGTTTTTTTCAAAAACTCAAAATTCTTATATTTTTTTTAAATCTGAAGTTCTTAGTACACACATTGGCCAATGTCTGCTTGCTCATCGACTGCGACAAAGTGACTTCAGGCACGATGAGTCCTAACGCTGACACCCAAGTCCTCCTTGTCCACCCGACCCCACTACTAAGTGGGAGGACACCATCTATACCCTAGATCACCTGTAGGCAATGAGGGTGCACATTGCAGAAATGGAGCCAGCCACTCCACACGATACAAAAGAGAAAAAAACTGCACAGCACTCACAGACAATGTGAACTGGTGCCAGCAGGGACGCTGGATCAAAATACTAGATAAAAACTCTCTGCAGCACTCAGCTACTACCAGTGGTGTACATATGCTAACAAGCTAAATATATATATTATAAAAAAAAAAAAAAAAAAAAAAAATATATAAGAATTTTGAGTTTTTGAAAAAAACGTAAGTTTTTAAATTTTTTTCTCATATATATTTAGCTTGTTAGCATATGTACACCACTGGTAGTAGCTGAGTGCTGCAGAGAGTTTTTATCTAGTATTTTGATCCAGCGTCCCTGCTGGCACCAGTTCACATTGTCTGTGAGTGCTGTGCAGTTTTTTTCTCTTTTGTATCGTGTGGAGTGGCTGGCTCCATTTCTGCAATGTGCACCCTCATTGCCTACAGGTGATCTAGGGTATAGATGGTGTCCTCCCACTTAGTAGTGGGGTCGGGTGGACAAGGAGGACTTGGGTGTCAGCGTTAGGACTCATCGTGCCTTAAGTCACTTTGTCGCAGTCGATGAGCAAGCAGACATTGGCCAATGTGTGTACTAAGAACTTCAGATTTAAAAAAAAAAAATATAAGAATTTTGAGTTTTTGAAAAAAACGTAAGTTTTTAAATTTTTTCTCATATATATTTAGCTTGTTAGCATATGTACACCACTGGTAGTAGCTGAGTGCTGCAGAGAGTTTTTATCTAGTATTTTGATCCAGCGTCCCTGCTGGCACCAGTTCACATTGTCTGTGAGTGCTGTGCAGTTTTTTTCTCTTTTTTTTTCTCTTTTGTATATATATATATATATATATGTGTGTGTGTGTGTATATATATGTGTGTGTATATATATATATACACATTATATATATATACATATATATATATTTCATTTAGTCAGTAAAGAAATAGATAGCATTAAAGTAGTATAGGTAACATAGTAACATAGTTTTTAAGGTTGAAGGAAGACTTTGAGTTCATCTACTTCAACCCATAGTCTAACATGCTGATCCAGAAGAAGGCAAAAAAAAAAACGTGACAACACTAAGCTCCACATTGGGGAAAAAAAATCACTTCCTGACCCCACATACAGCAATTAGACCAATTCCCTGGATCAATGCCCTATCAAAGAATCTAGTATATATAACTGGTAATATTATAGTTTTCAAGAAAGGCATCCAGGCCCTTCTTAAATGTTAGTAGTGACCCACTCATTACAACACCTTGTGGCAGTGAGTTCCACAGTCTCACTGCTCTTACAGTAAAGAATCCGCGTCTGTGATTATGATTAAACCTTCTTTCCTCCAGACGTAGAGGATGCCTGCTTGTCCCAGTCTCAGGCCTAAGAGTAAAAATATCATCAAAAAGGTCTCTGTACTGTCCCCTCACAGGGCCGTATTTGCCATTAGGCACTCGTAGGCACGTGCCTAGGGCGGCGCCATTCTCATAGGGGGCGGCGTCTCAGCGTGGTTTTTTTTTTTTTTTTTTTTTTCTTTTTTTTCCGGCTCCGGGCCGGCCGGGTCGCAAGCCCCGCCCCCATACCCCCCCCCCTCCCCTTCATCATTACGGCCGCCCCGCCTGCCTTCCCGCCCACCCACCTCTGTTAGACACCCGGAAGAGACGAGGAGAGAAGGAGGGCCCGCAAATGAGGGGAACTTGAAGTTCCCGCTCTATTTCCTCCTCTCCCGTGCGCCCAAGTGCTGCGGCGCTGGCGGCTCCTGCGGCGGCTCCTGCGGCGGCTCCTGCACCGGCGGCTCCTGCATCGGCGGCTCCTGCATCGGCGGCTCCTGCACCGGCGGCTCCTGCATCGGCGGCTCCTGCACCGGCGGCTCCTGCACCCAGCCGCCCCCTCCAGGCCCAGGGAAACGAGGAAGCAGCCGGCTGGAGGCACTGGAGGATGGTGCGGCTGGTGCATCAATGTGCTCAGAGGGAGCCCGGCCCGGCCAATTTGAGCAGCCAGCACCAGGTGAGGGAAGTGTGGGGGAACTAACTGTGCGGGGGACAGAGGAGAAGAGGACAAAGGAGCAGTGGTCCGAGGAGAAGAGGACAGAAACAGAGGGGCAGAAGGACAGAAACAGGGGGACAGAGAAGAAGAGGACAGAGGGGCACGGGGACAGAAACAAGGGGACAGGAGGAGAGGAAAGAGGAGGAGCAGGAGGGACAGAAGAGAGGAGGACTGTGGTGCAGAAGGACAGAGGGACAGCAGAGAGGACAGGGGTGTAGGAGGACAGAGGAGCAGCAGGAGGGACAAAGGAGAGGAGGACGGGGTGCAAGAGGAGCAGCAGGAGGGACAGAGGAGGATGGGGTGCAGGAGGACAGCCGAGCAGCAGGAGGAACAGAGGAGAGGAGGACGGGGGTGCAAGAGGAGCAGCAGGAGGGACAGGAGAGGAGGACGGGGGTGCAGGAGGACAGAGGAGAGCAGGACGGGGGTGCAGGAGGACAGCCGAGCAGCAGGAGGGACAGGGGAGAGGAGGACGGGGGTGCAGAAGGGACAGAGGAGAGGAGGACGGGGGTGCAGAAGGGACAGAGGAGAGGAGGACGGGGGTGCAGGAGGGACAGAGGAGAGGACGACGGGGGTGCAGGAGGGACAGAGAAGAGGAGAACGGGGGTGCAGGAGGGCAGAGGAGAGGACGACGGGGGTGCAGGAGGGCAGAGGAGAGGACGACGGGGGTGCAGGAGGGCAGAGGAGAGGACGACGGGGGTGCAGGAGGGCAGAGGAGAGGACGACGGGGGTGCAGGAGGGCAGAGGAGAGCAGGGTGGGGGTGCAGGAGGGCAGAGGAGAGCAGGACGGGGGTGCAGGAGGGCAGAGGAGAGGACGACAGGGGTGCAGGAAGGACAGAGGAGAGGAGAGCGGGGGTGCAGGAGGGACAGAGTAGAGGAGGATGGGGGTGCAGGAGGGACAGAAGAGAGGAGGACGGGGGTACAAGAGGAGCAGCAGGAGGGACAGAGGAGAGCAGGACTGGGGGTGCAGGAGGGCAGAGGAGAGCAGGGCGGGGGTGCAGGAGGGCAGAGGAGAGCAGGATGGGGGTGCAGGAGGGCAGAGGAGAGGACGACAGGGGTGCAGGAAGGACAGAGGAGAGGAGAACGGGGGTGCAGGAGGGACAGAGTAGAGGAGGATGGGGGTGCAGGAGGGACAGAAGAGAGGAGGACGGGGGTACAAGAGGAGCAGCAGGAGGGACAGAGGAGAGCAGGACTGGGGGTGCAGGAGGGCAGAGGGAGCAGGGCGGGGGTGCAGGAGGGCAGAGGAGAGCAGGATGGGGGTGCAGGAGGGACAGAGGAGAGGAGGACAGGGGTGCAGGAGGGACAGAGGAGAGGACGACGGGGGTGCAGGAGGGCAGAGGAGAGGACGACGGGGGTGCAGGAGGGACAGAGGAGAGGAGAACGGGGGTGCAGGAGGGACAGAGTAGAGGAGGATGGGGGTGCAGGAGGACAGCCGAGCAGCAGGAGGGACAGGGGAGAGGAGGACGGGGGTACAAGAGGAGCAGCAGGAGGGACAGAGGAGAGCAGGACTGGGGGTGCAGGAGGGCAGAGGAGAGCAGGGCGGGGGTGCAGGAGGGCAGAGGAGAGCAGGACGGGGGTGCAGGAGGGACAGAGGAGAGGAGGACAGGGGTGCAGGAGGGACAGAGGAGAGGACGACGGGGGTGCAGGAGGGCAGAGGAGAGGACGACAGGGGTGCAGGAGGGACAGAGGAGAAGAGGACGGGGGTGCAGGAGGACAGCCGAGCAGCAGGAGGGACAGGGGAGAGAAGGACGGGGGTGCAAGAGGAGCAGCAGGAGGGACAGAGGAGAGCAGGACAGGGGTGCACGAGAGCAGGGCGGGGATGCAGGAGGGACAGAGGAGAGGAGGACGGGGGTGCAGGAGGACAGAGGAGAGGAGAACGGGGGTGCAGGAGGACAGGAGCAGCAGAAGGGACAGAGGAGAGAAGGACGGGGGTGCATGAGGACTGAGGCTGTGGCTGGCACTGTGTGTGGTGATAATGGCGGCTGTACCGTGTGTCTGCCTCCATGCAGCTGCTGCTACCTTCCTGAGTTGGCAGGGTGTGTAGTTCTCCTACCTGCCTGTCCTATATGATTTCTGGTCAGTGTGTTGGGTGTTGTTGTTCTTCCAGGTGGCCTCAGTGTTGTCCTGCCGTCCGTCTGTGGCCTGTCTGTCTCTTCTGGGATGTCCTCAGCTCTGTGCTGTGCACAGACAGTGTACCACCATCTCCCCAGCTCTGTGCTGTGCACAGTGTACCACCATGTCCTCAGCTTCGTGCTGTGCACAGACAGTGTACCGTACACTGTCTGTGCACAGTATGGAGCTGAGGATATGGCGGTACACTGTCTGTGCAAAGCACAGAGCTGGGGAGATGGTGGTACACAGCACAGAGCTGAGGACATGGTGGTACACTGTCTATGCACAGAGCTGAGGACATGGTGGTACACATCCGTGTGCAATCTGTTCTTTCCTCAGCAGCTATTAGTGTAGAATCATTTACAGGAACATGTTACATTGTTCTCGGTTACAGAATGAGAATGTATCAGTGAAAAAAACTGATACCTCTCGGATGGTCCGTGTGCTGTCAGTGTGCGGTATGTACCGTATATACTCGTGTATAAGCCGAGTTTTTCAGCCCAAAAATTGGGCTGAAAAGTCACCCCCTCGGCTTATACACGGGTCAATACGGTAATATATGTGGTGGGGGCTGTGTCCGGGTGCTGGGGAGGCTGGAGGAGGCGGGGGGAGCTGATGAGTGAGCGGCCCGTCACGTGGGGCCGCTCATTAGATATGCACGGTTCCCCCCGCCTATCACAGCGGCAGGGGGAGCCGTGCATACAGCCCCCCAGTGTATACAGCAGCCCCCCAATGGCACTAGCACCCCCATCATTGTAAGAGCCACCCACACTTTGCAGAGCTCCCCCGCTGCTTTATCTTACCATCCGGGGTCTTCGCCGCGGGTCCTGCGCGCTGTCATCCCGGTCTCACGTGACCCGGCGCGATGACGTCATTCCACTGCGACCGCCGGGTCACATGAGACCGGGAACACAGCGCGCGAGGAAGGACTGGAGGACCCGCGGTGAAGAAGACCCCGGATGGTAAGATAAAGCAGCGGGGGGGGGGGGCTCTGCAAAGTGTGGGGGGCTCTTACAATGATGGGGGGGCTAGTGCCATTGGGGGGCTGTATATACCCTGGGGCCTGCTGTATACCCTGGGGCCTGCTGTATATACCCTGGGGCCTGCTGTATATACCCTGGGGCCTGCTGTATATACCCTGGGGCCTGCTGTATATACCCTTGGGCCTGCTGTATATACCCTTGGGCCTGCTGTATATACCCTTGGGCCTGCTGTATATACCCTGGGGCCTGCTGTATATACCCTGGGGCCTGCTGTATACCTCTGGGGCCTGCTGTATATGCCTCTGGGGCCTGCTGTATATACCCTGGGGCCTGCTGTATATGCCTCTGGGGCCTGCTGTATATACCCTGGGGCCTGCTGTATATACCCTGGGGCCTGCTGTATATACCCTGGGGCCTGCTGTATACCCCTGGGGCCTGCTGTATACCTCTGGGGCCTGCTGTATATGCCTCTGGGGCCTGCTGTATATGCCTCTGGGGCCTGCTGTATATGCCTCTGGGGCCTGCTGTATATGCCTCTGGGGCCTGCTGTATACCTCTGGGGCCTGCTGTATACCTCTGGGGCCTGCTGTATATACCCTGGGGCCTGCTGTATATACTCCCTGGGGCCTGCTGTATATACCCCTGGGGCCTGCTGTATATACCCCTGGGGCCTGCTGTATATACCCCTGGGGCCTGCTGTATATACCCCTGGGGCCTGCTGTATATACCCTGGGGCCTGCTGTATATACCCTGGGGCCTGCTGTATACCTCTGGGGCCTGCCTGTATACCTCTGGGGCCTGCTGTATATACCCTGGGGCCAGCTGTATATACCTTTGGGGCCTGCTGTATACCTCTGGGGCCTGCTGTATATACCCTGGGGCCAGCTGTATATACCTCTGGGGCCTGCTGTATATACCCTGGGGCCTGCTGTATATACCCTGGGGCCTGCTGTATATACCCTGGGGCCTGCTGTATATACCCTGGGGCCTGCTGTATATACCTGGGGCCTGCTGTATACCTCTGGGGCCTGCTGTTATACCTCTGGGGCCTGCTGTATACCTCTGGGGCCTGCTGTATATACCTCTGGGGCCTGCTGTATATACCCTGGGGCCTGCTGTATATACCCTGGGGCCTGCTGTATATACCCTGGGGCCTGCTGTATACCTCTGGGGCCTGCTGTATATACCCTGGGGCCTGCTGTATACCTCTGGGGCCTGCTGTATATGCCTCTGGGGCCTGCTGTATATGCCTCTGGGGCCTGCTGTATACCTCTGGGGTCTGCTGTTTATACCTTTAGGGATGCTGTATATACCACTGGGGAGGCTGCTGTATACTACCACTGGGGAGGCTGCTGAATACTACCACTGGGGAGGCTGCTGTATACTACCACTGGGGAGGCTGCTGTATACTACCACTGGGGAGGCTGCTGTATATTACCACTGGGGAGGCCTGTATACCACACTGCTGGGGGCTGTATACCTGTGCTGGGGTCCACCCTCGGCTTATACACGAGTCAATAGGTTTTCCCAAGTTTTGGGGGCAAAAGTAGGGGGGTCGGCTTATACACGGGTCGGCTTATACACGAGTATATACGGTAATTTTGTCAGACCCATAGACTTGCATTGGTGAGTCTCGGTGTGAATTGCAGACTGTCGCAGAATGTTGCGACTTTTTTCTCATCCTGAATCTGGCTGAGAAAAAAGCGTCCGACACTCGCCAGTGCTCTCAGACATCGATTAACATTGGTCCGAGTGCAATGTGATGAAATCACACATTGCACTCATCCGAGTTTCACGCCAGTGTGTCTGTACCCTAATAATAAAATCCATATAGTAATCCTACAATGTCTGCGGGACATGGTATGGGGAGGGTTTATGGCTCAGTTAGTACACTCCATACTTCTTGTTATTAACCAGTTAATGCTCTCTTGTCCACCGCACTACAGTGTCAAAAGAGGAAGACAACGAGACAGGCAGCAACACGGCGTCGGAGAGCCCCTGACCTTGAAATACAAGATCCTCTGATCCCGGTATTGTGACATCATATTAAGAATAATATTTTTTGCACTTATATTACACTATGAACTCCACAGCACTTTACATACATCATCAACACTGTCCCCATTGGGGCTCACAATGTAAACCTCCTATCAGTATGTCTCTGTAGTGTGGTTGGACAAACCTTTTATATGTACTACATGATGAAATGTGGGGGGAGAAGCTACATGAAGCTTGGGGGGGGGGGGGAAGGCTGCGACTGGGGGGAAGATTGTCCGTAACGGGGGGGAGGAGCCATGATGGGGGAGGGGCCGTGACGGGGGGGAGGGGCCATGACGGGGGGGGGGCGGCGGCCGCTGAGAGTGCCTAGGGCAGCAGAAACTCCAAATACGGCCCTGTCCCCTCATATATTTATACATTACTATAAGATCACCCCTAAGCCTTCATTTTTCCAAGCTAAATAACCTTAAGTTTAATAACCTGTCTTGGTATTGCAGTCCCCTCAGTCCTCTAATAACCTTGGTCGCTCTTCTCTGGACCCGCACTAGTTCAGCTATGTCTTTCTTATACACTGGAGACCAGAATTGTACACAGTATTCTAAGTGTGGTCGCACTAGTGACTTGTATAGAGGTAAAATTATGTTCTCCTCGTGATTCATCTATGCCTCTATTAATGCATCCCATTATTTTATTTGCCTTTGCAGCAGCTGCCTGACACTGGCCACTAAATGTGAGTTTGTCATCTACCCATACACCCAGGTCTTTTTCCGTGACAGTTTTGCCGAGTGTTTTACAATTAACACATAATTATACATTTTATTTCCTCTGCCCAAGTGCATGACTTTACATTTATCCCATTAAAGCTCATTTGCCATTTATCAGCCCAAGCTTCTAGTTTACATAAATCCTCCTGTAATATAAAATTGTCCTTCTTTGCATTGATTACCCTGCAGAGTTTAGTGTCATCTGCAAATATTGAGATTCTACTCTGTATGCCCCCTACAAGGTCATTAATAAACATATTAAAAAGAAGCGGGCCCAACACTGACCCCTGTGGTACCCCACTGTTAACTGTGACCCATTCTGAGTGTGTTCCATTAATAACCACCCTTTGTTTCCTATCACTAAGCCAGTTCTTAAGCCACTTAGGGTGCTTTCACATCTGCGTTTTTCGTAATTCGCGGCAGATGCGGTGAAAAAACCGCATCTGCCGCGTTTGCCGCATAACGGTTCCACTTGCGGCACGGTTGCGGTTTTTTCCATAGGAAGTATAGGGGGACTTGCGGCAGATGCGGCAAGTGCGGTATTGCACTTGCGGCAGGTGCGGCAGAGAAAAAAACCGCAGTAAGCCGCGCTTTTTTTTCTCTGCCGCACCTTCCGCAAGTGCAATACCGCACTTGCCGCATCTGCCGCAAGTCCCCCTATACTTCCTATGGAAAAAACCGCAACCGTGCCGCAAGTGGAACCGTTATGCGGCAAACGCGGCAGATGCGGTTTTTTCACCGCATCTGCCGCGAATTACGAAAAACGCTGATGTGAAAGGGCCCTAACATATATTTTCTCCTATCCCCATTGCTCTCATTTTCAAAGTCCATATACACCACGTCCACTGGACATTGGTTATTAGTAGTCAAAGCTGGCATTAATAATTAATATTCAAATCTAGCCTGTGTAACACTCATTACATAAAAAAAAATATTTCTTCAAAACACCATCACATTACTTGATAGCCATGTGATTATATGAATGAATACATGAAAACAGTGCAGTTATTTAAGTCTCAAAGTTATGGGTTAACTCATGCACTAAGTTGAATGGAGCTTATATTGGAGGCTAACATAGTTTTAGTTACTCCAACCCTCTATGAAGTGTAAGTAAGTCTTAGTGGAAGCAATTATTTTTTCACAGAGAAGGAAATGGGAAGGTGACCGCTCGTGTTCACTGATAAAAAATTTACATAACTTTTTCTTATACACAACAGGTTTAAAAATTATGATTTCATCTTATGTGCTAAGTCCCTCTCGACATACAGATACCCTGAGTGACACTGCTTACTACACATCTTCATATAACACAAAAAAATCCTGATGTATGGGAGGAATAAAGTTTCAGATGCCTGCGTGACTATCAAACTCAATCTTTGCCCCAGTTAGAAAAATCGTAGCTATGACTCTGATGGTCAGTTGTCATTTATTTCAATACTAGATTGGGGCCCTATACTCTCGCATCAGGTGGGCTGTGACAACATGATGGGGCAGGACTTTGTGGTGCTGGGGGCGGTGGCTTTCTCTCGCTTGTCCGCTGTCTTTTACCCCTCACTCTCCACACCCCACTGTGCTGCCTTTCTGCCCCATCCTGTGCACACTCTTGGGCCCACCCCTGTGGACACTCTCTACACCCCACTTTGGTCCCTTTCTACCCCCCGTGCATACTCTTGGGCCCCTCCATGCAAGCTTTTGGGGCTCCCCTTGCACGCTCTCTGGCGGCCCTCACTGCAAGCTCTTGGGCCCCTCCATGTGGTTGCTGTCAGACCCCCTGTGTTTGTGATCTGGCACAGTTCCTCATGGTGGGCAGTTGCTGGGTGCCGAGTGGTGAGCGCGTCTGGGTGAGCAAGTGCGGGCTGAAAGGGGGGTGAGTGAGTGTAAGTATGGTTGGGGGGGTGAGAGTGCGAGCTGAGGAAGGGTGAGTGAGTGTGGGCTGGGCAGAGGTGGGTAAGAGAGTATAGAATGAGTGAGTGCGGGCTGAGGGGGGTGAGTGAGTGTGGGCTGGGGGTAAGTGTGGGCTGAGGTGGGATGAGTGCAGGCTGTAAGGGCACCCCCTGAGTGAGTGTGGGCTGAGGGGGGTGTGAGTGAGTGCTGGTTGGGCTGAGGGGTATGAGTGCAGGGTGAGTGCGGGCTGAGGGGGGTGAGTGGGTGTGGGCTGGGAGGATGAGTGAGTGTGTGCTGGGCTGAAGGGAGGTGAGTGCAGGCTGAGGGGGTGAGTGCAGGCTCAGAGGGGTGAGTGCAGGCTGTGGGGGTTGAGTGAGTGCAGGCTGTGGGGGGTGAGCGAATGCAGGCTGTGGGGGGTATGAGTGAGTGAAGGCTGTGGGGGGTGTGAGTGAGGGAAGGCTGTTGGGGGCTGAGTGAGTGAGGGCTATGGGGTTGTGTAAGTTAGTGAAGGCTGTAGAGGTGTGAGTGTGGGTTGTGGGGGGGTGAGTGTGGGCTCTAAGGGGGGTGAGTGAGTGCTGGCTGGGCTGAAGGGAGGTGATTGCAGGCTGAAGGGGTGAGTGCAGGCTGAGTTAGGTGAGTGAGGGCTGTGGGTGGGTTAGTGAGTGAAGGCTGTGGGGGGTGTGAGTTAGTGAAGACTGTGGGGGTGTGAGTGAAGGCTGTGGGGGTGTGTGAGTGCTGGCTGTGGGGGGTGAGTGAGTGTGGGCTGTGGGGGGTGAGCAAGTGCAGGCTGTGGGGGGGTGATTGAGTGCAGGCTTTGGGGGGTTGAGTGAGTGGGCTGGGGGGTAAGTCTGGGCTGAGGGGGATGAGTGAGTGCAGGCTGTAAGTGGGTGAGTGCGGGTTGTGGGGGTGTGAGTGTTGGCTGTGGAGGGTGAATGAGTGTGGGCTTGGCTGAAAGGAGGTGAGTGCAGGCTGAGGGGGGTGAGTGCAGACTGAGAGGGGTGAGTGAGGGCTGTGGGGGGTGAGTGAGTGAAGGCTGTGGAGAGGTGTGAGTCAAGACTGTGGGGGTGTGGGTGAGTGAAGGCTATGAAGGGCTGAGTGAGTAAAGGCTGTGGGGGGGCTGAGTGAGTGATGGCTGTGGGGGTGTAAGTGAGTGAAGGCTGTTGGGGGGTTAGTGTGGGCTGTGAGGTTGAGTGAGTGCAGGTTGTGGGGGGTGAGTGAGTGCAGGCTGTGGGGTGAGTGAGTGCAGGTTAGGGGGATAAGTATGCACTGCTGAGGGGGATGAGTGTGAGCTGAGGTATTGAGTGAGTGCAGGCTGGGCTGAGGGATGAGTGAGTGCGGCTGTGGGGGAGTAAGTGCATGCTGGGGGTGAGTGTAGGCTGAGGCGGTGAGTGAGTGCAAGCTGAGGGGGTGAGTGAGTGAATGGCTGTGAGGTGTGAGTGAGTGAAGGCTGTGGGGGGCTGAGTGAGTGAGTCTGTGGGGGGATAGAGTGAAGGCTGTGGGGGTCGTGAGTGAGTGAAGGCTTGTGGGGGTGTGAGTGAGTGAAGGCTGTGGGGGGTGTGAGTGAAGCTGAGGGGTGTGAGTTCAGGCTGTGGGGATGGTGTGAGTGAGTGCAGGTTGTGAGGGGGAGTGAGTGCAGGCTGGGTAGTGTGGATGAGGGGATGAGTGAGTGCAGGCTTAAGGGGGTGAGTGCAGGCTGAGGGGGTGAGTGCAGACAGAGGGGTAATGAAGGCTATGGGAGTGTGAGTGAGTGAAGTCTGTGGGGGGTGTGGGTGAGTGAAGGCTGTGGGGGCTGAGTGAGTGAAGGCTGTGGGGGCTGAGTGAGTGATGGCTGTGGGGGTGAAGTGAGTGAAGGCTGTGGGGGGTGTGAGTGCAGGCTGTGGGAGTGAGTGCAGGATGTGGGGGGTGAGTGAGTGCAGGTTAGGAGAAATGTAGGTGAGGGGGAGAGTGTGAGCTGAGGGATGAGTGAGTGCAGGCTGGCTGAGGGGTGACTGAGTGCGGGGTGGGGAGTAAGTGCGTGCTGGGGGTGATGTAGGCTGTGGAGGATGAGTGAGTGCAGGCTCAGGGGGTGAGTGAGTGAAGGTCTGTGGGGGCTGACTGATTGAAGGCTGTGGGTGTGAGTGAGTGCAGGCTGTGGGATGTGTGAGTGAGTAAGGCTGTGAGGGGGTGAGTGCAGGCTGTGGGGGATGAGTGAGGGTGGGGGTGGTTGAGTGCAGGCTGGCTGAGGGGGTGAGTGCAGGCTGTGGTGGAGGTGTGAGTGCAGGTGTGGGTTGTGATAATTGCAGGTTATAGGGTGTGATGAGTGCAGCTTGGGGGATGAGTGCAGTGCTGAGGAGTGTGAGTAAGCTGTAGGGGGATGTGAGTGCAGGCTGTGGTGTGTAGAGTGAGTCAGCTGTGGGGATGAGAGTGCAGGCTGTGGGGATGAGTGAGCGTAGGGTAGGATGAGGTTGTGGGCTGAGTGAGTGAAGTCTGTAGGGGGCTGACTGAGTGAAGGCTGTGGGGGGGTGTGAGTGAAGGCTGGGGGTGTGAGTGAAGGCTGTAGGGTGTGAGTGAGTGCAGGCTGTGGGGATGGTGTGAGTGAGTACAGGCTGTGAGGGGGTGAGTGCAGGCTGTGGGGGTGAGTGAGGGCTGGGGGGTGGTTGAGTGCAGGCTGGGCTGAGAGGGGGTGAGTGCAGGCTGTGGTGGAGGTGTGAGTGCAGGCTGTGGGGGTGGATGAGTAATTGCTGGTTATGGGGGTGTGATTGAGTGCAGGCTTTGGGGGATGTAGTGCAGGCTGTGAGGGGGTGTGAATATAGGCTGTAGGGGGATGTGAGTGCAGGCTGTGGGGGATGTGGAGTGCAGGCTGTGGGGGTGAGTGAGTGCAGGCTGTGGGGGGTGAGTGTAGGGGCTGAGTGCTCGGTGAGTGGGGGTTTAGTGTCATGGACAGTACCTGGCTTCTCTGTGCTGACAGGACCTGTGGTGATGTCAGAGTCATGTGATCAGTCACATGACTGTAACATCAATGCAGGCCCAGGCAGGTTGATATCTGCGGTGGGCATCTGGGGAATGTGCGGAGGCATCGTATGCGACGGGGGGGTGGCATCTAGGTGGCGGCGGATGCAGGTGTCTGTGGGTGTGCAGTGTCGGTTTTTGTTATGGGGTGCCGCCGCCAGCTTGCGCCAGAAGCCATATTGTTACACCCAATACTTGGGTGTATTGCCTTGTGGCTTCCGGTGGAAGTGACATACCGTTACAACTAGACGGAACAGAAAGCCTTGCAATTATGTGTATAGGTTCTCAAAAGAATCTTCAGCAGCGCACCGAGTGTTCTCCTGAAGATTGATATTTTGGACTGCCAAGCTTTGCCACTGATCCAAACTATGCTTTCTCCTAGGCTATTGGCATATATTGCTTTAAAGAAGTTGTCCGACTTCGAAATCAAAACAATTTTTTAAGCTATTCTGTGCTGCATTGTAATATACAACACCCCTATAAAAATGTATTTCTATCTTTGTTTTCTCCTGAATTATCACTTAATTCCTAGCACACACTTTGTTTACTTGTGGCTCAACCAAACTTGACATCAGCTCACTGAGCTTGGATGCCTAACTCATAGCCAGAGTTGATCCCACCCAGCCTCAGTGCCCAGCACCGCCCCTGCACACTCACTGACGCCAGTAACTGATCTCTATCATATTCCAGCATGCACATAATATAAAGTGATCATTCATCCACGCTGTCAGTGCTGCTTCGCTGGATGTGTACATGACCTTTACGATTCCTCAGTGCTGCAACAGTAAAGCCGCAGCAGATATGTGTAATATGTCCTGACATTGCTAAAAGAACTGGGAGAGGTGTAGCGACCGGTGTTCGCACGTGGATTGTTGGATGAGCTTTCTCAACAGATCCCCATACCAGTTAACGTATCGTTCTTTACTGCAACATTATACAATTCACGACATATATCGTACTTTATAATTAGAGTCTCTAGATCTTCACTTCCGTCGAATCAAAAAAAAAAAAAAAAAAAGTTTTTCCCTAACTATCCCTAAAATCAGTACGCTATCAGAGAGATGTGTCCATCGCAGCTGATCTCACGACGGTCCCGTGCTACGCTGAAGGGAAACTCTATTTCTTCTTTGTTCTTCCGCAGTCCTGAATTTTCCCTTAATTCTCTCAGTCTCAGCACTCGTTAGCAATGTGGCCAGCAGCACAAAGTCTCACTCAGTCTCGGGCACCCTGAGCACAGATGGATACGCAGACAAATGCTCCCTATAGCGTCAACGGCCCCTGCACATGCACTCCGGTGCTCGAGCGGCAAGGTTTTGCAAGTGCCAGATTCACAGCACCAAAGTCCATGGCCCGATCAGTCACGGGTGCTTCTGCGGGGTGATTTTTTCCGGCAAGGTGTAGCAAAGTAGCCCCTTTCAACAGACATCCACATGCAGGTCTGTCCTGGCTGAGCTCTGGATCTGCATGACTTCCGTGCTCTCCTTCTGAGTAAACACATTTGCTGAAAAGGAATTTCCCACTTCCCTGCGTTGTTTCAGCACTTGTCCACAAGGGCAGTAGGACTGTGAATGTTCACTTCAGTGTCCATTCAATAATACAATCTGAATTGTCACTCACTACAAGGAATCAGGAAGTTCAGGTACACAGCATCCAGCAAGCAGCTCCGACAGCAGTAGAATGAAAGTGCAGGAAGGGGACATAGGTGAAACAGACACAGCACACAGAGCCCCCTGGATATCCAATTGTGGCAGCTGCGGTGTCCTTTCATGCAGCCTGAAACAGCACTTGCTACTAACTCAGCACGCATCACTGAGTTAGTAGCAGGGGGCTGGCTGTCACTCACAAAGTCATCAGCTGTGCTATATATCTAAGGGTGGGAGATAAGCTCCTGCCCCGGAGACGGGACGAGACATCACAGGAAGCAGCAAAATCACGGCTGGAGAGGTCATGTGACCAGTCTGAGCCAGGTGCTGACAGGAGAGAAGGGCTTACAGCAGATCGGGTAGGTAGTTACCATCTACCTACTTGTATCTGTGCAGCCCTGTTAACGACCGAGACGCCAGTCATTTGTGTGTGAGCGATACGGTGCTGCTATGAATGACACGGACTCTAAAATAGTGGTAATTTAACTCTTTTTAAAGTTTCAATAAGATAACAAATTCAAACTTTGCAAAAACGATATAGGCCCCAACAGCCCGATCACAGTGTACAATTTATGCAGCCTGAGGGAACTCACGTACCTGTTTTGCAGAGAGGGAGCACAACTATCCCAGACTAAACAAACCCCACCCTTACTCCATACAGGGCCTACTCAGGCTCTTACTGCAGCCGCGCACGTGTTCCCCTCAGGATATAATCTTACACCTCCCTCCCACGCTAGTTACAAAATATTTCGGGATCCCGATTCCCTTATATAAATCTATCCCACAACCTATTTACAGCAAATGCAGTTTTGCCTTCTGCATGAGGTGAAAACTCTTTCACTTGGTAATGTACAAACAGTTTACAGGGTGTATATCACTTCACCCTAACAATCAGCCACTGAGGTATATAAGATCTTCCTCACAGTGGGCACAACCCAGTTTAACAGGGATGGTGATAGATCTCTCAGTTCTACAGTGTCATCCACATTCGGCTTCTCTTTGCATCTCACACTCGTGCAAGTCTCAATATTTAATATCTTGTATAGACCAAGCCTGGTCGGTCTCTCCTCATGAGTACACACAAAATAGTCTTTTGTAGTTTCTGGCTAACTCACCCTGTCTGACTATCCCTACATGTTGACCGGTCAATCTTAAGCCCCTTTCACATCAGTGTTTTGCGCTGATCGCGGCAGTTGCGGTGAAAAAACCGCAACTGCCGCGATTACCGCATAACGGCCGCACTTGCGGTTCAAGTGCGGCAAGCCCCATACAATGTCTATGGGGCTTGCGGCAGGTGCGGCAAAGGCGGTTTCGGCACTTGCGGCGGCCGTTATGCGGTAATCGCGGCAGTTGCGGTTTTTTCACCGCAACTGCCGCGATCAGCGTAAAACGCTGATGTGAAAGCAGCCTTATATACTCACAGAAAACAGCTTATCTTTCAGTCCTCAGTGTAGATCAAGCCCTTGAATAATTATAACACTGTTCAAGCCAGGCGCATCCCTCCATAGATCCACGAGCCCCTCAGAACAGCCAACACGTCTTCTTTTCTGTGTAGGATCTCCACAGGCATCTGTCTTTGGGGTGGGAAGCCCAGGCACAGCATTCCATCTTAACAGGTAAACTAATATTTAACCCTCTGTGTATTTGACCAGGATACCTCTTTTTGGATACTCTATACTTTATAAGTCACCCTTATTCTGAGGAATAAAACTTTACACTAGGGAATTGATAGGTATCTGGACATAGATCCAATAAGAAGCCATTTAGGTTGCTTCTATGCTCTATGGATGTACTTTTTGAGGTATATTCCTGTTTACAGTGTTTTTTTGTGCAATATTTGTATTTAGTCTGTATTAATGACGGATTATTACTGTGCTATGTGGTTTTCCCTTGTGAACTAGCTCTGTTATTGATTTTATACATTTTTTGAGAATAAAGATTAAATTTATTGATACGACTGTGTTTGGATTGGAGAATTCATTCCTTGACTGAGACTTCGTCTTTTTCAGTTAGTATCAGTCAATTTACCTCAGGAGACTGACTAAAAATTACTTCCTGGTTCCAGATCTTTCTACTCGTGTCCACTGAAGACCTCCAGTGGCCAAACTGAGTTACTACAGATCATTTATATTAAAGGGAACCTGTCACCAGGTTTTTGCAACTTAATCTGAGAATAGCATAATATAGGACCTGAGATCCTGATTCCAGCGATGTGTCACTTACTGAGCTGCTCAGTATAGTTTTGATAATCTCCAGCTGTTTAAACGGTGATTTTATCATTAGCAGTCCTCTTGGCCTGCTGCCAAGTGGACTGGTATATTCACAGACTGCTAAATCTGCAACAGAGAAAACAGTAATTTTATCAAAATCACAGCAAGCAGCTCAGTAAATGACACATCACTGAAATCAGGGTCTCTGTCTCTACATTATGCTGCTCTCAGATGGGATGCCAAAAACCAGGTGACAGGTTCCCTTTAACAGTGTTGAACTTAAAGGGATCCTGTCACCTCCAGAACACCTCCTAAGCTAACAAAACATGTTCCTGTAGCATCCCATCACTAATCTCACACTCCTTTTGGCTCCTAAAAGCATCCTGTGAAAGTGCATAAAAACATTTTAATACTCACTCATTAGTGATTATAATTAGCAGGGGCTATATTCTTTAGTCACCAGGGGGGCTGTTTTGCAGACTCCAGGACCACCCTCTCTCTGTCTGCTTTGCTTTTGCAGGCATTGCCCTCCCCCTCTCTATCACTCACAGAATGCAAATCATTAGTCCTGCCTTCAGCTGCACATCACAGCAGCGCAGACAGAGAGACGGTGGATCCTGGAGCTGCAAAACAACATGCCCTGGTGACTAAAGAATATAGCCCCTGCTAATTATAATCACTAATGAGTAAGTATTAAAACGTTTTTATGCACTTTCACGGAATGCTTTTAGGAGACAAAAGAAGTGTGAGATTAGTGATAGGATGCTGCAGGGACATGTTTTGCTAGCTTAGGTGGCATTTTGGAGGTGACAGGATCCCTTTAATATTAGAAATACATTTCAGCATCCTTACAGTCCAATAGTGTAAAGATAGATTTAAGCTGGATAACCCCTTTAAGGGACGAGCAAGTAATAAGATTTTTGGTTTTGGATAGCTCTAACCGAATACTCTGAATGAGTAATGGCCACTTTACACGCGGCTACATTTCTAGCTTATCCACAGGTAACTTACTGGCTGCAGTGAAATCATGGAGACATTATTCTATTTGTACATAGCAACAAGATAGAACCATGTCTCCATGATTTCACTGCAGCCAGTAAGTTACCTGTGGATAAGCTAGAAATGTAGCCGCGTGTAAAGTGGCCATAAGGAGTAACAAATCCAATGCAAGTCACTGGGGAACTCACTCAGATGCAAATACTGAAACAGTTGAAAGCATTTGGTTAGAGCTATCTAAACCTGAATTTCTTACTACTCGATCATCACTAAGGCTGCTTTCACATCTGCGTTTCCGGGAGATCCAGCAGTTTGCCAAATCTGTCCGTAGCCGAAACACTTGCGGCAAGACTGTGTTTGGCCTAACGCATTCCATATGGGACTTGTGTAGCACTTGTGGTTTTGCACTTGCAGTACTTTCGGCAAGTGTTCCGGCATCCAGCAGATTAGGCAAAACTGCCGGATCTGCTGCAAATGCCGAGAGACACTGATGTGAAAGCAGCCTATGGCTAGGCTCTGACCTGCGTCAGCCCTCAGCCTGCCGAATCTGCTAAAAACTTAGGTTCTGCGCATGGTGTTAACGGAATCTAACACTATATCGCCACCTGGCTATTCATCTCTGTGGGTACCTGAAGCTTAGCGCAGCACACACAAGGACCAGATATGCGTTATTGCAGAGCACACAGGAAAATGCTGCAAACCGCGTTTCCTGTGTGCTCTGTAATAGCGCATATCTGGTCCTTGTGAGTGGAGCCAGCGGCTGCGCTAAGCTTCAGGTAACAATAGAGATGACTCGGCAGATGGCACATAGCGTTACATACAGTTAAAGCTATGCGCTCAGCCAGCCAGAACCTCAGTTGTTAGCGGATTCGGCAGGCTGAGGGCTGACGCAGGTCAGACTCTAGCCTATGGCTTTGCAACTGCAGCATACAAAAAGAATAGGGGAATTTAGCTGTCCTGATCTATCAATCCATCAAGCTTCAAGTGGCACTTGCAATTTGTAAAATTACAGCTTGCCTATGCCATGTGCTTCTTGCATAGATAACCAGCCATGCTGGGCATGCTTGGCAGCTGGTAATCTAGGAAATTACCATTCTTGAAAGTGGAATGGATATTTAATAAGGGGTAAAGTTCAGTTTCTTATTTTTTTTAAAAAAACACATTGTAATTTTACTGATTTATGTCCTTCAGCTTTATTTCAGCAGCCATAGGCAGTTATGTATGAGGAGAAAGATCAGAGCTCCAGAAGTCTGTTGGGCACATGATGTCAGTGATTAATCTGTTCTGTTAGGGCAGATGTGTGGCAGTCTGAGACACTGACTGGAGTTTTGAATATCCTTACCGAATCCTGAACATTTTTTGGAAATGTGGTTGAGCTGAAAGCCACAAAAAAAGAGGTCATCAAGCCACATTGCACTTCAAGGATAGTGAGGGAGGGAAATTGGAAGCAGAGACTATTTAGTCACTATGGTCTTGTACAACAACATTTGCACACGTTTACAACTTAAACCACAGAAACTATTGGAACAAAATAATTGTTCCTTTATGAGCAGAATAAATAGGGTTGCTTCACATAAAATGGAATAAGTTATTGTACTTGTTGTCATCAGGCAATGACAGCTCAAAAGGAAAGAGGAAGGAAGAAAACTATAATTATTGCCATAAAAACAGAAATGTCAGTGTCTGATTTGATCAGAGACATTAAAAGACTAGAGATGAGTGAGTACTAAAATGTTCAGGTGCTCGATGCTCGGGCCGAGCATCCCAAGATACTCATGTACTCGGCCCGAGTACCGAGCCCAATGTTATCCTATGGGAGACATGAGTATTTTTCTGGCATGACCCCCGCAGCATGGATAAACCCTAAAAATGTCACAAAAGTATCAGAACAGTGCTGAAATGACATGGGAACAGCATGGGGAAGACCCCTGTAAGCATGTCAGACTCCAAGGTCACTGCTGTGAACAATGTTGTCATACCATTACGCCACTTTTACTGACTGTCAAGAAAACATTACAAAATAAACTAAAATGGATTTTTCTGGAAAAAAATATTAAGGGCTCACACCCACTTGTGAGACAGAGTTCGTCTATGTTAGTTTTTTGGATTAAATGAAAGATTTTTTTTTTAAATTGTGTGGCACTCCCATGCCCCTGAGAAGAGACGTACATGAAGGCCTCTTTAAATAATGTGCCCATTTTAAGGAAGTGGGTCTTTTGTAGTATTGCCCTAGGCAGGGCAGCCAAAAATTGGAGGCACCCAATGCCCTGGAAAGAGACGTGCATGAGGCTCTTTAATAATGTGCCCATTTTAAGGAAGTGGGTCTTTTGTAGTATTGCCCTTGGCAGGGCAGCCAAAAATGGAGGCACCCAATGCCCTGGAAAGGAACATGGAGGAGAGCCTCTAAATATTGTTCCCATTACAAAGGAGCGGGTCTCCTGTACTTGTAATGTCCATTCTGTAAGCATGGACTAAAACATTTACCCCTGGGGGGTATACATGAAACTACGGCCTAACTTTTGAACGGTTAGGGTCATCATCATCATCATAAATATGATGTAAATAAATTATGTTTTCATGGCATCATGAACCACGGTCACACTGATCATATGATGGTGGCGGATGAGGAGAAGGAGGAGCAGTACAGCAAGTAGCCAAAGTCATGAAGTGTGTACCCATGTGTGGGTGTGCAGAGTGCATGGCAATTTACTGGCACAAAATTTAAATTACGCTATCATTTGGTGGTGGTGTGGTGAAGTCAGGCCCAATCCAACCCTTGTTCATCTTGATCAGAGTCAGCCTGTCAGCATTTTCAGTTGACAGGCGGGTGCGTTTATCAGTAATGATTCCACCTGCGGCACTAAAAACACGCTCTGACAAAACGCTAGCGGCAGCACAAGCCAGGACTTCCAAGACGTAGAGAGCCAATTCCTGCCACGTGTCCAGCTTGGATACCCAATAGTTATAAGGCACAGAGGAATCTAGGAGCACTTTTGTACGATCGGCAAGGTACTCCCTTAGCATCTTCGCAAACTTTGCAGTCCTTGTGACACTAACCCGCACCTCAGGGCCTGTGCTACGGTAGGTGCTGAGAAAACTGTTCCAGATCTTTGAGAGTGTTCCCCTACCTCTGCTGGATTGGACTTGTGCCTCTCTCGGCCTTGGTTGTCCACCGAATCGTGACCCCTGCCGCTAGCGTTTTCAGAAGGAAATTTTTTGACTAATTCCTAGACTATGGCCTTCTGGTACTGCAGCATTTTTGTAGACCTCTCCACCTCGGGAACAAGAGAAATAAAGTTTTCCTTGTAGCGTGGGACTAAAAATGTCACCAACCAGTAATGAGTGTCCGCCAAGATGTTGATAACGCGAGGGTCACAAGACAGGCAGCGTAACATAAAGTCAGCCATGTGCGCCAGACTGTTAACAGAGAAGGTAATATTGTTGCGCCACTCTGTAATTGTCATCGGGAGCAGGTTATTTGAATGGGAACCTCACCTGTGCTTGTTGTGCTGTCTGCAGAACAAGAATTAGTGCATTGATGTTTATCTCCCTGTGTCCTCGGCTAATAAGCGGCTGTGGATGATGAAGATTTTGCTGCGTCCTTAATCCCAGCACCTCACATGTGAGTCGTCATGTGGTGGGTCCGTGGGCGTGTTCAGGACGTCATCCAAGGTCCTATTGCCCGGAGCTGCTCCATACCTCACTCTGCATAGCGGAGGAACGAATGTATTTCAAAAGAGTAATAGGTATTTGTGTGAGCGCTGGGGAATCAACCGGCACCAAGGCTTTTATGAATAGTTACCTCTCGGCTTTATTTGTACAATAAAAAGGCAGGGTCCTTTAGGCCACAACGCGTTTCTACGCTCTCCAAGCGTCTTCCTCAAGTGGAATTAAAGACCCATATGACATTTCTCTTTATATAGTGAACATACACCAATTAACAACAGGGGGAGGGGGAATGGCAAAACATGAGGGAACATCTAAAAACATGACAGGAGCATATGAAAAACTGGAATGAACTGCATAAGATATTGTTTGCCACAATTTGAATGTATGTACATATGGCATATATCATACTCCTCTTTCCTCTCTTTTCTTGTATATATTAAAAACATATAAAATACATATAAAAATGCATATAAAGATACATAAAAGTAAGCATTAGCGGAGGTATTATAAAAGTCAATTACATTAAAAAACAATTACAATAATATTAAAAAATATATATATACCGTATATACTCGTGTATAAGCCGACCCGTGTATAAGCCGACCCCCTACTTTGGCCCCAAAACCTGGGAAAACCTATTGACTCGTGTATAAGCCGAGGGTGGACCTCAGCACAGGTATACAGCCCCAGCAGTGTGGTATACAGGCCTCCCCAGTGGTATATACAGGCCCCAGCAGTGTTACAGCAGCAGCCCCAGTGGTATATACAGCAGCAGCCCCAATGGTATATACAGCAGCAGCCCCAGTGGTATATATTGCAGCAGCCCCAGTGGTATATATTGCAGCAGCCCCAGTGGTATATATTGCAACAGCCCCAGTGGTATATATTGCAACAGCCCCAGTGGTATATATTGCAGCAGCCCCAGCAGTATATATATGCAGCAGCCCCAGCAGTCCCCCCTAGGTAGTAAGTACATTAAATTCTACAGGAGATTTATTGATGACTTATTGATCATATGGTCAGGGAGTGAGGAGGAGGCAAAGGAACGCATCCAATTTTTAGACCTCATGATCAAAATAAATGAGGAAGGCCTCTTAAGTACATCCACATTTTTTAAAAATGTGGATGTCAATAGTTATCTTAAATTCGATAGTAGCCATCTTCCATCTTGGGTAAGGAATATACCTTATGGACAGTATCTTAGGATACGAAAAAACTGCACATGCGATGAGGATTTCAAAAGGGAAGCGGATATATTAAAAACTAGATTTAAGGAAAAAGGGTATCCAAACAAATTATTAGTTGATGCTTTGAACAAAACTAAGAATTATACTCAAAAAGGATACATGGAAAAGATTGAGGAGAGGAATAATTCACAAAAATTTGGAAAAAAAAAGATGGACAGAAACCAAGTACAATAGTGTACTAATAACCACCTACAATAAATCATACAAAAATATTCATAAGTTATTGGAAAAAAACTGGTTTATCCTACAGGGAGACCCAGTCCTTTCAAAAATTCTTCCCAAGAAACCAAAAGTAATCTTCCGCGGGGAAAAAGTCTTCAAATATATTGGCCCAAGCAAAATCAGAAGTATAGGATTAAATACAACAAAATTATAACATCATAATAAAATAAACTAAGGGCTGTTATAGATGCGAATCACTTAGATGCAAATGTTGCAAAAATATGGTCCATAAAGCCAAGACTTTTAAATCGAATACTACAGGTGAAGTGTTTGAAATCAGCAAAGGTTAGATTGCTCTTCTAATTTTGTCATCTACATGATTGAGTGTACATGCGGTACCAATATGTGGGGAGAACTACCCAGAGCATGAGATCCAGATTGAATAAACATAGGTTTAACATCAAAACAGGTTTTATAAAACATAGTGTATCAAAACATTTTTTACAAACACATGAGAAAGATCCCTCTAAATTCAAATTGGTAATAATAGATAGAATAGGAGAGAATAATTAGACAAAATCAGCAGCCTGAATAGAAGAGAATCTTACTGATTTTAGAATAGTACTTTAATCCAGAAGGTTTGAACATTTCACTAGAGAATAATATATAATATATAACAGTAGCATATAAATTATAATAGTATTATGTGCTAACAAAAACATTTTAGCTTTATATATGTGTTTAAATTTGTTTTTGCTTTTTTTTTTGTTGTTTTATTTTATTTTATTTTATTTTTTTTATTTTTATTTTATTTGTTATTTATTTTTATTTTTTTATTTTTTATTTATATTTTTTTTTATGTTCACTATATATATATATTTTTTTTAATATTATTGTAATTGTTTTTTAATGCAATTGGCTTTTATAATACCATCCGCTAATGTTTACTTTATGTATCTTTATATGCATTTTTATATGTATTTTATACGTTTTTAATATATACAAGAAAGGAGAAGAGAGTATGATATATGCCTATGTACATACATTCAAATTGTGGCAAACAATATCTATGCAGTTCATTCCAGTTTTCATAGCTCTGTCATGTTTTTAGATGTTCCCTCATGTTTTGCCATTCCCCCTCCCCTGTTGTTAATTGGTGTATGTTCACTTTAAAGAGAAATGTCAAAATGGGTCCTTAATGCCACTTGAGAAGACGCTTGGAGAGCGTAGAAAACGCGTTGTGGCCTAAAGGACCCTGCCTTTTTATTGTACAAATAAACCGAGAGTAACTATTCATAAAGCCTTGGTGCCGGTTGATTCCCCAGCGCTCACACAAATACCTATTACTCTTTTGAAAGACTGTTAACAGGCAAGACTTCAGGGTCCTCACCAACAGCATGACTGGCCATGCTGGCCTCATCATCCTCCTCCTCCTCCTCTCCCCCTGTCCTCTGGCCATCCACGCTGAACCAACGATATGACGGGTGTGCATGTATTACCGTCAATTCCGCATGAAAGTAGCTCTATTTCTTCATCCTCCTCCTCGTCATAGTCCTCCAATGCACGTTGGGATGAGATGAGGCTAGGCTGTGTGTAATCACCCATTACGGTTTCTTGTTCCAACTCATCGTGCTCCACCTGCAATGCATTGTCTTTGATTTTGAGCAGAGAGCGTTTTAGAAGATAGAGAAGCGGGATGGTGACGCTAATGATAGCTTCATCGCCGCTCACCATCTTGGTGGAGTCCTCAAAGTTTTGGAGGACGGTACATATGTCGGACATCCATGTCCACTTCTGAGGTCTTATGTGTGGAGTTTGAACCGTATACCGATGGCCTAGTTGATGCTGGTACTCAACAACTGCCCTCTTCTGCTCACAAATCCTGACCAACATGTGCAGTGTGGAATTCCAAAGCATGAAGACATCACACACCAGTCTGTGAGCCGGAAGCTGCAAAAGCCTCTGAAAGCCTGCAAGGGCGTCAGAAGCAGTAGGTGACTTTCTAAAATGGGCACACAGGCGGTGTACTTTGACGAGCAGATCCGACAGCTCCGGTAGGATTTAAGAAACCGCTGAACCACGAGGTTGAGCACATGGGCCACGCATAAAACATGTGTCAGCTCGCCTTGCCTCAAAGCCGCCACCAGGTTCCGGCCATTGTCACACATGACCATGCCTGGCTGTAGGATCAGCGGTGTGAGCCAGTGATCTGCCTGCTGTTTCAGAGCTGTCCACAACTCTTCAGCATTGTGGGGTTTGTCACCTACGCATATTAGCTTCAGCACAGCCTGTTGCTGCTTAGCCGAGGCAGTGCTGCAGTGCTTCCAGATTGGGACTGGTGTGGAGGGTGAAGTGGAGGAGGAGGAGGCTGAGGAGCAAGACGTTCCGGAGCTGTACACTGTGGGTGAAACCCTGACTGAGTTAGGGACTGCAATCCTTGGTGCCAGAAGGACGTGTTCTGTCCCAAGCTCAGACTGGGTCCCGGCTTCCAGAATATTAACCCAGTGTGCCGTCAGCGAGATGTACCGGCCCTGCCCACAAGCACTTGTCCACGTGTCCGTGGTTAAGTGGACTTTGCCTGAAACTGCGTTGTTAAGGGCACATCTGATGTTTTGTGACACGTGCTTATGTAATGCGGGGACGGCATACCAGGGAGAAATAGTGGCGGCTGGGGACTGAGTAACGTGGGACAGCCACTGCCATCAGGTCGCGGAATGCTTCCGTCTCCACTAGCCTAAAAGACAACATTTCCAGCGCAAGCAGTGGTGAAATGTGTGCTTTTAGTACTGTGGCATGTGGGGCATTGGCAGCGTATTTGCGCCTGCGTTCCAAAGATTGGTGTATGGATAACTGAATGCTACGCTGGGACAAGGACGTGGTTGATGATGGTGCTATTTCTGCTTGTGCAACTGCAGGTGAAGGACAGGAGGCATCTTCGCATGCAGTATGGACAGGGGATTGTCTTGCATGCAAAACAGTGGAAGATGCAGCGGTGTCACCCACAGACACTGCTCCTGGACTCTTGTCTACATCCCACAAAGTCGGGTGCTTTGCTGACATGTGCCTGATCATGCTGGTGGTGGTCAGGCTGCTAGTTTATGCTACCCCTGCTGATGCTGGCATGGCAGGTGTTGCAAATGGCCTTTTTGGAATTATCTGCAGACACCTTAAAAAACAGCCAGACTCGGGAAGACCTAACAGTTGTACTGGCAACTTCTGTCGTGTTGTTGTTCCGGGGAACGGTTGCCTGCCTTCTGCCTACGGCCACCACCCTGCTTCTTCCAGCCTGTTGTGATGCTACGCCTAACTCCCCCTGTGCACTGCTGTCCTCGCTCTGCATGTCCTCCTGCCAGGTTGGGTCAGTTACTGGATCATCCACCACGTCGTCTTCCACTTCCGCACCCTGGTCTTCCTCTAGACTTTCTGGCAATTGTGTCTCATCATCGTCCACCTCTTGTTGAGCCACGTTCCCACCGTTGCCTTTGTGAGACCGTGGCTGCTGAAATAGTTGTGCATCGGTACATACGATCTCCTCATGACCCACTTCAACTGGAGCTGGCGAGAGGCCAGAATCTAAGAATGGATAAGTGAACAGCTCTTCAGAGTGTCCAAGTGTGGGATCATTTATGTCCGGGGCCGAATACTCGGCATGTTGGGAGGAAGGAGGATCAGGGTGTGGACTGTGCGGTCCAGTCTCATGGCTACTGACACTTGACCGTGAGGAAGACAGGGTATTTGTGGTGGTGCCAAACTGACTGGAAGCATTATCCGCTATCCAACTAACAACCTGTTGACACTGGTCTTGGTTTAATAGTGGTGTACTGCTGCGGTCCCCTAGAAATTGGGACAGGAAGGTCGAGCGAGATGATGTGGGCGTTTGTCGTGGCGCAATTCAAGCTTGCACACGGCCTGGGCCTCTGCCTGCACCACCATCACGTCCAGTTCCTTGTCCCTTGCCACCAGCCTTGCACATTTTCAATGTTGTGCTGCCTGTATACAGCTAAATGAAGGTGTCCAAAAGATGATTTTTAGCTGCACACTGAGATTACAGATTAGAGCGGTTTAATCCCGGCAGCTGGAATGGTCAGACACAAACGCTGACGAGTATACAGTGTTTTGGCGTATACTAATTGGAGCTAACCCCTTACTGCCTATAGAGAGCTAAATTAATCCTTAAAAAGACTGTTTTGGAGATTTCCAGCCTGTACACCAGCCCCAGATGTGATGTAGGCTGGTATACTAGCACAAGAAGTTTGCTATATACCCTGCCTCCCTGCCTGCCTGTATACAGCTGTATTAGTCCTCAGAAGGACTGTAGTGGTATTAGATTAGCAGCCCTGCACCCACACTAGCTGAAAGGCCACAAATATGTCCCTCAATCAGCAGCACCTCTCCCTACACTGCATGTCTGTAGAGCACAGTGACGAGCACAGCGCGGTCAGGTCTTATACAGACTTGATCACGGTGTGCGGCCAGCCAATCACTGTAATGCCACAATCAACATTGATGTGGCATTACAGTGTCTGTCAGCCAATCCCTGCATGTGGGCTGGCTCTGTAAAAAGCGCCAACATGCAGGGAGGTGGACCCCGAGCACAGCAAGAGTATCGCGGGATTACTCGGTACTCGCCGAGAACCCCGAGTACCGAGATATTCGTGCGAGTACCAAGTAGTCACAAGCCTACTCACTCATCCCTATAAAAGACATCTTACTTGTGATATGATTGCAACGTTGTTCAAAATGTCTTATGTTTCATTCCAACAAGTATATTTCAGCATTTGATTCAATGGGGATTTACCAGGTGTGTACAATGTTCAGTGACATGCAAGATAAGGTTTTATAATCGACACATTCTCCTGCTAAGTGTATGTACTATTTAAGGCCGGGTTCACAGTTGCGTTTATGAATGCAGCATTCCGAACGCAACCAAACGCATGCGCACTGCGTTTCTATGTTTAACATGGGAACACATATTAGCTGTGTTTGGCTGCGTTCGGTTGCGGTTGCGTTCGGATGCGCATAATTTGCGCGCCTCCGAACGCAGCCTGTTGCATTTTTTTGTGCGTTCACGGGCGCTTGTTTTATCAGCAGGCAACCACAAGCGCACAAACAATGCATGGATCTCAATGGATCCGCAGTGTCCTCCGCATGGCAGTGCAGGAGAACGCTGCGGATCTCATTGAAATCACTCCCGTGGCGGCCGCTGATCTCCCAGAAGATCAGTGGCGGCCACCGGGAGATCAGCTGGAGCAGCTGCTCCAGCTGATCTCCCGGGCATGGCAGCCGCTAAATCTCCCGGTGGTATCGGCGTGGGAGATTTGAAGAAATAGCTGATCTGACGGCTGTTTAAATCTCCCGCGCCGACATCACCTTTTCGGTGTCAGCACGGGAGTTTAAACAGCTGTCAGATCAGCTGTTTCTTCAAATGTCCCGCGCCGACACCCTCAGGAGATCAGCGGCAGCCGGGAGGAGGAGATCTCTGCTGCTGATCTCCACCTCCCGGCCGCCACCAAGATCGCTGACTTGCTGGCCGGGCACCATACCGATGTGAACGCCTGCGGAGATTCTCCGCTGCGTTCACATCACTATGGCAGCGTTTACAATGCGTTTGCGTCTGCATGCCCTCCGCATGCAGACACAAACACAAATGTGAACCCAGCCTTACTCTCTGTCAAGGAATAGAGAACAGGATTTACTTTTTTTCCACATATCTTGTCACTCTTCAGAATTAGCAATACAGTGTATTCGCATTCAAGTAAATGGGGCTGAACTGAAATACTGATATAGCCCATAGACCAAAGTGGTGCTGTTTAAATAAAATCCCATATTGTTTTCTATCTTCATTTCCTCTCTTTCCCACAACTATCAGTCAGAACAAAAAAAGGAAAAACAGATTTAAATCAAGAAAATAAAAAAAATTATCTTAAATTAGTGTGACAATTTAACCTTATGTCCTGAATTATTTTTTAATAAAAAAAGAATTAACAGATATTTCAAAAGGTTCATTTTACACTACTCATTGGAAACTATGTCTTTTAAGGATAATTTTCCGGTCATGACAAATATTTGCTTATATAAGAGACTTTTTTGGCAAGGAAAAGTCTGACATAAGAAACCACTGCACATCTCAGAACTTCAATACTTAACAATGAGGTATGTGAGGACAGCCCATGTCTTGCTCACATATACACTGTCTGCAGAATTATTAGGCAACTTGTATTTTAGATGATTATTTTTATTATTGATCAACAACTATGTTCTCAATCAACCCAAAAGACTCATAAATAGCCAAGCTTAATATTTTTGGAAGTTGGAGAGGTTTTTTTTTTTAGATTTGGCTACCTTAGGAGGATATCTGTTTGTGTAGGTAACTATTACTGTGCAGAATTATTAGGCAACTTAATAAAAACCAAATATATTCCCATCTTACTTGTTTATTTTCACCAGGTAAACTAATATAACTGCACAAAATTTAGAAATAAACATTTCTGACATGCAAAAACAAAACCCCAAAAAATTAGTGACCAATATAGCCACCTTTCTTTATGATGACACTCAACAGCCTTCCATCCATAGATTCTGTCAGCTGCTTGATCTGTTTACAATCAACATTGCGTCCAGCAGCCACCACAGCCTCCCAGACACTGTTCCGAGAAGTGTACTGTTTTCCCTCCCTGTAGATATCACATTTTAGGAGGGACCACATGTTCTCTGTGGGGTTCAGATCAGGTGAACAAGGGGGTCATGTTATTATTTTTTCTTCTTTTAGGCCTTTACTGTCCAGCCACGCTGTAGAGTAGTTAGATGTATGTGATGGAGCATTGTCCTGCATGAAAATCATGTTTTTCTTGAATGATACCGACTTCTTCCTGTACCACTGCTTGAAGAAGTTGTCTTCCAGAAACTGGCAGTAGGTCTGGGAGTTGAGCTTCACTCCATCCTCAACCCGAAAAGGTCCCACAAGTTCATCTTTGATGATACCAGTCCATACCAGTTCCCTACCTCCACCTTGCTGGTGTCTGAGTCGGAGCGGAGTGGAGCTCTCTGCCCTTTACTGATCCAGCCTCTGGCCCATCCATCTGGCTCATCAAAAGTCACTCTCATTTCATCAGTCCATAAAACCTTTGAAAAATCAGTCTTAAGATATTTCTTGACGTTTTATCTTATGTTTCTTGTTAAAAGGTGGTCGTTTTTCAGTCTTCCTTACCTTGGCCATGTCCCTGAGTATAGCATACCTTGTGATTTTTGATACTCCAGTAACGTTGCAGCTCTGAAATATGGCAAAACTAGTGGCAAATGGCATCTTGGCAGCTTCACGCTTGATTTTCCTCAATTCATGGGCAGTTTTTTTGCGCCTTTTTTGCCCAACACGCTTCTTGCAACCCTGTTGGCTATTTGCCATGAAACGCTAGATTGTTCGATGATCATGCTTCAGAAGTTTGGCAATTTCAAGACTGTTGCATCCCTCTGCAAGACATCTCACAATTTTGGAATTTTCAGAGCCCGTCAAATCTCTCTTCTGACCAATTTTGCCAAAGGAAAGGCAATTGCCTAATACCGTATATACTCGTGTATAAGCCGGGTTTTTCAGCCCAAAAATTGGGCTGAAAAGTCCCCCCCCTCGGCTTATACACGGGTCAATACGGTAATGGCCCCCAAATGCTGGCACTTGCCCCCCTGTGTGGTAAGGGCCCCCCCCCGGCTGCTTAACTTACCATCCCCGGTCTTCTGCACCGCCGGTCTTCTGTGCTCGGTCCTCCATGCTTCCGTCCGGCTGCATCCGGGATCCCCGGCTGTCGCACGATGACGTCATCGTTACTGCGACGGCCGGGGATCCTGGATGCAGCCGGACGGGAGCATGGAGGACGGAGCACAGAAGACCAGTGGTGCAGAAGACCAGGGATGGTAAGTTAAGCAGCAGGGGGGCCTTACAACAGCGGGGGGGGGGGGGCGAGTGCCAGCATTTGGGGGCCTGTATACCCCTGGGGCAGCTATATACCCCTGGGGCTGCTATGTACCCCTGGGGCTGCTATATACCCCTGGGGCTGCTGTATACCACTGGGGCTGTTATATACCCCTGGGGCTGCTGTATACCACACCATGGGGCTGCCATATACCCCTGGGGCTGCTATATACCCCTGGGGCTGCTATATACCCCTGGGGCTGCTGTATACCACTGGGGCTGTTATATACCCCTGGGGCTGCTGTATACCACACCACTGGGGCTGCTATATACCACTGGGGCTGCTATATACCCCTGGGGCTGCTATATACCACTGGGGCTGCTATATACCCCTGGGGCTGCTATATACCCCTGGGGCTGCTGTATACCACTGGGTCTGTTATATACCCCTGGGCTGCTGTATACCACACCACTGGGGCTGCTATATACCACTGGGGCTGCTATATACCCCTTGCGCTGCTATATACCACTGGGGCTGCTATATACCCCTGGGGCTGCTGTATACCACACCACTGGGGCTGCTATATACCCCTGGGGCTGCTATATACCACTGCGGCTGCTATATACCACTGGGGCTACTATATACCCCTGGGGCTGCTGTATACCACACCACTGGGGCTACTATATACCCCTGGGGCTACTATATACCCCTGGGGCTGCTGTATACCACACCACTGGGGCTACTATATACCGCTGGGGCTGCTATATACCACTGGGGCTGCTATATACCAACGGGGCTGTTATATACCCTGGGCTGTTATATATCCCTGGGGCTGCTGTATACCACACCACTGGGGCTGCTATATACTACTGGGGCTGTTATATACCCCTGGGGCTGCTGTATACCACACCACTGGGGCTGCTATATACCACTGGGGCTGCTATATACCACAGGGGCTGCTGTATATACTGCTGGGGCCTGTATACCACTGGGGCTGCTGTATATACTGGTGGGGTCTGTATATACCACTGGGGAGGCTGCTGTATACCACTGGGGCTGCTGTATATACTGCTGGGGCCTGTATACCACTGGGCTGCTGTATATACTGGTGGGGTCTGTATATACCACTGGGGAGGCTGCTGTATACCACTGGGGCTGCTGTATATACTGCTGGGGCCTGTATACACCACTGGGAAGGCTGCTGTATACTACCACTGGGGAGGCTGCTGTATACTACCACTGGGGGGGTCTGTATACCACACTGCTGGGGGCTGTATACCTGTGCTGGGGTCCACCCTCGGCTTATACACGAGTCAATAGGTTTTCCTAGGTTTTGGGGGCAAAAGTAGGGGGGTCGGCTTATACACGCGTCGGCTTATACACGAATATATAGGTAATTAAGCACGCCTTATATAGGGTGTTGATGTCATTATAGCACACCCTTCCTCATTACAGAGATGCACATCACCTGATTACTTAATTGGTAGTTGTCTCTCAAGCCTATACAGCTTTGAGTAGGACAACATGTATAAAAAGTATCATGTGATCAAAATACTCATTTGCCTAATAATTCTGCACACAGTGTATGGTACTTTATTTCTCAAGCCTTTAGTGAAAATGACACATTATTTCATATACATGTCTACATGTAGTCAAAAGTATTTGGATCTTGAGTCCATATGTTCTTCACAAGCCTCAGAAACTGTGGTTTCTAATATGGAATGATGTTGAGTAAAGGCTAGCATTCACATTCCATTCTCTTTTGTAGTCTTGTCTTGTCGTGTACATACTTGGGCTGTCTTCAGTGGTCCATGAATTTGATCATGTTAAATGAAGGACATTGTTCCACTGTGCTGGTGATTGGTAATGGAATATGGAATACTGGTAAATTCCTGCAGTCTCTTTAATGGAACTAATGGGTCCATCAGAAACCATGAATGACAGCAATAGCCTATTCTGCCTTCTTGCCTTCTACACTAAGCCTTATACGAGTAGAACAAATTTTTTAGAAAGTGTTCTGCCAAATTTATATTCATCTGTCAGACTCCAATGGCAATGTACTCTACACCACTCCACCCAATGATTAGCATTATGCATGAGGATCTGTGCTTGTGCACAGCTGTCCAGTTCTAGTAATCCAATCCACTAAACTCTTGACAAACAATTTTGATGTCATAACCAAAAGCAGTCTGTGTGTCCTAGTCAGATCATTACATCGTGTGAGTATATCTGGTCTACTATTGTACTTCTAAGCAGCTTTACAGAAATAAGTGTTTTGAGTTTTCAGTAATCATTGGATGCAAAATACTGACCAAATATGTTTGAACGAGGCGTTCTATCTGTATTGAGCCAACTCAACTGGAACGTCAATAGTAAACTGTAGTGGTGCTTCTAATTTAAGTTACCGGCACTTCATCTTAAGCATACCTGAGGATGTCTTCATCTTCTGTAAGCACCAATCCAATAGGTCCCCAGAAGTTTGTAACCAGCCTGATCTCTCCAGTGTTTGGTGGAGCAAGTCAAAGGTCACTTTTCAATGCAAGTCTATAAGACCTCATTCTGCCACTCATAGACTTGCATTGAGAGCTTGTGACTGTTACCTCTGAAATCCACAGTCTGATGTTTTGGTCACAAGTTGGGGCCGCTACAGCAGAGCGAAGCCAATAGAAGGTGAAGATACAGGCTGGTAAGTGTAAGACTGAGTGCAGGGACCTTAGGTTAAAATCACCAAACCAGCACTGAACTCCTCCACTCTGCTGGAGTGTCGTTTTAAAAACAGCTTAAGAAATGATAAGTTAAATTTTATTAATCCCCCCCAATTTTGTCCTTCCCCTTGCAACATATATATCCCAACATAGAAAAGTGACTGCAATAAACAATCACTGGCTATGGAGGGACACCATTGTGGGCATCAGTTGTCAAATATTCATAGTGGAGCAGGAAGTATTGCCACTGGCAAGCAATTGGAAGCATCAGAGCGATAGCAGAAGGGGGTCAGGGAGGTGGGTATAATTCCCATATTAATTGTACACTATTTTGGGACCAGGATCATATTCTTTCCATGTCTGCATGGTATTCCTAAGGCTCTTTCACACTTGTTTTTTTCTAATGTTCAGTGGCCCCACTGGAGCTTACATTCAAACACCCTGCAAAATGGGATTCAGGAGTATGCGCCTACAGGACCATTAACTGTAATAATGTAAAAAGGCGGCCATGCCTCTGCAATTTAGTATGAATGTTAACGTGTAATGTAATGTATATGCAAATTGTCTTTTGTCCAAATTCATTGAGGAAGTAGACAAAATCTAATGCCACCAATAAAGGTAGCAATCCTAAAAGTCATAATTGACTCTTTAACAAGCCTTTTAATATGACTTAGGATTTGTGCCAGATCAGAACCCCAAACTACAGACCCTGCTTTTCAGGGTGACTGCCCCTCATCAATGCAGTGTGTGGGAATTCTGATCTCGCTGTATGAGAGGCTAAGACGAGGTCTGGGGAACAGCTATTCTCCTTGTGGAGACTTTTCTGCCTGCCAGCAGTGAGGAGACTTAAAGTGGCAATGCTCCTTTGGGAAATTGCATATGCAAATTGTCACTTCAGTGAAGAAGTAGACAAACTCTAATACCACCTAATAAAGGTAGCAATCCTAACAGTCATAATTGACTCTTTAACGAGCCTTTTAATATGACTTAGGATTTGTGCCAGATCAGAACCCCAAACTGCAGATGCTGCGCTTCGGGGAGATTGCCCCTCATCAGTGCAGTGCTTGGGAATTCTCATCTGGCTGTAATGTGTAATAGTAAGATTTAGTTATAGATTTTAACATGTATTAGCTATAGCAATAAGTGTATTTACTGTTAGAATGACACCTAGTAGCCAGTTGTTGTAGTGCAGCTGCTACAAAAGATTGATAATTGGATAATATTAGGTGTGATGGAGAAGTTAAGGAATTAGTTAGTGGCTATTTTATAAAGAGGGCCAGATAAGGTTTTGCCCAGAAAGACAGCAGAAGGCAGGCCTAGGTACCTAGGCATTCAAAATCTAGTGGACCATCTCCTGCAAATCCACAGTCTACAGCTTTCCCTGAGGGCTTCCTTTAGCCTCAGGGATTACCTCCCATGGAGGATCAGATAAGGGGCCAGGTGAAGGGATGAGGGGACAGCCCTTGATGAACTGTAGCCAGTCATACTGGGGTAGGAAGAAAGGAAAGCTGCCTATTGCATGTATGTCTGGAGTTCCAAAACATATACGGTAGATACCCCATAGAAAGGAAGGAATGCAAATACCCTGTATACCATGTGGCCAATGAAAATTAAACTGTTGTACAGTAAAGATAATTTTACAAATGGGTGTGGTGTGTTTCCTATGGAACAACTGAAGAAGCAAAGTCCAGAGGGCCGACCGCTGGAGAAGGAGTGACTAACCTGTACAAACACAGAAGAGTAATCCGTTACAAAGTGATGTGCTGGAGTGGCAGGGCACCGCGTTTCAATAATGCAGATGGAGTCACTGTGTGCTTTGTCGTGCATCATTTTTATCCTTATCCACCTATTGGAGGCAGACAGCTAGATGTAGTAAACTTGATGTCAGCCTCCGATAAGCATAAGCCCAAAATGAGGCACGACAGAGCACACAGTGACTCCATTTGCATCACTGTAGTCAAAAACTCAATTGGTGCATACTCCTTAATCCCGTTTTGCAGGGGATTTGGATTTAAGCGTCAATGGAGCCTTTGCATGTTAGAAAGAACGCAGCATGAAAGTGACCTAATGCATTAAAAAAACCTGTCATAAGTTAATTGGAGTACTATACTAACTAAATAAGGAATTTAAATTGGGAACCCATTTGAGGACAAGGACTAATATGGGCAGTGACAATTTTGGACGTGTATTACTTTATAAGCAACAGTAAAACTATTATTAAATATATAAGTAAGTACCATATACTTCTCTGCTCGTCTTATATATGGCTTTTAGCAGGAGGAGTCAGCTGATGGTGGGTTTACACGTTGCGATATCGGCGTCCAACTCCGACCAAAAGTCACGTGGGTCGTGCGTTGTCCCCGATATCGTTCGTGCGTTGTCCCCGATATCGTTCATGCGTTGTATAGTATAAATGACCAATACGATGCACGAACGATGCCAAAACGATATCGGGGATCGAATGAGCCTGCTCTCCAACGGCCCGATATTGGATGGAGGCTGGAGCCGGATCGGGCTGTGTAAACGCCCAACTATGATGTGCAGTACAACGTCCCATGTTAAATGGTCGTTCCTGTGTCGACCGTACAAGGGGGGCGTAGACATCGTAGAGACGTTGTATGCTGATATCGCAGCGTGTAAATCTCCGATGCGATCTTTGAAATCTGGGCAGAAAAAGCGCGCTCCCGCGCCGTCGGATCCTATATCGGACCGACGTTGGAGCGTGTAAAGTGGCCATAAGTCTTGCTGCTGCAGAAATGAAGGCAACATCTTATATTGCATCAATGCAGTATTAAAGCTGGTCAGCCAACACTTCGTAGGTGAGGGAGGTCACAAAAAAAAACCTTTAAGAGCTTTGAATCTTTCCATAGAAAAAAACCCTTGGGCCTCTTTATCAATAAAAGGAACAAGTGTTCTTTACTTTTCTTCAAAAAGAGAAATGTTTTCCAGACTAAAGTGCTTAGTTGCTATAGAGCTCACCCATGAAAATCAAATGGGCTTATGAGGACTTCAGTGAATATGCTGCAAAATATAGTTTTGCTAACTGATTTATTTCAATCGTACTCTTTCATCCTTTCGTAGAAAAGCATTACAGAGTCTGGCAACACATAACGACTGTTCAAATTAAGCATAGCACCTTGTAGGGAACATGCATATCTAATATATAAAGCTGAATGTGTGTGTGTGTGTGTATGTATGTATGTATGTATGTATATCCGGGATTGGTATCTACACCGTCACAACTACAGCCACAAAATTTTGCACAGTCACACGTCTGGACCCCGACAGCATCATAGGCTATGTTGTGAGGCGAAATTTTAACTCTGCGCGTTCCAGTTCACCAAACAATTTTGCCCCTATCTACATAATGGGGAAAAGTGAAAGGAAAAGTGTTGGAGGCAAACTGAGAGCTGCCAGATGTGAACAAGGGGGACTTAAAGAATGAGAGCGATGGCGCCGAATAGTATATACCATACAGTTGCTAAGGTGGGGCACCAACATAGGATACTCACCACACACAGGGATATGAACACACACACGAAATGCTCCACACACTACCACGTGCTTGACCACATATACCACCCTCAGCACACATTTCACCACATATACACTAACCTCGCCACATAATCACCCTAAAACACACACAAGTCTGGTATTATCATTCAAAAATGTAAATCTGATTAATAAACAGCAAAACTACAAGAGAAATAAATGTACCATATCTAATATATAAAGCTGACTGTGTATATGTATGCGTGTATATATGTATATCCGGGATTGGCATCTACACCGTCGCAACTACAGCCACAAAATTTTGCACAGTCATACGTCTGGACCCCGAAAGCGTCATAGGCTATGTTGTGAGGCGAAATTTTAACCCTGCGCGTTCCAATTCACCAAACAATTTTGGCTTTATCTACATAATGGAGAGAAAGTGACAGTTTCCAGTTGACAGTTGTGAATGAGAGGGGCTTAATGACAGCGCCAAAGACTAACAGCATATACCAGCATATAGTCACTAAGGTGGGGCCCTGACATGGAATATTCACCATGCACGGGGACATGTATACACACCACATGCACACAAAGAGTAACAGCTAAGGTGGAGCCCCAACATTGGATACTCACCACGCACCCGAACACAACCACACACACCACAAAGAGACACACACCACACAGACACCCCCCACAGCATCACACACACATACACACCCTATAGGGACACACTCACTCACCCCACAGGGACACACACACCACAGGGACATACACGCATACACACCCCACAGGGACACAGAGACACACACACCCCACAGGAACACACAGACCCCACAGGGATGGACACACACCACAGGGACACCCCTCCCCCCCACAAGGACACACACCCACAGGGACACCCCTCCCCCCCACAAGAACACACACCACAGGGATACACACGCCCACACCCCAGGGACACACACACCCCAGAGGGACACACACCACACAGACAGACACAGATGTGCACAAATCGCCTCACACAACTCGCCTCATACGTCTGGTATCTTTAATTTCCTAAAATAAACATCTGATTAAAAACAGCCAATCTGCAACACATGTGCCATATAGGGAATTAAGGCAGATGTCAGCCACATGAGCTGTCTATTATGTGTATGTGTGAGGTAATATATACTGCCCGGCCGGGGGGAGGGTTTACTGTTGGCTGGAGATTTATTAGGCTGCCTATAGCAACCAATCACAGCTCAGCTTCTATTTTCCTACAGGTCATTAATATGACATATTCAAATTCTATTTTGTTATAGCTAACAGCAGTTACTTATTAACCCGGGCGTAGCCGGGTAGTACAGCTAGTCAGTAATAAAAATGTATCTTTTGTGTTCAAATCTGTTGCTGCATTTGACAGAAATCTTTTTTCATTCAAATATGCTATTAGCTTGCTCAGTGCACCCTGATCATGCCCACGAAGTTCAGTGCAACTTCCCATCTACTTATTTATCATCTACCACCGCCTTCCACTGTTAAAGGAAAATCCAGCTCACCCGCCCCTTTTGTGCGTGGAAGCAATCCAACGGTTAAAACTAATGGCCACTTTACATGTCCCAACATCGTTTCGATATTGGATACAACGGCACGGGAGAGCGCATTTTTTTGGGTGAAATCCAAGATCGCATAGGAGATGTTACACAGGGCGATATCGGCAGGCAACACAACTGCGATGTCTATGCCCCCTTGTACGAGCGACCCAGGACCGACCATTTAACATGGGAGAGAATAGGGGAAGTTGTGTTCCAAGTCAGTTTTGGGCTGTCACAAAGCACGATCCTGCCAAATCGTCCATCCAATATCGGGCAGTTGGAGAGCTTGCTCATTTCTCCCCCGATATCGGTTTGGCATCGTTCTTGCGTCGCATTGCACATTTACACCATACAACGCAAGAACGATATCGGGGCCAACGCACTAACCACGTGACTTTTTATCGGAGTTGGACGCCGATATCGGGACGTGTAAAGTGGCCATAAGAGTAAGGCAGAAATATCCAGCACCACGGTAGAAGCTCCGAAAACTGTATTCCAACACGATTAAAAGCAGGAAATACAGGAAAAAACAGGCATCTTTCAGAGTGGAATCACCATAGAGCATATGCGTTCCTGGGCTACCACCCCTTAATCATAACCTAGCACTATGTTGTTAACACAGGAGTTGTAAATCGCCTCGGGGAAGAAATTCCTGCCGTCCATGGAAACCACTCAGATCGCCTCCATGTATCTGATGGAAATGTTTGGATACATTTGAAGGATTCGCCATTAACTGAGACTCTGAAGTGTTCATTTATATGCTGGTGCAGTTTTCTTGTGGTACACCCTACGTATGAGAGGTCACATAAGTTACAAGTAATCAGGTATTTACAGCTGTTACAGCAAATATGTGATTTGATTTTATTTTTACTGTTTCAGATTTTATTTTATTTTCAAACTGTTTTATATTCAGTGCATACCTACAAGCACCATCTCTGCTGGTTCCACACTTAAATGACCCTTGTGCTGAGAGCCAGGTTTTTCTCTCTGGCCTCAATGTCACCAGGCTTGGTGAGAGCAGACTAGAGAGAGACGGGGCTTTGTCGGGTTGATCTGAGCGGTTTCAATATTCATGGACTTGAAAGAGTTAACAGACTGAGAAGGGGCGGAGCTTGGAGACAGAAACTTTTGAGCACAGGCGCTCAGTGGATTCTAATGATGGAGACCACCCATCCAAATGATCTGAACAAATGCTCAGATTTGATTCTATTTTATTAATGCCAAACATAGTTTTTGAATTTAACTTAATGGATAGTTTAATGTATTGGTTTTAAACATGGTATTTTCATATGTACTTTTATTTTAACATGTATTGTATGTAACAGAGTTTGGAACACCATGTGACCTCGGAGGGCGGGGATTTCTTCCCCTGGGCGATTTAAAACTCCTGTGTTAAGAACATACTGGTAGATTATGATTTAGGGGCAGTAGCCCAGAAAAGCGTAAACCGGCTCTATGGTGATTCCGCTCTGAAAGATGCCTATTTTTTCCTGTATTTTAATCATGTTGGAATAAAGTTTTCGGAGCTTCTACCCGTGGTGCTGGAGTTTTCTGCCTTAATCTTGGTCGCCACCTCCCATTGTCTCCTCTAAAGCCACAGCTGTCAATCAAGGAAGAGGAGGGTGGAGACTGATGGAAAACAATAATGAGGGAATGTGCACTAAATTGTGAAGTAAGCAGAGAAATCCATTGGCATATGTGAATGAATCAATGGATTTTGACAATAAAGATATGAGTTTTGTTAGAGATATGTCTCTACAAAGTGCTATGCTTGGTTTAACTGTTTAACTTTGAAACTGTCATTAGGATTATCCCTTCTAAGCCCATCAATATTGGTATGCAGGTAATAGGAAGCTGAATAAAATGATACCTTGATATCTACATTTTGATGTCTTATTCCACAGTAATATACATTTTTCTTGATATGTAAATGAGCCATTCCAGGCTATGAGCTGGACACTGATCGGCATGAGAATCTGCCTTAAGAGTTTATTTTAAATATAAATGGAAGTTACCTGTGTGATGTCTGCTCCCTGCTCTCCTGATCTCAATACAGAGCTATATTGGATAATAATGTCTCGGTTCCACTATCATGTAAGGGGGTGCAAGGCGTTGCCGTCCTTTCACATTGCAATCCACTGTTTCTATGGCAGAATTTACTCGTCGTATAAAATTATGTGATGTAAAATGTATACTTTGTGGTAATGTGTATTGTGGCATTCTAAGGCTGCCTTCACATTTGCGGACCCCTCCGCAGCGTTCTGCAAAGGGGATCCGCAATG